>JADRCH010000045.1:722677-749729 GCA_019843965.1 Rhynchomys soricoides
ATACGTGTAAGTGGGACTGGGGTGCATAATGTGAAACTCACAAAGGATCAGTGCGAAGGGCTTTAAAAAATCAGAGTACATGAGGGAACACAGAGCAAAGACTTAGCTCCTGACACATTATACACACGTATGTGCCTGTACATGAATACACATTATACACACATATGTGCATACACATGTACATGCACATCATGCACACGCATGCACACATACATCATACACATACATATGCACGCACACATATCATACATAGATGCATACACATTTACACATGAATGCACTACATACACACATGCATCCCCAGTTGACATTCATTTTGAAAAATGGCTGTGTATAGGATAATGTCACCTCTCTATAGCTTATTTTTATTTCAGTATAGAGTGTACTTTTTCATATGCACAAAATTAACATTCAACATTACTTCAAAAGTCTAAAAATATGTCATCACTATAAATGGTGATTTTTTTCTGCTAACTTCTTTGAATGTAAATGACAATTCATTATTTTAATTTGCATTTTGATTATTACTATACTAAATACCTCTTCACAGGTCAGTTAGTCGGAATTGCCTATTCAACACCATTCGTCCATTTTATTATTGGCATGCTGTACTCTTTTTTATTAAAGCGTTCTGAATATGTTAAGAGTCTCAATCCTTTTACATGAAAGACTGTAAGCACACGCCACTACCTCATATGCCACTAACTCAAAATAGACACAGACCAACATGTAAGATCCATGTGCTCACATTAGAAACACGGAAGCAAAGCTTTATGACCCTAAGTCAAGTGACAGCTTCTTATGACGTTGAAAGTACAGCTAACAAGCCAGGTACGGTGCTAGTCTGAGGCCAGCCTAGGGTATATGAGATCCTGTCTAAAAAGCACAGTAGCAAAAAGTGCAGAGAACCATCTACAAACTAGATAAACAACATCAAATGAAGAGTCTGTAGCTTCAAAGGCATAATCAATAGAGTACAAAGAATTGCTTCCATTGTTCAGAGATCTGGACTGAGATCAAATGGAAGATGGAGACTTCAGATCCTGGTTTGCCCACATCCTGGCCATTGTGTTGCAGGATACTTCAGTACCCTCTCCTAGTAAAGGGGTGAGGCCCTTATTAAGGCTGTAAGGAATCAGACAGAATACGTGTAGCAGGGAACCAGTTTGGCTTTACTTATAAAGGGGTCCTCATTTCATTTCTATAAATTCACATTTTAAAATCAGATTACATACTGATCTTTTAATTTATGAACAATTTTTGAAAAATAGTTATAGACACATGGCTCAAAAATCCCAAGATACTGCAGAGAAAGGTACACTAAAAAACATGATTCCCATCTCCTGCCGTGCCTCCCCCAAGTTAGTCATTTCATTGGTTCTTTGTCGCTACCCAACATCCCTTAATACCTTTAAAAACACATACAAATACATATTTTATTCTTGCCTCTCTTCATTGTGTAAAACAATAGTACAGACGAGTTATGATTTGTTTCTTGTATTTGGTTTCTGAATAAAGCAGAATGAAAATACTTCAAAAGAAAAGGAAAGAAAGAAAAAAGGAGAGAGAAAAAAGAATGAGACAGAGTAAAGGAGCAGAGAAGGAGAGAGAAAGGGGGAAAGTGGCGGGAAAACCAAATAATTGGAAAGATCCTTGCATTTCATACAAATGTGCGGAATATGCTTTCAGTTTAGATAGATAGACAGACAGATAAATAGATCATAAGACTCAACAACAAAACACAAACACCGTAATCATAAAACAGGTAATAAAACAAGCATGTTTTCAAAAAAGATATCCAAAAGGTCAAAAGCATGTAAAAGATGGAAAATGCAATATCATTTTATACACAATATGATATCCTAGTCAGACAAGAGGAAGTGTTGGTGAGGTTCTGACATAATCAGCACTTTCATGTATTTGACAAGTTCTTCAACAAGTTAAACATAAATATTATTATAGGATTACTTATGTGGGCTGAGGAGATGGCGAAGTGCTTGCTTCCCAAGCATGAGGACCTGAGTTCAGATCCCTAGCAAGCACATAATAACCAGACATGGAAGCACATGCCTATTACTTCAGTGCTGGGGTTGGGTCAAAACAAGCAAATTCTGTGGCTTGCTGGCCAGCTGGCCTAGCCAGAACATCAAACTCCAAGTTTAGGGAGAGATCCCATCTAAAAAATTAATGTGAGAGAAATTGAGGAAGATGACCCCCAACATGCATGCACATTCCAGTCATAATTATGTATCCAAGAAAACATAAAAAAATCTATCCCTGCAAAAACTTGCATAATAAAAACATTTATAATAACATTATAAAATAATGTTTATTATTTATAATATACATTATAAATAAAATTTATAAAACATTATAACATTATATAATACAATAATATTATTATATATGTAATAGCAAAAAAGGAGAAGTTACCCAAAAGCCCAATACCTTGTGAAAGAGTAAATTAAATATGATATGTCCATTCTAAGCAATAGTATTCAACCATAAAAAATGAAGTACTGATACATGCTCCAGTATAGATGAACTTGGAAAACACTATACTTGGTCAAAGGAGCCAGTCATAGAGAAGCCACATATTATATGGTTCAACATCCTTGAATGTTCCAACAAGACAAAGCTATAGAGACAGAGATTAGATAGGCTGTTGCCAGGAAGTAGCAAAGGGGACAGTGATTGAGGTCTGATCACCAATGCACCAGGAATTTCTGTTTATGATGATGAAAACCTTGTGAAGTTCGGTTGGTATGATAGACACCGAACTCTATAAAAGATTGACATGTAGGGTTTCAACGTGAGAATTTGAGGCTGGAGTTAGTATTCCTCCTAGTGTTCTTCAGAACAAATCCACTCTGGCCTTGTGTGAGTAAAGCCCTGAGTTAATCTGGAGCGCTGGAGAACAATGAAGCACAAACTTATTGATAAGTGAATTGTTGCTCAGTAGAGCTGCTGATGTAAACCATGCATTGGCTCTTTTGTTCTTACTGTGAGTGATTTCCAGTTGCCACGTTAACATTTGTTTTGTACTGCATACATTTTTACTTAGGGGACACGGTCGAGACAAGATTTCTCTGTGTAGCCTGGTTGTCCTGGAATTTTCTCTGTAGACAAGGCTGGCCTTGAACTCAGAGATCTGCCTGCCTCTGCTTCCTGAGTGCTGGAATTAAAGTCATGTGCCACTGTGACTGACAAACTTTTTATGTTTTTATACTAATGCTTGTCTTTCCACTATGGTTTTGCTTTTATTTCACTCTTAAAGGAGCCTGTGCCAGTCTAGGCAGTGGAAATACTCACTCATTTTCTTACAGCACCTCTTTACATTTTAGCTGGTTGGGTCAATAGAAATTTTTTTTTTGAATAATCAAGTGTGAAATAGGATATTATCATTTGTGCAACCCCCCAACAGAGAAAAACAGTTTGTCAACATGCTTATTCAATAACTACTTTTTCTGTGTTGCTTGACATGCTAGCATAAGCATAGTTTTAATGCTTGCCGTGTGTTACTTAATAGCACACGTGTGTCATCTACATGTGGGTTCCATTCTTCTCCCTGCTCTTGAAGCTCCTCCTACACCCTGTTTTAGCACAGTTTTAATTATGGTAACTTTAAAACATATATAACTACATGAATAGACAAGAATTCTTCTTTTCCCCAGAATATTTCAAATTAGTGCTGTAGAGCAGTTTGAAATTTCTCACAGCAGCCCTTACCATCTTCACAAAGGGGCATCGGAATATAATTGACATTGACCTTAGAGGTTAGGAAAGGTTTTATTGCCCTGATGCTTTCTGTATACACAGGAAAACTCAGCCTCCCCGTGTGAAGAGCACCATGCTGGTCTTCATATAAACCACCACAGTTCATCCTGCGTTTATCCTCACATACCTTATGCTTGGTTCACTCTTAAAAGGGGGTTCTTTTGTCCATCATAAATTACTACAATACTTGTGCGTTTATTAGATATATAGAAAAGAGCAGTGTTCAGGGCTGGGGAGATAGCTCAGTGGTTATGAGCATGGACCTGCTGTTGCAGAGGACCCGAGTTCAGTCCACAGCACCCACATGAGGCAGCTCACACCTGCCTACCCTAGCTCCAGGAGATCGGACCTTCCTTGGGCACCTGTATTCACTCACATGTACACAAACAGAGAGATACACATATTTAATGAAAGACTATTTAAAGAAATACAACAATTTTCATATTTTATGAACTGCTAACACGGCTAGCTCCACTTGTCCTTTCAAAGACATTACAATGTTTGCTAATTTTCATAATTCTATTTTGCTTTCTTTTCTTATTACATTAGCTAGCAGCTCAGAATCAACTTAAATAATAATACCAACAGATTGTTAATATTCAGAGTTTGTTTTCTTTTAAAAAGAGCTGTTCTGTTCAATTTTGAGGTGAAAAAGTTAAATGTGGCAAGTCATCCTACGCTAATTGTCTTTTGTAGAAAGATGCGTTTAACAGCACTGTGTTGGTAGAGGCACATTCACACTCTTGGTAACCTCTGCATTATCGCATAAACTGCCCATCCAGTAGAGGCTCACTTGGGCCACATTCTGAGACAGTGATAAGACCCAGGCCCCTGTTGACTGGCACTCACTGCTGAAGGCTGAGCAGCATGTGGTAGACAGCAAAAGCATGGGTCACAACCAAAGATGGTAGGTGCTCAGCATGTGGAGAAGGAAGGTGGCAACTGTGTTACATACAGTTTAACAAAACACCCCAAGACCTCTGACATGGTCGCAGATTGAACATCAGTCTTTACTAGTCTGTCATCTGAATATAAGGTTTTAGAGTTTCCTCTCTCGATACTTAGATATATTTTCTTTGTTCCTAATCACAATAATCGTGTGAAATAGTCCTGACAAACTGAAACATGTTAGATCCCATAGACCCAACAAATGAACATTCAAAACCCATACTATTGATACTTACTCTAATAAAAAAATGGAATTAAATAACATACAAATGATTTTTTAAGATTTCATGACCTACTTGGCAGGGGAGTCTAAAATTCATATCCTCCTGAGTATGTTGTACAATACTTCCCATTTTCTGTACCCACAGTAGCTTCCTGTCTGTGTTCCCTCTACAGTACAGTCTTACCTTGGACCAGCCTGCCTACAAGTCCTGGTATTTCTTCCCACAAGACTTGAGCTGATCAAGAGAGACATAAGGAAAAATTTGAGCCAGGACCAAAGTCTGTACTGCTGTTACAAAAAAAGACCTTCCACCCAGTTTTCCCAGCAGCTTGTGGCTGCCATTGGGCTTCAGAAGTCATTACTGAACAGCTACACTCTGCAGACTAAGACCAAAGGCAACTGCTCCTCCCCAGTGAAGTCTTAAGAGTTCTCTCCCTAATCCTCAATTCCTGAGCACCTGGGTAGGATTTTCAGAGTGAAGGCTGCTGTGGGGTTCTGCCTGCCTCTTAGCAACTTAAGGTGTATCAAAGAAAAGTGGAGAAAGAACTCAGGAGGCCAGATGCCAGTTCACTTCCTGCTGCAATCATCCCCCACCAACTGCAAGCATTGGGTCCTGAGAGCTCCCCAACATAATAAATATTCATTAAAAGCCAAACGCTGCCTTCCCAACATTTGACTAAATAATGAAAGTATAGATTTGTCCCATCTCTGCTTTTGAATTGCTCGGTTATACATAGCACTGAATTACAGTTCTAATGAAATCAGTTTAAAAGCACAAGGAAAGGATCTCTGTAGTTTATCCCTGCCTCCAAGTCCCTCCTAATTTAACCATAAACTAAACAGATTCATAAAATGTTTATGGGAAGACAGTAAAGTGAAGTTTTTAGTGCAAAGGTTGCTTATACAATTAAGCATATGCTCTATGACATTCTGTATAATCTGAAGTGGTCTCTATGAAATTAACAAATACTTATATCTATTTTATTTCTCTTCCCATTAACGCCAAAGAGTAAACCAAAAGGAAGAGGGAAAGTCTAACTTCCCGCCAGTGTCTGCATCTACAATTCAGAAACTGGAACTACAGATGTTGCTAAAGACTTACCTTTTCTTTTTCTTGGAAATACGCCCTTACATTTGATTAGATTTCTCACTTGCCTTCCTTTCCACTCTGCTTCCCTACCCCACACCCCCCACACTAGGACAACCGTGTGTGAGTTGTCTAGAGATGGCCCCTAGATACAGAAGAGGGAAGTCAGGCCCAGTGACATACCTGGAATCTCAGCAGAGGCAGGAGAGTACCTGAAAACAAGCCTGGGCAGTGTAACACGGCCCTGTCTCAAAAATGAAAAATAAATTAGACAGCCATTCAGAGGATTCTCTTGGCTCCTGTGTCATAAATTGCTTTGCATGCTGCTTCTAAGCTCGAGCTGACTATTAAGTAATACCCCAGGCTTCATGCTATCTGTCCCCCCTTTATCATCCTGATGGGAGCCATTCTCCACCGTTTCATCCTACCCTTCCAATCAAGTAAAATGAAGAGCTGCACATTGCCCAAGAAAAGGCAGAGAAGCCACTGAGCTATATTTTTTTCCAAATTCCCTGAGGTCTTCGAAGCAAGTGCTAATGATCACGGCCTCAGGTTTCTTAATTCCACATGAGTGATGATGGTTAAGCAAATTAATTGTAGCCACATTTCCCTCAATTGCACTATATTAGGGGACCAGGATCCCTGAAGCCTTTCTAGACTAATGGATCTGGACAGTTTCACAAAAAGTTTTAAAAGTTTCTAACAGCATTCTCCATGTGAAGCGGAAAGCATGTCACTGAACTGTCAGCTCCAAAAGATCTTAGAGAAAATACAGTGAGTCCCCAGGTCTGCTTTTCCTGTGTGCAAGCTGGGAGTGAGTGTGGAAACTGAGGCAGGCTATCCCTCTCCTCAGCGGGCTTCCATGCGTGTAAAGGAGGACAAGCTGTACTCTGATCACTGTAAGCCCTGAGACCCAGAAGGCAGATTGTCTTACCTGCAGGATTGCCTGAAAACTTTGTTTTTACTTCCTGTCTGTGTTTGGCCTATTAAGATTTTATTATTTCCCTGGATAATAGAAGTTTCCCTGATCCACTAGCTGTAATAAATATTATTCATAATAAATTTTATGTAATAATTATATTATTATTTCCACATCTTGCTGGTTATCTACTCACAGCCACTGTGCTTGCACTTTAAGAGCTACTTTAAACAAAACTCAGCTCCATTCCTCTGCAAATATATTCAACTTTTCTTAAATCAAGCCCAACTAGGAAGCTTGGGGAAAGCCCTTCCTGATGTCCAACCAAACATTCGATGTCTGGGTGTGGCTTCTGGTAGGCATTCCTACTTTGCTCAGGCTCCACGTCCACTGAAGGTGCTGTCCATTCCTGGACAGACAACCGCTGCCCTTCCGATTGTACTCTCGAATCTCAAAGCTCTGCCCTCTGTTTTGTGTTCTATCTGAAGCATTTGGGTGATGCTTTCTTCAATCCTCTAACATCTCAAGATCATTCTTATCATTTATACCCTCAATAATATGTCTGTCTTCTTCTAAACAGCCAAGAAAACATCCACAGTCCAGCACGTGGCAATTCAAACACTCCATGTAATGCTGCGTCTCCATGTAGTGATGGTTCTCTTGTTTTCTCAGTCACATCTCCTGCCTCCAGGATCATGCACAAGCCCCAGGTCGGCTATGTGGCTTACTGTCCCCTAGCCCGTGCTGCCCTACAGTAATGCCTTTGCTGTGGACTTCACCTCTGGTATCTGTCCTCACTGGACTTCGCTAGATCACTCATAGAAGCCCTCCCTGTTATGAAGTCCTTTATAATGTGCACCATTATTCCTGTACACATCCACTCCATTTCTCCTGTACCATTGGACTGTTTATTGCCTTGTGCAGGAGCTTCACTCTTTCATGATAACTCCGTCTATCAAAAGTTCCAGGGTTCCTGTCCTAGCCAGTATTCTAGACAGTTATAAAAAAAGGACAAAGGTGGGTGATAAAATATGTTAATAAGGCTGTGTGGTGATGTAGGCGTAATAAGGAAGTTCAAAGAACAGGAGCTGGAGGAATGCTGCTAAGGTCGGAATTGCATCCAGCAGTCCGGGTTTCCAGGTTTGCTGCACTGCCTGCTCCGGGTAAGCACCTCCCAGCTGAGGCTTCCTCTGTTACAAAGTTTGCTACAAAGACTGAAATAAAATCACTTTCTACGTGTTCCACTAGATCCACTGCCATCCGCTTTCCCCTGACTTTGCTTCTCCGGAGGAGGAGGAGGGGACTGAGTCTAAGGAAGGTATCAGTGACTTCCTAGCTTTCTGGCTCCAGTGAGGCTGAACCAATGAAAAGCACAGTGTGGGACCAGAGAGGGTGAAAGCCATACTCATTTCCTTCCCCCCAGCACAAGTTACCTCAGGCTGGCAGAGTCCTTTGGCTGAAGGTCAGTGCTTCTCGCAGGGGTTCAGTTCACCTCTGTGACTGCCAGTCTGCTCACTGCTTCCTTCTCTGGCTCCTTAGAAATTGAGGCTAGAACAGCCCCAGGGTGACTGTCCCCGAGTTGTCCCTGCACCCCACTCTCACCTTCACAAACAGCTAGTCAAATTACCCAAGTCAAGTATGCCATCTGTTCCCTGCCAGGATTCTGAATGATAAAACTGCTTTTCAAATTTCGGTTGCTGTCTGAATGCAAGCTATTTCTCATTTATCTCTGCACAGTGCTTTACACAAAGCAGACTGCTGCTATTAATAACAAACGGTAGAATGAACGCGTACAAGAATGAATGAGTGAGCCTCTTCCATTTTAGTGATCCTGCCCTCCTCACCTTGACTGGATTTTCAAAGACTGTGGGGTTTTGTCTGGGAGGGTCTCTGTTCCCCTAATGTTGTGTAACAGTGGTTTCCTACAAAATTGAAATATTCCATCCTGCCCAGAAGCTGTTTCAACAGGAGGGTAAACAACCCAAACTAGCTTCCAGAAGTCCCTGAAACCTACCAGATTCACTAGGTCCCTCCCTACCAGAGTAAGCAATAAAAGCTGCAACAACAAGAAGCAAGCAAACAAACAAAAGCCCAACAAACAAACAAACAAACAAACAAACGACTCTCAGACCATACTAGCAGCCTGAAAGAAGCATAAAGCAGCTGGGCTGGGCTGTCTGGAAGAGGTTTAGACCAACTGAGGCACCTGGAAAGGACACTTTTCCACAGGCTAAGCTGCCTGCAGGGTGTGCAGTGTGTTCCAGGTCCCCAGCTTTGTGAGCTGCCACCTGTGCAGGGGTGAGCCTTGGTGATGCAGTTGTCTTTGAGTCAGTTGGACTTTGGGTGTACCTGTGCTTTGGTCTATCGTGGGCCCCTATCGGGGGTCGGGAGATGCATATCTCCCCAGGAAAGGTTTTGTTGCTCAACACAGAGGACTGCTGACTCGGGGCAATTTTGTGTTCCTGGCAGTTTCATATGAATGGGTTAATTTGACTCATCTGCAGTTTCTAAAGATAAATCTTTCTTCCACAGGCCAGTCTTTTACCTGTGGATGAAAAAAATAGATGACTTTCTTATACATATTGTTTCACTCTTTAGCATAAATGCTGGCACATAAATCAAAACCAAGCTGATTGTCTCCTCGATAGATTAGAAAGCAGATATCTTTTAAGGACCAGGAGCCCAGACTGGGGCCATGCTTTAAAACAAGCTACCCTGTGGGCATCTTACACAAGTAAAGGCCCAGCTAATACTCGATTACAGAATAGCTTAGACCAATGGTCTAACCAAAAAAAAAACCAGAATTCACCAGCTCAATAGTTACAATGAGCTGAAATCATGGCCGATTAGCCCTTCCTGTCAAATAAATTTATTACCAGCAATCATAAACTACCCTTGCTTCCTGAATCTCCACCTAATTGATATAGAAAATAAGACTTCTCCTTTTGTTTTAATATGACAGCTCCCAAGGTTGATGGCTTACAAATGAGAAACAGATCCACGGGAACTGTCTTTAGAAAATATACTTTTTGAGTCAACATGTTTAATAGTGTGCCTTGGCTTGGTACTAAGTAGGTATTATTCATTAGAAAATAATCATGTAACTGGAATTCTTAATTAAAACTTGTGATGAGAAATGAATCTGTTTATTTTGTAATTATGACCCACAAATGCAGAGCATATTGGAGTAGTTTATAAGCCCAATTCCAAAGACTTTAAAAGAGTAAAAGAACTCATAAAGGTTTTTTTTTTTTTTTTTTTAATTTTAACAAGAACACAGAGGAAACTACCCAAATGTGCACACACTCGCTGGAGACACGTCCATATGAGATAAGACTTGAAAAGTGAACTGTTGGTGTAAGTGTAACAGGTCAGCAGTCAAACAGTTAAGAACTTCTGGGTCATACCTCTGGACCTTTCCAGAAAAGCTTGCAGACAGCATTTTTTGTTTGTTTGTCTAGCTTTGTAACAGAAGCAAAATGTCCATGGAGTTTTCTTTAAGGTCCCCCTTTTATGCTTCTCTCAAGACATAAGTTCCAACAGCTGCCAACACAACAATGAAATGAATCAATAATGTTTAAATAGAGCTTGGTAGTTGGGATCAACCTGACAAGAAAGTTTGTGATAAAAAAAATTTCAGGTCTGAAGTGCTTTTGTCTGTTGCCTAGTATCCGGCTGTAGGTTCAAAGGCCATAGGTCTCTTGGGGTCAAGGAAACTGTGGGGAGATTGCTTTATGGTACCAAGGTTTAGACAAGCTGTGTGTCTTCTGAGACTCTTTAGAGCCATACCTGAAAGTCCTGTAATGGACTAGTGGAAGAGGGCAAGTTGGCCCTGTAACTGACTAGTGGAGGTAGTGCAGGCTGGCTCAATTGTATCACTTCTGACTCAGCGGCACAGATATCCAAGGCACAGGTTTAAATGCCTGTTAGCAAGTGAGCTGATCGTCCTTGCTGCTGCATCAGCATTTAACTGGGCTTTGGGATTTTTGGATAAGCCTATTATTACAACTGAACACTAATAAGGCTTATTATTGATTTTTATAGCAGAGTATCAATTTCTTCCTGTCCCCCATTTAGAATGCCTTTCCTCCCTCATTTTAGCTGTGTAATTTGTGATAACTCCATATATCTGATGTTACTAGACTGTCTATTGCACACCCTGACTGAAAAACAAACAGAAAAAGCAAAGCATGTATTTGGAGAGTCTTTATTTGGAAAGATATAAATTACCCAGAATCCTATTCAGTTTTATTTATTTGTTTTGGTTTGTGTTTTTAGCCAGTAGGTGGCTCTAGTGGCTTCTGGCAATGAACCACATTTTGTACCTCTAATGGCTGGACATGTCTATAAAGAGAGAATTTGGTGACGTTGAAATAGTCCGGAGAAACACAATCCTGTGACCCTAATCATTAACACAGACACTTGCAGCTTAAACAGTGGGGTTTATTTTACGATGGATTTGCATGTATTTAAATAAATCTTTTTCCTTATAGCTTAAAAGTGGCTCAGACAGTTGAATGGATAACAGGATGTTTAATATACAGATACAATGATGCTTAATGCTCATCTTTGATCTATCTCCAAAGAGACCTAGCAATATTAAAAGCTGAGGGCTGTGCATCTATCTAGTTGGGGAAAATGGTATTTGAAAACCTCCAGTATCCATGCAGTGGCTCCTGTGAAGGCATTAGTAAAAGTAAATAAGTAATTGATGATTGTTTCCAAAAATGCATTGTGCATTTTCTTGACACAGAGTGAGTGGCAGAAATTATTCATGCTAAGGTAGCATAGTAATCAAAATAAGTTGTTTTTTTAAAAAAAAAAAAGTACATTTTTATCATTCCAAATATGGGCATGGCTATGTGCTATACTAGCGTAAAACAGCAATAGGAATGAATTATGTCAGTAAAGTCTTGAGGCTGAAGATTTACCATGATAAATATTTTTCATTAAAATGAAATATCTTGGCATAGTCACTTTCATAGCAAACTCTTGACACAAGGAGGCCAGCTGTGTCTATGCAGATGCTGAGACATGGGTCTATATTATTAATGATTTACCATGTCATGGAGAGCTTAGATTAGTTTTGAAAGCAATCCCTTGCCACAAAAGCACTTTCTATAACGTGGGAGTGTACGGAATAGGGTATGGGCATTCCAAACTGAAGTCATCAGAGAGACTGCTTCTCTTCTCCATCCTATACTATGTTATTCATGAAAATTCATGCAAAACATTGTTCCCATCAATTGAATAATAGTATGTAGACCTGAATTGAAAGACATACCCCATGCAGACCGGAGTGGAGATAGAATGAAACAAAAATCTGTAACAATACCCATTGAATCCTTGATCTCACGTTTCTTGTGAGTTTGAATTGAGTTTCTGATCCAGTTCTGTAGCACTCCAAGATTGCACTGCCTATGTAGTATCTAGAAACGTTCTGCCTAGTGTTTACTCTGTGCTTGCTGTACTCCTGGCAAGAGGCTAACCATATGACCTGTGTTATAACGTCCAGTTGGCCACAGAAGCCATTTAAAGTTTTAGTATCATGCTTGTTTTGCAAATAAGGAGACTGCAGCCCACTGCGGTTAAATAAATTATCCAAATCAAATATCTACGGGGAAGCAGTGGAATTTGAATGCAAACTGTATAAACTCCAAAAACTTCATTCTTAGCGGTTGCTTTCAGACCTCATTAAGTAAAGCGGAGCACACAAATCCTACTTACAGGTGTGACATTAACCAAATTACTAAAATTTCTTTCTTCTTTTTGTTTTTTTGGTTTATAAGTTTCCTCGCCTTTAACATGGTGTTAGCTAGAGTATTCCCTCATAGAATTGCTGCACACTAATATTTTTGAAATGCTTAGAACAGCTTGGCAGATGTTAAGCATGGTATTTGTTTAATAGCTTTAAGTTGAATGGTTTAATAGCTAATCATTTAATGGTTAAGAAACTGCACTATTTGATAATTGATACATTTTACTGGGAATTACACGCAGAGATTTTCTGTATATATTAGATACCTTTTATACTTAACAATTCAAATGGAAATGAGTTATTACTTATCACTGATGGGAAAAACACACAAGAATATCAAAGTGTATTTGCTAACCAGGTAGAGTCAGCCTCTGGGGGAGGGGGTGAAAAAAGCCAAGTACGTCTGTCTATCCAGTTACTGATTCACCCCACTTAACAAACATCCTCAGTGGGACTGTAAGACCTAGGGCACAAAGTTAGTGCCTAGAGTGCATTACTGGAGGGGCATCAAATGTAGCAATAACAACCCTTTCTTATCTGGCCCAGAAGAGAGCATGAGAAAGTTGCAGGCTCCAGTGTCATACCTGTTCCACAAGTATTTACTGAGCTTGCATCCCCGTTCTGGGCGCCAGGCCTGTCCAGGAAAGGAAGAGAAGAACCCTGGTCCATTAACCAGTGTCCAGTTGGGTGACATCCTAAACAAGATAAATTAAACATTTCAGAACAGAGAAGACAGTCATTCAGATGGTACTCTGACACCTAAACTATTTGTTATTCAATCAAGAAACCAGAAATGAAGCTGAACCACTTTATAGGGTACCAGAGAAAGCAGGAACATCAGGAGAGTGTGCTGTAATGGGGGACAGTGAGAGTGAGCCAATGTTAGTACCTAGAGTGCAGGGCAGGTGGGGAGAATGGGAATTGGCAGAAGTTAACAGGATTAAAGAGCTGAATGGTATGAAGTCCACAGACATGGTGGGAATCAGAACCACAGCAACTGCAGCTGCCTGGGTGCTTTCCTTGGAAATCTTTCTACTAAATACTAAATAAAGAGTGACATTTTCCTCTCAACCCGCATCCCTAATCTCTCTCTCTCTCTCTCTCTTTCTCTCTCTCTCTCTCTCTCTCTCTCTCTCTCTCTCTCTCTCACACACACACACACAAACATGGACATGGTAAATCCTCAAGAGTATTCCTTGACCTTTCTCCCATGTCATGCTCTGGCCTCTTGGCCTCCAAAAGAGCAAACACAAGGATGATTCTGAGGTCCAGAGTGATATTTAGAGTGAAAACATGTAATTCATGGTTTCAAAGGACCCATCAGCATATTCTCCAGCAATCTACCAGACCATCATTCCTGGTTATTCCTGGATTTAAAGACTCGGTCTGGGGTAAAACTGTAATCTCTGGGTATCTTTTCCTCTAAAACTGCCCACATGTACAGGAACCCAATTTATACTGGATGTTGTAACCCACTCTTAGTAATCAAAATGCTTCAGAGGCTGAAGCAGAAGGATTGCCTCAAGATTGAGGCCAGCCTGGGCTAAACAACAAGCTCCAGGCTAGCCTGAGCTACAATGTGAGATGTTGTCTGGAGAGTGTTTGTGGGGGATGGATTCAGGAATCTGAAATGAACCTTTGCTGCTACTGCAGACATAGAACAACTTGCAAACCTGTCCAGGTGGCAGGTGACTTGTTTCCTTACCAACAAAGTAGCCCCTGTCCTCACTTTGCATCTTCACAGGGTGGCCAGTACCCTCTGCCTGCAGTGGGGGGTGGGGGGTGGGGCAAGAAATGACCGCTGGGCAAGAAATGACCGCTGGCCAGGAAACAGCCACAGCTTTCTGGGCCAGAAGTTGGCTAGGGGAGGACCCTGACTGCCAAGTAACTTTGAATGATGTCAGAGCCCCACACAACCAGAAAACACCAGCCAACCAGGAACAAAAGACTTAACAGCAGAAAAAACACTGAGCTAGCCTCAGAAGCTGCTCTTTCCGCTCCCTACCCCTTTCTTGAAGCAAGGAGAACAGCGGGAAAAGCTTGTGTTTTGAAAGGCTGTCCTTTCTCTCCTAGCTTGCTTTTGGCTACAAGTGTTAACCGCGGTGTCTTTTCGGAGTTCCTTTTCAACTCCAGAGCAGTTTTCTTCCTAAATGTAAACAGATATCTGTTTGCGGGAGGAAAAAACAAAACAAAACAGGAAGAATCATAGACAAGAACATGCTTCCATGCCTGGTCCCTCTTTCCACGGTAATTAACCACACTCAAAAGAAAACCAAAAGTTTGGCGGAAATGCTCTCTCTTCTTTCTCTCTCTTTAATCGAGGGCATTAGGTTTGATTCCAGCTACTTAGAACCCTTAAGTGATACATGATTAGATTGGAAACTAATAAACATTGCCCTTCTTGGAAATGAACTTTGAATTAAGATCCTCTTATTTGGGAATATGTGATTCTTTTATTTCATTTATGACAGTCCGTACATCTTAAATGATGTCGCTTCAAGGACATTTTCATTTCTCCCCCCAACGTATTAAACGAAACACTTGCCTGTAAAACCGGCTCATTAGCCTGCAAAATTACACTGTACTGAATGGCTTTCATTCAAAGTGGAAATAAGATTTTTAGTAGGCAATTTCTGTATTTTCTAAAGCTACAGCTATGTTTGATGGCTTCTTCCCAGCTGTTTTACTTAGTGGTTATAAAGATAAATGGGGGAAGGGGCTTGTAAAAATGAGCTCAAAAATAAATCCTAGACTAGAAAACTAAGACAAAACTTAGGGGTACAATTGCGCCCACGGCACCACCGGGCTGCAGGGATTTGTCCTCGGGACGTCTGGGGGAGGCTGGGAGAGTAGTGAGGGCGCCTGGAGGAAGGGAGAGGGAAGGAAGGGAGAGGCGGCTTTGCAGGCTACAGAGGCGGCGCCAGCTGGGCGACCCGGCTCCGGGAGGCGCGGGAGGAGCGGCTCCGCTAAGGTGGGAGAGCCTGGGCGCGCGGCCGAGCGCGATCAGGGACGCGGAGGCCACCGGGGTCGAGGCCGCGGCGCGAGTGGGGCTCTGGGCGGCGCTGGCCGCGGTGGGAGCTGCAGAGCGGCGAGGGAGCTGGGATCTCGGGGAGAGACTCGGAGATGGATCGAATTACACCATTTGCCGAGCAGCGGTTTGTTTTGCTCGCGCTGGGTCCCGCCGCCGCCGCCGCCGCCGCCGCCAGGGCTGGAGCGGGCGAGTTTCAGGATAGATCGCAAGGCGAGACCCGAGACCGTGGGATTACTCTTTCTGCACACTGTCTTGATCGGCTTTTCCGTCTGATCGTGACAAGCTTTGTCTGTTTTTTAAAGCAGGCTTCCCCATGAGAGGTAAGACAGTCTCCCAAGCTCCGCTGACGCTCTGGGTGCGTGATGGGGGTGGGACCCCGAGCCCGGAGCCCGCAGCGCAGCTGTGTGCGGGCGCGTGTGTTTGCGTGGGCGTAGCATCGTATCTCCCCCGAGTTCATTGCTCTCCCAAGCCGCTCAGTCTCCAGCGGTTCCCGAGACGCCTGGGGAGGTCTGGCTGACCGGTCCCAGCTGGCCGGTGGGCGGCCTGGGGGGCGGGGCGGGGCCGCTCGGCCCTCCTCCTAGGCGCACCCCTCCTCAGGGGCGCACCCCTAAGGGAAGAAAAGACTCCCTGGGCTGTGAGGAAAAGTTTTTTCTTAGCAGGGCCGGCTCCGCGCTGCTCCGAAAGCCGT
Source organism: Rhynchomys soricoides (assembly GCA_019843965.1). Taxonomy (NCBI): domain Eukaryota; kingdom Metazoa; phylum Chordata; class Mammalia; order Rodentia; family Muridae; genus Rhynchomys; species Rhynchomys soricoides. The sequence continues at coordinate 739,109 of JADRCH010000045.1, forward strand.
CAGGGTGAGCCCGCCTTCCTCGCTGCGGGGCTTGGAGCCTCCAGCCCGCCCGCCCGCAGCGCAGCCCAGGCCGCCCGGCCAGCTTCGGCCCGGAGAACGCAGGGACAGCCTAGGAGCGCGGAGCCACTGACTGTCCACGCAGGGACCGTGGGCACCCACCCGCGGGTCTCCCAGCCACTCTACCCTGCAACTTTGCGTGCTTTGTTCTCTGGCTGAAAAATGCTCCACCGAAGCACCGTGGACCCGGTCTTCTCCAGGCAGCAAGGGTTCGGCCGGGAGACGTGTTACGCTCTCCGCTCCCCATCAATTATGGATGGAAACAAATAAGGAAAAGTCAATTTTGTATGAACCGCGTCTTTCGCGGCCAGAGGCGTCTTGTAGCCGGGAGCAGAGGCAGGCAAACCGAGCCCAACAACCAGGTAGGAAAACTTCCAGATTCTACTGCAATGACCCACTGTAGAAAATGAGGCAGTAGTCGCCTTGGGGAAATTTGGAAGCGCTTTCAGTTCCCAGTCGAACGTCTAACTCTTGGGTTCTAAGAAGTTGGAGGTGTGGATGTAAACTGAGTTTGGAATTTTTCTCATTATTCGGCTACCAGGACTATTGCTAGCAGAGTACTGTTTAAATCTAATACTTGGATTTGTTTTTTTGTTTTTTGTTTGTTTTTTTTTTTTTTAAATGCCGTGGAGCGCGCTGGGGAGGGGGGTGGGGAAGCATTGCAGTATGATATGAGTCTGGGAGAATTGGACTGGTCAACAGTTCATTCCAGCAGACTCAGAGTGGGACAGCACATCGTTATTATAGATATACGCCCCCCCCCCAACCCACTGGACCCCCTGTCAGCCACTCAGGCTTCTTTTCCTTAAATACAACGCTGCTTCTGGTTACTTATGGGAAATGTCGAGGGCTACTTCCTCTCAAAACTTCTAGCTACTATGAATGTTAAGTCTGCAGTACCAAAATGTGTATGTGTTTTTTCCCCTCCCCTCTGCTTGATACTTGATGCAATAAAGCACAATCTTTTGTTTATTTCAATGCTGAGGTCTCAGTGAAAGAGTTAACATTTTTATTCAGTTGGTTTAGTCTCTGCCCCTTGAAAAGGAGAGAAATACTCCCTTTGGAGAAAATCTTTTCTTCCCTGTATTGTGAAATCTTAGACAGCTGGGGGAGGGGGGGTGTTTTACTGTCTATTTGATGGCATAAAACAATAGATTCTGGTGCTGTGTTTATTCATGATGTTAAGTGTCTACCCTAGGAAATTAACTTCTCTTTCGTAGCATTAATGTTGTGAGTGACAGACTCATTCTCTCAAGCTAGCATGTACCACACACAAGCATTTATCCTGACTCAGGTACCTAAAACTTACAGATAAGCTCAGGGGTTGGGCCTATATCACCAGCAACCTAAATATCTGAAGATAAACTACAGCTCACTCGTAGCTGAGATTTGCATTTAAGACTGCCAGTACTTTTGTTTAGGTCTCTGAGATATGCTCCAAGAAGACAGTTAAATACAAGATCCTAAGATTTCTCTGCTGGCATGCTTAGGAAGAACAACAACCCCCTAACATTTCTTACTGGATCCTGCAGATTATTGGTACCCATCTCATTTCTCCTAAGAATGCCACATAGAATGCCTTTCTGAGGAGCATATCTGTGATACACAAGAATGTGGCAGGAATACTGTGATGTCTCCATCACCAGGCATCTGGCTAACCTGAGTTTGATTTAGATCTGTGGGCATTTTGCCACCCCTCCCCCCCTTTTCATGCCCTCTGATAGTACTGGTACCATCTGGTCATGCCTCCCTTGATTTGATGGATTTGAAAGATGGCTGTGACGTCAGCCTTAGTCCTTAGAGTGAGGGCAACTTAAAAATCCAGAAGACTTCAGTTCACTGGCTTGCTGCACAGGAAGGCTCTGTCGAGTAACTAATGTGGGTAAGTGGGCCTCTGTATCCTGTCTGGTGGTTTCCATTCCTTGAAAGGTCGTGAACAAGTAGCTTGGATTCAGAACTTTGATTCCAAAAGATCCTCATGATTGTTGAGGACTTCACTGAGGCTGAGGGAGCTCCTCTTGCTGTTCTGTCATAATGAACCGTGGTAATTAGCTTAGTCATTGTTCTTGCCATGTGAGGTTCACTAAGATACAAAGGGTGAAAAATGCATCTGAAATAGGGTCATTTTTCACTCTTTGGATGCATTTTACGCAGGACTGAGAGCCTGGCTATATGCCTGAGCAGTATTAGTGTGACCCTAGAAGGCAAACTGCTACCGTAACACACTGTAGGACTAAATGTTATCTTTTATTTCTGTTAGGGGTCTGTAAGCTTACATAGACTAGATTTATTTCTAGAGGAAGCAAGAGGCAGCTGAGGTAGGCCAACCCATCGGTGTTCATTGAGTGCCTGTCATTTGCAAGAAGCTATAACCACAAACCAGCACCCTGTGGCCAGATATGCTTTTGTATGTTCACCTTGACCAACACTACTGACTAGAAAACCAGATCTGGGGACAAGAAATATAAACATGTCTCTTTTTGTGTGCAAATTGCTCTATGACCAAACTTTAAAGCAAGACAGTCTGCCTATAATGTCCTTAGTGCAGGCCTCCCTGCCTTCAGCATTAATGAATGGGCTGTCAGTTTAGTTTGTGTCCTGGGTCTGTCACAGCAACAGAATATGGAATTCTCTGAGGCTTATGGAATTGGAGATTTAGCATCAAAAAACCTACCCAATCCAGCATCTTAGGATATGGTAGAGGACATTTGACAATCCCAGTTGGAAGGAAAAGTGTTGTGATTTATTCCCGTGCCACATGCAAGCAGTAGACCTGTGACTCCATTAAGCCTGCCAGGACACTTTTCAGTTGAGGAGGCTGTCGTCAGTCTGTTTTCCTATCAGACCTTGATGTCAGGGGTGGTGTAGCTGACCGCTGAGGCTGTATTCATTTCTCTCTCAACAGGAAAATTGTTATAAGTTCTTAATTAAAAAAAAAAATAAGCAGATTGCAGCTAAGGGCCTTCAGATCGGCAGAGTGCAGAACCCACATGAGGCTTCGCATTTCTCTAACTTTCCTTTTCTATAGGGCTTTGTTAACTCACCCAGATTAGCATTTTAACAACCCTGAAGTGAACTTCTGCCATCCTCTCCACTTGGACACACTATGTAGACCATCCATCATCTTGTCCTTGGTTACAACAGGCTGCTGGCTCTATCACCATTCGGAGGTACACAGAATCCATCCAACTGTGAATAGCACAGCTGGCTACAGCAATTTTTCCTTCCACACCACTGGCAACATTGTCTAGCTGTGGTTACTAAAGCTAACACCCAGAACAGGAAGTTTCCATCGTTTTGCAGCCTACACCAGCCAGGCCCCTCATTCAGTGTTGGAAGTCCACCTGCCACACGGCCTGCTGGCTTGCAAGGCGTCTTTGACTTACAGGGGAGTTTGTTCTAGCTTTTAGCGGCATGTGGCCACAGCAGTGACACTTTAGGCATTATGCAGTTTAGTCACAGAATTACAGAGTGAGGAAGCTTCATTCAGACGCTGTTCATCCCACCCTCCAAGAATTCATTCTATCTGAAAGGTAAAGAAAGAAATAAGAACAGCATTTGGCCCATGACCTAGAACTCGAGACAGAAAAAGACCTGCCCAGCTCTTCAGTGACCTACACATGCCCTGGCTTCATCCCTTTTTGTAGACTGTGCGATGGGTCTAAACGCAGGCTTGTGGTCCACAGTACACACAATTTTGATCACATCTTGTTGTTTTCCCCGTTCTTTATATCTGTAATGGTAGCTATTGCTTGTTAGAGAAATGTATTAGACAGGTGAGTTTCTTAGGAGATATTGCCAAGCTTCTCAGTGGCTTGGTTTGAACTTTTCTAATTGAGAATACTTCTTTTGGGATTTGATGCACAGAGGGGGTAGGGTCATTCCACACTTTGGTGTGAGTGACCTCAGCCTCAGAATAGCAGGGACAAAGAGGACGGTGGTGATGGAAGAGGAAGATGAGAAAGAGAGGGACCAGCAACCAGAATGCCCAACAATGAACAGTCTGCTGATTAAACTCTAGACACCCTAATAAGATCGCCATCTTGGTTATGTGCAAGACTCAAACACCCACAAGGAGGTAGGCTCCATTATCAGTACTTGATAGGAGGAAACTGAGTCACCCAGTAGGGAGTTCATACCTCTGGACACCCCAGCTCACATTGCCTCATCACAGTATTGGAGAGCTTTGATATTTCTGACTCTTCTTAACACAGTTACATTTGGGGAGAATGTGCTTATTGAAGACTTACTGTTGTGGGCGTGCTCCTGAATCGTGTCTTTCTTGCTAAACTAAGTCATGTCTTCCTGTTGGTCAGATAGCTGTGACATCTTCTGTGGTCTCAGACAGCATCTCTCCCAATTCTCCTCTCCATGTCGGGTTTTCTTCTCTAGGATGGCAACATGGAAAGACACGTGGCAATGTGCACTCTTGAAAAAGTGCCATCCGGGTGCACTTACCATTCGGTTCCCGCTTGTGTCATGTGGCAATCTATTACATACTTCTGCCCCATTTTCCAGAGGTGTTCATGGGCCACAGCTCTGAGGTTGAAGATGCTTGCCTGCAGCCTGACTGTGGATTCTAGAATGACACACACTGTTCTTCATACTGCTTCAACAGTGATCAGACACTTTGACCAGTGATCAGACAGGCTGCTGAGATGGTCATTCTCTCATGCAGTGACTTTTTGGTGCTGTGCTTTTTCCTTCAGAATTTCTATGGGAAGAAAAACTTAAAACCAGATATTCATTGCCATTACACACAATGTTGAAATGTAAGGTTTTCAACATGTATTCAAGGGAAGGAAATACAGGTTTTAAGAGTAAGTGTTCAGTGTGTCAGTACATGTATAATAAGGCCTCAGGAGGATCTGCAACCTCTTAGCCTATTATTGGAGTCTGCATTTAGCAGTAGAGGCAATGGTTTGCACTGGCACAAAAGAACTGGAGTGGAGGAAGCCCGTCAAGAAAACACTTATGTTCCTCAGTGGACCATCAGCAAACCAGGAAGCTAGACTCTCTACCTTCGCCAGGATCTCGTGAGTAACCACAGGAGTGCTTGGAAGATCTCAGACATCCCTTGGGTAGTTGGTAGGTGGAAGGTAGACTGTTCTGAAAGCAATAGACAACGAGAGACCACAAAGGTAGTGATTGTATTCCACGGTTTCTCTTCTTGTCATTGTCCCATATGTGTTCATTTAACTTTGACCAGGGGTCTACTCTGGGTGAGTTCACAGAGGAAGGAGTGACAGGATTCCAGAGCTCTAAGGGAAGAGCCACAGTAGAACGAATGGGGCGTGTTTAAAGGGCCAGACAAGATATACCCAGTCCTGTGGAAGCTGAGAAAAAGAAGGTTATTTCTGTCGAGGGTGACCAGCGAGGGCCCTGTGGAGCCACTGATATTTGAGCTGATCCTTGAACTAGGTAGGACTTGGACAGGTGGACAGTGAGAGGCGGTGGGGGAGGTGTTGAAAGAGAAGGCATTCCAGGCATAGAGAACAGCTTAGGCAAAGGGTCTGGGGTGGGGTGGGTTTGGGGTCAAGGTCAGTTGTCTGCATTTGAGTCCTTACCTACTGCAGAGTTGTATTTCAGGTGCATAGTGGCAGTTGGCTGTGCAGCCCACAAAGATGTATTGGGTGTCCCTGAGCTGCTCGCCTCACAGAGTAAGCCATCAGAATGCATGGGATCAATCTGTGACAACTCAGCTCTGTGATGAGTGGTGAAAACCCCATGTCAGCTGCAGGTGGATCATGTATACAGGAAGTCAGTAGTGAGGACCCAGCGAGACCTCTGCTCACTGAGATATTGGGCAGACAAAACCTAGGTTGTTGACTTGTCTGCTTTATCATTTCTTTTTAACATGAAAAGACTTTAAATATAGACTCTCATTTTTTTTTTTTTTAAATGCATGTTTGTATAAGTGTTCTGGAAAGGGAAAAAAACGATGTGGAGACAGGAAATAGAGATGAGAATCAAAACACTGACACCATGGCAGTGAGGGGGATGGGAGTGTAAGGCCCATTTAGATGGCAGCTCCCTAAGGCTGTGGCCTGGATCAAATCAGCAGAGGGAGAAGCACATAACTTCAGCAAATGTGGTAAACGTATTAGTGAGTTTTATCATACTGCAGATACAGTCTCCCCTGGCCGGCCAACTGCATGGAGTGGTTTAGGCTGAGGCAGCTTACTCCATAGAGGAAAAGGACTTGGAAAATTATGACTGCATCCTTTGGGAAGTGAACATTTCCTTTGTAGTTCTGAGCTCCCAGGGCTAACTTTCTGCTACCAGTGCTGGCTTTCTGTGTTGTTTCCTCCCTAACACTGTGACTCCCCCTAGCCCATTCCAACCCTTCCTCCAAGCTCAGCAGGAGCACGGGTGATTCTCAGCCATTGTTAACCCAGAAGTTAGTGTAAATTAGAATCAACACACAGTTAAGTTTAATGGCGAATGTAATAAACTTCGGGGGAGGAAAGACAGATGGTTCTGTAGTGTAAGTGTGGTTAGTAGAACACATAACGAACGAGAAATAAGATGAAGACGGGAGCATTGGGAATGGTCAAGTCAGCTGCTTTCCCAAGCCTTGTACCCACCGCTGGCTCAGTGTTCCAAGGCATATTCAAGTCTCTCACAAGCTAATGCTTTACACGAGAGTCCTAGGGAAGAATCACCGCCAATTAAACATCAGTCAGAAATTACAAAATAGGTCAGTAGGGAGAGGTCTAACCATGAACAAATCCAATATGGGGAACAAACTTTTTAGGAATATTTCAAAGACTTAAAACAGAAAGCTTGCTAAGTCTAGTAGTTCATCTGCCATGTGCACAGTAGCTTGAAGTGAAAGGCACACTGCTCCCCTGTGCCCAGCACAGTTGCCTCTAAACCCAATCTAAAATAAGCTAGCCTGGCTCAGCGGGGCTAATAATAACAGTGCATGCTATGTGTTTGCCCTGTGCTGTGGCATTGTGCCTAGCACTTTAAATATGTTGTCTCATTTAATCCTCTCGACGCCCCCGAGAATGTAAGGCTGAGAGCAAGGGACTGGCATATGTGAGTTCTCACCATGTGCCTGACATGCAAGCAAATATGCTAAATCATTTGATCAGCATTCTTTAAGATGGCTACTATTAATAACATACTCATTGTACAGAGGAAGAAACTGAGGCACGGGAAAGTAAGTAGGTCCTAAGTTAAACCACTACTCATTAGTGAAAGGGGAGGAGCTAGGATCTGTGAAAGGGAGGGTAATTCAATAGATAAACTGTGTGATCTTGAACAAATTACTTAACCTCTCTGAGGCTTATAAAGGGAAGACTGTTCTAGTGGTACCTGTGTCTGAAGACTGTTGGGAGACATTAATGAATTAATATTTGAAGAGCACTTATAATAGTGCTTGGCATGCAGCAGTGTTTTAAATATACCCCTGTCAGTTAGGTAAAAATAAATATAGTCTGACTCCAGAGCCCTTTCTCTTAGTCTTCATTCTGCGCATCTTGCTGTGTGTGACTCTGGCGCTGCTTTTTGACTCATGTGTGGCTTGAAACTTCAGCTCCACAGCATCTCCATACACTGGTGACTCCTTCAACCAGGCTGGGCAAGGGATTGCTGCAGGTGGCCTGGAGAATGGCGTTAGCCCCTCTGTGCTACTGTTGAAGATCTGCAACCCAGATGTCTGCTGTTTGAGAGACATGACATCAGAATCTGGAGTCCACTGCTGGTGCTGCCAAAGGACAGTTGCGGTAATTGTTGTGTGTTCTGTGCTGGTGGCTCCTGGCTTGGTGAGACTTGCCATAAACGCTCAGGCACACTCCTGAGCTAGTCCAGGTTTCTGACCCATAACCATGGGCAGTCCTTGGGCTTTGTAATTCATCAACATTACACAGATTAAAATGCAGATTCCCAGAACCCTAGCCCTCCCTCAGGCTTACCGGGTAACTAACACCTATTGTCTGTTCACCACCCTTTAAAAAAAGAGCCTCCAGTGTAGCCCAAGTATCTCTGATAGCCTGCTGATGCCTACGTATCTGGGAGGATGCAGGTTCCCACGTCAACATATTACTTGATAGCAAGAAAGGTGTGAACAGGCTGCTAGCTAGACATGACCTCGTCTGCCAGCCCAGGGCATCTCAGTTAGCTTATGAAAGAAAAGAGCAATAAAACACACTGTGAGGTAAAGATGCTTATTTTTAAAAACTCTAGTTTGTAAAAGATTTCCGCTGTGAGAAAAAAATCAGGAAAGAAAAAGAGCCTGGCTTATTTCTGCTGACTGGCCTGTATCATTTCATAAGCTAGGCCCTGGGCCAGTATTCCTATCAACAGTTCTTGATGCAATGATAAACTGAGATAAGGGTAATCAAACTTCATGCTTCAGGGCATCAGGTGATTGCCTGCTGTGGTCAGGATGGAATTCTTCCTCCTAGTGCTTTGCACAATTGACTAGACACATTAGACAGAGGTGTTTTTTTCCATGCGTGGGAGAGTAGGGGCAGAGGCCTGGCTGGAAACTCCTCTGGCTGAGCCCACATGGGAAGAAGTGTGTCCTGAGGGTGCAACCCCATCACTTTTTGTTATCATCACTTATTGCTACTCTGTATCTATTGATACAATGCGCATGCTGAGGTCAAGAGCACACTGCACTTAGAAGCAGGTTCCTGGATCTCCATCCATGGTCAGCCAATCAAGTTTCCTCATCTGTTGATGCTCTGCTGCCCCGTGGAATTATAGTTAGTGTCAGATACAACAATACACGGAAATGAAAATGCCGTTAAAATGTAAGGTGCCATTGCAACATAATGAAATCACTGCTCATTGTAAATAGCCGTCCATACATTTATGCTGGAATACTATCATGGGCATAATGACTGAGCATTGAGTCATGTGTGGAGCACTGAAAGGTTTTATTTATACTCTCTCAGGGTCCTGTGTAAATGTGTTGGGAAACATGCGTGTTTTATTCCCGTTTTTGTAGGGAATGTCACAGATTTTTGAGGAAATCCTGAAGGAATGTCACCCTCTCATAGATGACTACAAACCAGCAACCCACAACAATTAGGATGTATAACTTTATAGTCAGAAGGAGTGGAAGTCTGAGATGCATGTCAGTGGGCCCATATCAAGGCACATAGGTGTTGGGGGCAAACTCTTCTTGCTTTTTATGGTCTCCATGGAGATGTTCAGTCCTTGCTTGTTGCTCCTTCCTCCATTTTTGCAGTTGCTATCCAGCTTCAGCATCCCTGCCTCTCTCTTCCACATGTTAAAAGGACCATCATAATAACTTTGGCCTCAAAGATAACCCATGATAAATTCCCAGGTTAAAGTCCTTAGCCTAACCTCCTTTTTGCCAAGAAAGGTAGCATATTTTAAGGGTGGCAGGAACCCAGGTGTTGACGTTTCTTAAGGATGGGGACGTTACTCTGCCTAGCATAGCTCAGGACCTTATGAGGACCATGAAGTAGGAGTCTGAATTTCTGTACAGTTCTGACTTTGGAGCCTGTATCTCAACCACTCACCATAAATCTCCTCAATTTAACGGATGGAGAAAACAATAAAGCCATAAACATAAGTGGTGAGAAAAGCTATGTTGGTCTTAGAATAATCAATTGGGGGCTTTTAAATATAGTCATGCTAGTTTGTGACAACCCAGACCTGACCTATACTGATCGTCATGTTGTGCTCTGTACTGAGTATGCTACACCCTTGGGATTTTGTTGTTTTGTTTTCTTAGAATAGGCATTTACTAAATGAATGGAAAGTGGTTCATGGATCCACTTGTTTTTCTATGACAAAACTGGCTGAATGCAGTTTGGGAACCTGAATCATTTTGAAGTCAGACCTGTGGGAAGTGTTTCAAAGCAACTGTCTACTCGGTAGGAGTGAATGGAGAAGCATGACAGATGCAACTGTCTTGTCAGTCGCTGATTTTGGCACTGCCTCTTGGCCAACCGAATGGTTTTTCTCAAGCAAGACACTATTGTGCTCATTTCCTGATGACCATAACCGTCTCTGGTTTGTGAAGCTCGAAATCCCCAAAGGCCAGTCATTCAGTTAGTGTCCTGTGTTCTGCAAGAACTCAAAGAGCAGTGCAAAGTTCTCAGGGCCTGTCTTCTATCTGATGGGTAAAGTCAGTTCTTATTTTGAAAGTCCTACTGTATGCCTGTCAACACAAAAGATTTTAGGACAGTTTGGAAGTGGATTAAGAGCACAGAGCTAGGAGTCGAAGCTATAGCCTTGTGTGACTGCCAGCCTGAGGCTTGAGACGGGCCCTGGCTTATGGGCCCGGCTTATGGGCACCATTTTCTTCTTAGAACAAAAAGAATTTGAAGGCAAACAGTACCCAGAACCTCCAAGGTTCTAGGAATGGGGTTCTTTAATGCTACAGTTCTCCCCATATTGTATCTTCCTCCATTATAAGAACAAGTACCGTAGTGACTTAAAAACCATGAGCCCCCAGCTTGAGTGTGATACACTTGTGTGCACACAGAGCCCCCAGCTTGAGTGTGATACACTTGTGTGCACACAGAGCCCCCAGCTTGAGGGTGATACACTTGTGTGCACACAGAGCCCCCAGCTT
>JADRCH010000045.1:765693-840049 GCA_019843965.1 Rhynchomys soricoides
AGGGTCAGGGAGAAGGATTTCTTTGTACCTAAACTTCCATTTGTACTGCAGGGAATCTGTCCCAGGTTCTCCTGAACTTTCTGGTGACCTGTGGAGGATCCAGATGCTTTACCACACAACTCACAACCCACCATAAGGAACTACACTGTAAAGCTCCCAGTAGTAACCTGCCCTTTTCTGTTACAACTGGCTATGGGGGTAGGGCCAAAGGTGTCTGTCCGGGGTATATGTCATTCTTATCCTTGTAAAACTCTTAATTTCTGAATGTGCTGGCAATGCATTTGGAGAACCCTACCCAACTGCTGAATGGTTGATTTCAAGGTGTCTGTTACTAGTCATACAGACTAGTTTTTGTGTCACCCTGATAGAAGCTAGAGTCATCTGAGAGGAGGGAACCTCAATTGAGAAAATGCCTCCATAAGACTAGGGTGTAGGCAGGCCTGTGGGGTATTTTCTTAAGTAGTGATTGATGGAGGAGGGCTTAGTCCATTGCAGATGGGACCACAAAGGCCTGCACCACCACAGCTCCACTAAATGTTCTTGTTGGTGGTGCTTTAAAGTTTTTATTTTATTTGATGGCTTGTTTCATTTTTGAGGTCCTGGGGACAGAACCCAGAACCTTGCGTACACCGGGCAGGCACTTTACTAATGAGCTATGTTGCCAGTCCTAGAGTATTTGAAAAGTGAAGCCTTCTTCTTCTCTGTGTTTCATGAAGACGGTAGCTCTCATATTTGGCGAGAAGCTGGGCTATCATCCAGAAGATTCTTACACGTTTACAGTTTTTAAAAGTCCACTGACTGGGAGTAGGGATGAGAACGCCTGTCTCACTGTGCTTCGTTGTTGGGAAATGAAAGTCCCAGAAGTAGACGATCTTTGCCTCATAGGGAGGACACACTATGTGCTTCCCTGGCATGCCCCTTCTGCCAAAGCAGCCAAGCATTTAAAAGAAGATGTTGCTAAGGAAACCCTCCTTTCATTTGAAGGGCCTGGGAGGAGGGGAGCCTAATCTTTTGATGCTCAATTTGTCTCCAAGGAGGCTGGAGCAGCTGAGCAGAGAGGGCTCAGAACACTGTCTCCCCCAAGCTGAAGGGTGGCTCCAGCCTTCTCAACCCTAGAAACAACCTAAAGGCGTTGGTCAGTGGTGGCCAGGGACTGACCCTTGACTTTGAAGGCGAAGGCAGGGGGAACAGGTGGGACTGGCGTTCTCAAGGCCTTGAAGGTGAACATCTGGACTGGCTTCTGACAGGCGTCTTCACTTATTTTTTCATGGAAACTTTGATTTATTTACTTTTCTGGTAGCTATCTGTCAAATGATCTGACTAGAGGAAGAAATGTGGGCAATGTTCCTGTCTTAAAAATAATAAAATCACGCTAAAAATAGGAAAAAATAATTCTTTAAAAACTTAAAGAGCCTTTCTCCTGTCATGTCCCTTTAATCAGTATTAACTTTCTCTGGCATACTAACCAAGTCCTCTGACAATGGAGTCTAAAAGACTTAAAGCCTGCTATTTCATGTTGTGACTGAAGACAAGTTACTACTTCATTTCCTCTTTGGTATATTTGAAAAATAGCCCCCAGTGAGTGCTTGCTTAGCGCAGGGCCCAGAGAGCTTTGTGCAAAGTTAGCCTTGGCTTATGGCAGTCAATCAATATTTCCCATGTGCCAACATCTACATATTACATGAAGCTCCAGGGTGTGTTACACAGAAACAAACTGAGACCATCTTGGGAATTGTCTCTTTTAGTGGGCCAGATAGAGGGAATATCTGGTTCCTAAACTGATTCTGGAAACTCACGGTTCAGTTAAAAAGTCAGGCAGGTAGGCAGAGAGAATGGAACCCACCATAGCAAATCCACTGTAGAAGTGCAGGGAGTGCAGTGGAGATTAGAGGGAAACATTGCCAAGCTATGGATGGGTCTTAAGGGATGAGTGAAATGCTGAAGAAACTTCCTGGTCCAAAGAACAGTGGAGAAGAAGGTTGGGAGGTCCACCCAGGCTGCAGACTTACAAAATAACTCCTCCCTTGGAAAGGGGCCTTTTCTGAGCACAGGCAGATGACACACCACTCTCTTGGGCTGTGCAAAACTGTGGCTAAATAAAGTGTTGGTAATGACACAGCCTCTTCCTGCTTGGATAGCACCTTCACAACTTAAAAGGTATTTTTACTCAGATTTTCTCACTCGTACCTCTGAAATCCTAGTGAGGTAGTCAGCTGAGGCAAACCTTTTTGCTTCCTCAGAGAAGGTAAGACTCAGAGCTGGTGGCCTGGGAGTCCCTACGAGCACAGAAGTTCCTTGCTGCAGGGGGTTGTTTTCCCTCACCTCTGTTTCTTTCTGGGGCATGAATGCTGTAGAAACACACTACACACTGAGAGGATCACCGATGCACTGAGATAGCATCATGGACATGAGAGTTATGGTGAAAGCACTTAGCTGTGTTACACATGGCCTTTGTGCTTTCAGTGCCCACCTACCTGAAGACTAGCCGGGGCCTTCAGCCTGGTCACCAAGAGAGAGGAGCCCTGCCTCCCACCTATCTTGACAGGGCAACAGGAAGCCTCTCACCCCAGCCCAGAGCCCTCTTTATCTCCCCACTCCTTCCCAGGACCTGCTTGCACTCTGCCTATTCTGACTGTAACCACACTTTGTCCCTGTGAACTCCTCTTAGATAAAGGGTTGAACACTCCTGCCTACCCAGGCTTTATACTTCTCGATTTTCATCAAAGAACTGCCAGGGTTGGAGGTGTGAAGGAAAGCAATCCTCTTTACCCTACTAAGGTAATTAGGCTAATTTCCTCCCTAGGATTTTACTATTGTTCCTGCTCTTTGCACATCTATAGCCACATTGTTTTCCAGCACAGCCCACCACCCACCCACTCCTGGGACCTTTCCAGTGACTAGGTTAGAATTTGAAGCCCCAGATCCCAAGCATTAGGCATTAGAGACTAAGCCAGAGCCTGCCCCTGGAACATCTTAAGCATCTGTGCCTATCCCAGGAATTTCAGAACCAGGGGCAGCTCAAGCCTCACTGTGGTCAGACCCAAACCATAAGAAAGAGTGGCCCTTACATAATGGAATTATGTGTTGCTGTGTATCTGTTCCTAGCTGGTAACCATTGGTGAGGTTATCACTTAATTGTCTGTGCTCTAGGAGAACACACCTACTAGAATGACTACCCATCCCATCGGAAAGATTGGCATATGTGATAGGATCTATTGGATAATGCCTATCTTTAGACTGGAGAGAGTAGGAACCCAATAGCTTTTTATTTTATTATTTTTTTTTTTCCTGGTTTTTGGAGACAGGGTTTCTCTGTGCAGCCCTGGCTGTCCTGGAACTCAGAAATCTGCCTTCCTCTGCCTCCCAAGTGCTGGGATTAAAGGCGTGTGCCACCACTGCCCAGCTGCTTTTCCGTTTATGAAGTGGATACCTGAACAGTTGCTGGAGGCCTAAGGATTCCTGGGCAGCCACTGGTCCATCCCTTGTTGGAAGTCCCACAAAGCTGGATTCCAATCACGGTAAAAGAAAGCATATGAACAGAGCACAGCAATGATAGCAGGGATGGGCTCATCAATTGGAAGCCACTGAAGCAGAGGCTTTCCCTAGGGACCGCTTTTTATCTGAGCTACCCCTGGAAAGTGGGGCTAGCATTTAGCGTGGGTCTTGCCACTTCACATCTCCTGATCAAGAAAATACCTTACAACTGTGCAGAGCAGCTTATCTCTCAGTTGCTTCCAGGTCTGGTCAAGTTGACAAACAAGAGTAACCATCTTACCAGCATAGGGGGGAAAGTGCTGTTGAAAAGTTTCTTCATGAGATGCAGTTGGCCGCAGCTCACTTAACCAACTACCAAATCCCATATACCGAGCATTCTTTCAGGAATTTTTGTATAGACAAAGGATACAGCCTGCAACTCACAATAAGGTGTGTGGTTAGAGAGACACTGAGAAAAGAATGATAAAGGAAAAGAAGCACAGTGCAGGGTGTTTTAACATTTAGGGATTCTCCATGAGAAGAAAGAGTGAAGGCCCAGGAAAGTGCTCCAGGTGGGGTGAAGGGCAGGCATGAGGACAGAAAGGCTGAAGGCTCTGTGTGCTATCAGAATTAAGTCTTCCCTTATCCAGAAGAGAGGCTGTTGAGGGAGAGAAGTCTCACCCATTGCTCCTCTCTGATCCTTCTTGGGCACCATAACTGCCAGGGCTTTGTTGACAACATTGTGGGAACTATTTATTTTTGTCTACGCAAATCCCTTCAGAGACTCTCTAAGATTAGCTGTTGAGGTGAGAGGGACAGCAAGGGGCCTGAGGACTTGGGGTCCAAAACCCCTTGTTAGGCATATGCCCTCAAGTAGTTCTTTAATTAGACTTATTCCCAATTCAGCAAGCATTCATAGGAACAAATGCTGGGTTCCAGGCATAGTTGCAGGCTCTAAAGATGAGCAGAGAATAGCCCAGAAGTTGGCTGGAGCTACTGTGTGTGCCTAAACCTTTAAGGGGTCTAAGAGCCAGAGTAGATAAGGAATATTTCCTTTAAGTGTAAAATGCTATGGGAGTGAAATATTGCTCATCCCTGGCCTAGGCTGGATACCACTGGAGAGTTGGGCCTGCTGTCCCTCCTTCAAGCCAGGAATAATTTGTCAACTCTATCAGTTGGGTACAGGGAAGGGCTAAGAAGTCTGGCTGGAGCTCCTGACTGTGTGTGAACTGAGCTTCCCACCATGCATTATCTTTAATTACAAAAGAAAGTGGTACCCTGTGGGAGACCTTCTGCATCTCACCCCTGGTGCCAGGGAAGTTTGAGGTGATTTCTAAAGTCCATGTGTCCAGTGGCCACCTGGTTGTAGAGGAACAAATGTGTCCTTTGCTGTCCAGCTGGGACCCCATCAGTGTGTCAGGCCCACATTCTTAAATCCCAGTGGAGACTCATTCGCCCTGCAAATTCCATTTGTGGTTTGGCTTAGAAGATCATGGGCAGAGATTGCAGAGCAGAGCCCTGCTGTCTCTGGGTTGAGAGCAAGCACATGCACTTTGTATCCTAGGCAACGCTGATGCTATGGCAGAAATTTAAAAGTATGAATTGGAAATCATTTGGTCCCTTTTTAACCCAGGCACCAGATCCACAAACATAAAATCTGATGATTTAGAAACAGCCCTGAAGATCATCTGTATGCTAGCTCCAGCTCTGATTGATGATGAAACGGGAGCTGGAGAAGGGGTTTTGCTTTCCCATGGCATCTATCAGCATCTGGTAGATGAGGAAATAGAAGCTGGAGGAGGGGCTTTGCTCTCTAATAGCCTCTTGGCTCCTTAAAAGCCTTCAAGGGGTTAAAAGAAAAACCCAGATATTTTTTTTTTTTTCTTGTCTCCTCTTACCTCCAGGTGTGTTTGACAATGAAGGTAAGATTGGCACCTCCTGGGGTGATTCATAAAGGGGAGGCAGAATAAGGTAGATAAGAGTGGTTAAAGGTTTGAAGCATGATTATCTGCAGCCTTGGAGCCCCATACCCTTCCTCAAGGTTGTGGCTTTAGCCTTGAACTGGCTTCCTGATACTCACCCTGAATAATAACAATTACAGCGTTTCCCTGTGCCAGGAACTTCAATAAGCTCTTTAGAGGGCTGGTCCTATCCTCCTGGTAATCATATGAGGCAGCTGTCTTCCCCCATTTACAGGGTAACAGAAGTGCAAAAGGGTTAATTAGCTTGCCCAAGGTCCAATAGCTTGGTAAATAGCAGAGCTAGACTCTACTCAGCAGCCCAGCTAGAACCTGGTTCATTAGTCTGTAGGACCAGTGTTGATTGGCCTATAGAACCCGTGTTCATTGTCTTATAGATCCCATTTCATTAGCCCATAGAACCTGTGTTCATTAGCCTAGAGAACCCGTGTTCATTAGCCTATAGAACCCATGTTCATTAGCCTATAGAACCCATGTTCATTAGTCCATAGAACCTGTGTTCATTAGCCCATAGAACCTGTGTTCATTAGCCTACATTCCATTGTTCAGCAATGGGTGGAGTAAGCGGATAACAACAGAAGAGTCAAACTGTGCTAACACCTTTGTCCTGCATTTACTAAGTAAAAATTAACAGCTGAGATCCTGAGAACTTGTGAGGACTTACTTAGACTCCAGTTCTACCTCTGTGGCTCCAAAGGCCTTCAAAGTACATCTTCAGAGTATTGCAGAGGAGCTGTGGCTCATACCTGTGTGGGCCTGCTCAGTTCTGCCAGCCATGGAATCTACCTGGTCCCCTTGCTTGATTGCAGCTTCATTTTTGGTGCTGGACTGGCAAGTTGAGCCTAACTCTTCAGGAATTTCCATCCATACAACAAAAATTGTCTGTCAAAATAAGTATCTGGTTTTTTGGGGGGGGCGGGGGAGCAAGCAAACTAATAACTGGCTGGAAGTTGCAACAGTAGTACAGAGTCCAGCTCCCTGTCTGTCTACTTGTGAAACAATTAAGAACTGCTTGTGGACTGCTGGTGAATCATCCTAATGATCCCTTGGTCTGTCAAAGTTGACATCCTCTTCTGTCATAGGAACTTGCTATCATACATATGCACATGTCTGTGTGTGTGCATACAGAAGGCAGATACAAGGTAGCTGAACACTGGATGACTAGGACCTACAGTTCTTGGCTTTACATGCTGTTTCCTTTGATTTTAAAAGTGGTATTTACTTTCCTTTCTGTGGGTTGTTAGAATTTTAACCCTTCTGTAAACCCCTCAACAACTTCAAATCAGGACAGCAGCTGAAGCACTCTGTAAGTGGTGTGCTAGGCCCTGCGCATGAAGTCATGAGATCCTCCCAGCAGAGTGAGTGCTGCTGCTCTCCAAGTGCTAAGCAGAGATCACTGGACCCCAAGTGCAGCACTGCTGCTGGGCACCAGCTTCAGCAGTCTGCTTTCCTAAGTCCCTTAACATCCCTGCTTATGTTTTCCCTTGCCAGACAGAAATAATACCAGTAGTCCTCCTTAATTTCCCTGTGCTGAAAAGGCACCTTGAATAATATTAAGAGCTAAAGCTAAGGAGGGATTGCATCTGACATGTCAGTAGAATAGGAACACACATTCTTCTGTCATCCAGACCCTGTGGGCAGAACCAGGCACACACCCAGACGCCATTATCCCAAGCAGAATGTCACACACAGGCCATATGGCAGCCACAGCAGGTCATCTGGTGGAGTAAGCTGGTGCTCCAAAGACAAGCTGAGGCCTTTGGCATCCTGTCGTCCCAGGAGCCTGGGTTCTGCTTTTGTCTAGAGCAAGTTACTTCTTCTAGAGGCCAAAGGGAGGAAGCAGCCTGGCTGGCACCTGGTGTGGAGAACAGATAAGGATGGATGGATGACCTTCCTGTCAATGTCCCTTCTAACTAGTTAGCCTGGGAAACCATTGTATCTGGGTAAAAGTAACAACAACCAAAAAGGCACTGTTAGTCAGTTATTCATTGCCGCCACCAAAGTCCCCTGCTATGTATTTTTTCTTTTCTTTCTTTTTTTATTGCAAGGGTTCTTGTTTATATTCTCAAAGATCTGGTCCTCATCTTGATTTCTCAAGATGGTTTGTCATTTGTCCTGGAGAGCACATCCTTTCTGCTATGATCTGGGCCTCATCTTCTCATCAGTTGCTTGTGTTATTTTTTACTTTCAATGAGGATTGTTTCTGGAACAATTTAGCTTTAAAAAAAAATGTTATCCTATCTGAGTTGAGGTTGACTGGCAAAAGCTTGTAGGCAAGTTTTGACTGGAAGTATCTGCCCCAGAGCAATGGTTCTGATTACAGGACACATTGTGCAATCCCTATTCAGTTTTCTTAGAATTTGGCCAAGACAGGTTATATCCTGTTTTCTGTCCCTTCCTGCTCAATTTGTTTTCACTTCAGTTTCTCTTCAAATTATTAATAGAATTACCAGAGCATTACCAATTCTGATAGTAGTAGTCATTGATGTAAGTAAGAGCATCCACTTAATAAAAACCTGTTGCTTTTCACCAAACTTCAACTTCCCAGCTTTTCGAAAAATAAGCTGACAATAAGCAGAACCGGCTCAAGTTTTAGGATGCATAGATTTTTAAAGCAAGCTATTAATAATGGACCCAGCAGGCTCTGTGCCTCAGCCCCTGCCTTCTGTTCCTTGTGTAGTACCCCCTGCCACCTTTTTATCGTCTGTCAGAATCTAGCCCTAAGAAAAGAAATGATGAATGTATTCATGCTGATTTTTCCTACACTGTGCTTTATGCACAACTTAACTTTAGAAGGAAAATGCCCACCTACCAAAGCAAAGAGCTTCCCCATGTAGCATTTCAGGCCTAAATCAGCCAGCAAAAGACAGGCTTGATTTACTATGATGTTTGCTTGCTGGATAATGGAATCAAATCAAGTAGATTTCTTGGCCTGATTTCCCCAGCCAAAGCACCTGTCTCATGGACCACTCTGCTCTCCTCTGTGTCGGGGAAGCTACAAAGTGAGTGGAAATGGGTTGAGGGGATCTGAAACGGAATCACTTAGTTCTTTGTTCTGGGTTCCTCTGGTAGGAAGGACTAGGTTTCCAGTGATTGGCAGATGTGAAAATAAACATCTGTTGCATTTGTAGACAACATTTGGGTTTCAGAGCTTGAGGCTCATGGCCTGGGGGCTCCTGTAGATTGCATACACAAGCTGTGAGAGAGCATATCCACTGTATCAGCACTCATCCTAGCATGTAAGACAGGCATTGCTCTCTTTCGGACTCATTTCTTCTTGTAACTATTAAGTATTTACAGACAACCTCCTAGAGGCCAAGCTCAGTGCCTCATGCTGCATTGAGAGAGAATGAGATGACATTCAACCATCTCATCTCTCTTGGTGAGACTGGATGCAAATATCCGTTAATGAAGTGTTGTCTTGCAATTTAATGGAGACATGTAAAGTGATGAATTTGGTAGAAGAAGGTTTTATGTGAAGTCATGGTTAAGGGGCATGTCCAAGGTCACTTGACTGGGAAATAATGCTTACTGGATTTGATCCAGGCATTGTGAGCAGTGAGCCTGAGCCTGTAGGGGTTGGTTCAGAAGAGGAAGTCAAAGTGAGGAATCTGGTTCAGTTTCAGACCTGCAGAAAACTGAATTGCTCCTAGCAGAGACTTTGGCATCTAGATCTGGGGTAAGAGCATGGTCTGTGCTGAACATGAGGATCTGAGGTTCAAGGAGCTGGTGACAGAGAATAAGGCAGGTATGAGGAGAGTGACTCTCGAGGGACTCTGGCTGAGACCTGCAGAGCTCTCTCTTAAGGACCAGGCATGTTGAGATGAACAAGGGGAAGATGCTGCTCTCTGGCAGCTAGAGAGTTCTGGATCAATCAGAAAAGGAGTATCAAGAACCAAAGGAATAGCCAACAAGACTGTTCAGCATGACTAAATGCCTTGGCAAAGCAGGGCTTAAAATGAGGATTGCCTTGGGCTTTATTGTTGGACAGGAGTTAAGTTAGACTGAAGTAGGTTAAAGGTGATAACGTGGAGATAGTAGGTTCAGGTTGTCCAAAGAAGCCTGGCTGGGAAAGGGACAAAGGGAGATGCTACAAACAGCCTCAAAGTTAGGGAGAGCCTGTTTGTGACTGGACCCCTGCATAGAATGCTTTCTTTTATGATGAGCGAGAGGATCACAGTGGGTGTTGGGGTTAGAGCAGGCTAATACTGATCCAAGAAAGTAGCTGAAGGAAATTCAGAACCTCACCTCTGACCCTCAGAGGGAAAACATGGATCCTTGAAAAGTAAAGGATCTTATGCTATTTGCTTTGAGGCAACACAAGAAGTAACTCAGGCCAGAGGAGTTAGAACAACTTGTCTACGATACAGCACTTTGTGGGCCGATGTCTCTAGAGACAAGGCCTCTTTCTTCTCTTAATGTCACTGATGGTAGGACTTCCTGACTTGTTCCTCATGGTACTGAGCATGCACGTTCTCCCAGATTCTCCTGCACCTGCAGGGCTGCACCCAATGGAAGTTGGATGAGACAGCCACACTGTCGTTTCCTCAGTATATCACACACCAGAGTTTCCGAGGGTTAATTGAGGTCTGTCATTAACACAGTCATGCTGGATACCTCTTCCTTCTAACCATCCATATTTCCAGAAGGATGAAGGGTCTCAGAGTTCAGGCCTCTCAGCAGCCCTTTTCTTGCTTTGTAAGTAAGAGCCTGCATTCATTCTTACCTGCAAACTGGATCTAAAGCCTGTGTGCAGAATAGGCTCACAGGACAGGTTTCTTCAATGAAAGAGCAGCTCTTCTGCAAGACACCTCATCAGGCAAGATCCTGGGGAGCCTGGATATGAGGACACACCCATACTGTGTAAGACCCAGATGACATTCCCCCAACACTACTTACCTTATGGGGGTCTTTCAGAAGTCTGTACACTTGTACTGGTGGCCTATGGCCCTGCCGTGTCACCACACATGGCAGTGGGCTTACTACTTGCTTATGAGCCAAAAGTCATGTAATCCACCATTCTGATTACATGCTGTTGTTAATTACCAGTGAAAGCCCAAAAGCCTTCTTTATAGAATGGGAACAGGCAGAATGAATCTAGATCCCCCTTCCGTAACAGTCCTGTATCATGGTAGACACCAAGAAATAACAGTTAACTTACTTCTCCTTGCTTTCTTTCAATCATCCCAAACCCATTGCTCCTACTCTGTCCTCACCTGCCATGCAAGGCTGTTAGGAGGTAGACTTCGAATTTCTGGAACTATGGGGGCCATCATTCCTATCAAGGCTAGACTCCGGAGTGGATGGCAGCTTTTAGTTCCATGCCTTCCCTCCCGCCCCCTTTAATCCA
The DNA here is from genome assembly GCA_019843965.1 of Rhynchomys soricoides. Taxonomy (NCBI): domain Eukaryota; kingdom Metazoa; phylum Chordata; class Mammalia; order Rodentia; family Muridae; genus Rhynchomys; species Rhynchomys soricoides. The sequence goes on from JADRCH010000045.1 coordinate 776,497, forward strand.
CAACAGTAAACTCAATGCAGCTTGAGAATGGAGCCTCAGATGCTTGTCCACTGAGACTTGGCTACCTTCTGTTGCTCTTTAATAGTTTGATAAGAATCTAAATTAAATTGGAGCCTAAAAAGCTCCTGTTGTTCTAATCGTGTCAGCAGGGCTGTGACAATTCAGGACTCACGGTTGGCCCTCTGGGTCACTCCTGTCTTCATAGTTCCCTGGAAGTTACCTCCGGCATTGATGACCTAGCCACACATACCTCCAGGGCAGGAGAAAAAGATTTTGGGAGGTTCTGAAATCTTATGATTAAGGAGGATAAGATCAGAGTTAGTTAAGAACCTGTGTTCAGGTTGATCAAGGTGATAGGTATGTGTGATCCCAGCACTCATGAGGCACAAGCAGAAGGAGCAATGAATGATAGAAGCCTGGGCTACATAGTGGGTTCTAGGCCAGCCAGGGCTACAGAGCAAGACCCTCTCAAAAAAACAAACAAAACCAACCCACAAACAACAAAAACAAACAAACAAAACGGGATGAGGAAAGGGGAGATGAGACAAAGAGGAAGAGAAGGTCCCAATGCAGAGGATAAGCAGGGAATGGCTTGTCGGTGCCAATGGCATAGACCACATTCCAGTGCCCAACACCATGCCAAGATAGCAAAAACCCCAGGTAGAAGAATAGAGGCTTACCATGAGGCTGAAAAGAAGAGGACTCGGATGAGAGCAGTCCAGAAGGCCACATTCAAAGTACTAGATGTTACTATGAAGTTATTGGAGGGCTTTGCAGTCACACGGCAAGGTTTATATCCTGGAGGGATGATTCCATTACAACTAGAACATGAATGGGAGAGCAGGCATGGCAGCCCATGCCTGTGAGTCTAGGGCCAAAGAGGATGAAGCAGGAGCACCTCCAGCTTGAGGCCAGTTCAGTGAGACTGTGTCTGAAGAGGAAACAATTAAGGAGACAAACATGCAGGTGAGTAAATGGTCAGAAGAAAGTGCTAGAAGGAGCACGAGAAGATGGCGGGAAGAGCCAAGTGTGGCGTTTCATGTCTGGAATCACAACATCAGGAGGCTGAACAAAAAGTTGGGGGTGCAAGGCCAGCCTGGGCTTGAATGTCTAGGACAGTGGGCTCTAGTGTAAGATCGTCTCACTTGGGCTGGGGACATCTATGCATAGACAGATGGGCTAAAGCACTTTGGAGAGATTGTGACCCAGGGCTGTAAATGCCAGAGATAACCAGCATCTTGACAGTGTGCCACATTTAGAAAGAGTACGAACTCGAGATGTAGACAACTGAGGAGGCCAGGGAGCCACGATGGAGGATAAGCAACTTAAACCTCTGAATGGACGGCAAGAAGGCAGGCAGCTGCAGGATCATGGGAGCTTTCCGTCCCGTTAATGGGGTGGGGTTTGAGACAGCCGTGAACACCTGACATCATTCAGTCAGTTAAAAAGTTAAACCATGTTATAGGAAAGACAGGGAGAGAAAGGAGAGAGGGTGTGGGAAGCTATGGTCGTTCTGTTCAAGAAAAGACTGCAGGGGAGAGTCTGCAGAGAAGTGCTTACTGCACAGATGGGGGACCTGAATTCCGATCCCCAGCACCCATAGTAAAAGCTGAGCAAGACAACTATCTCAAGCCCCAATGCTGAGGTAAGGGGCTGGGGGGAGGGGGAGGGGAGCTGCAGGCTTATCCCTGCTCCTCAGCCAGCAGGTCTAGCCAAATGAGCTCCAGGTTCAGTGAGAGGTGATAGGAGGTCAGGGAAAACACAGAATACTAACCTCTGGCTCATGCATATCTGTACCTTCCACTCACATACATACATGATGAACTCATACATACACCACATGTGTGCACACACACAAGCACACATACACATGTGATCACACATTCGGAAAAGACTGCAGGAGTTGCTTAAAGAATGCAGGGAAGGGTCAGTGTACTTGGAACGAAGCAAGACACTGAAGAGGCTCCATTGTCAGGCTTGAGAGCAGAAATGAGTGGTATGTGGACTGTCCCTTGTGACTAGAAAGCATACCACATCCTCGAGGCAAAGTAGAAAGTTTAAGTTTATTAAAGAGTACTAAACAGTCAAGGATCTCAGTGGAGTCTCAAACTGCCACCTGTAGTTGGTGGTCAACTGCTCTGTTGCTTGCAGTCAAATCAAAACAAATGCCTTCCCAGTGTCCCATGCTGTAGGGTAGATACAGGGATTAATAGCTGCTTGTCCAGGATAGGCTTTTGAAAGAAGGTTATTACAGGTAGAGGAGACTGAAGCATCTATAGACATTTAAGAAATGTGTGACTTTTAATTATAGCATCTGAGAAGAATGCTGAGACTGGAGAAGAGAGGACAGTTAGTGGGCTAAAGGTTCTGATGAGATGAATGAGTTGTGAGAATTAGCTAAGCAAACATGTCTGCAAGGCGGGGGATTGGCCCACCTGGGCCCTGCCTGACATTTAACTCGATAATTTCTGAGGAGGAGTTACACGGTGGACTCATGAGCCAAGGAACCAGTAAAATCCTTTAAAGGCTCTAGAAACTAAGATGTAATCAGGCAACACAGTAGAGAAGGAGGAGGCAAACCTTGGTAAGCAAAGACAATGCTGGAGGTCCAGAAGAGTGGCTGTGAGTCCAGAAGAAAGAAGTTCCTCTTCTAAGTCCTGGGTGGGAAGACTGCAAGGAGCTGAGTGCTCCCCTGTGAGACATGGTGGTCATGGGACACAGGTAGGGAACACACTCAAAGCCAATGTGGGCTGGGTTCTTAGCTTCCTTTCCTTCTTCGAAGTCAAGGGGCTTTTGTAAGGCCAGAGACTATTTACCAGCTGCTTTATCTGGGAACCATGGATTTCTATACACTGTACAGTGTATACTGTGTAATGTATACTATAAATATAAAAAGAGGTTGTTTGACTCCTGAGTGAATCCACTTGCCCAAAAGTTCTGCTTTGGTTTGGGTCGGCTAACAGAAAACTTCTTAAGTGTTTGTTTCTATAAAACTCTCTCCCCCCACCTCTGTGTGTGTGTGTGTGTGTGTTAAATACTGCCCTCACTACTCACAGAATTCTATGCTGGAAATTTATTTTCTTCCAACACTTTTAAAAATCTCATTCTATCATCTGCTGCCTTCCATCATTTCTATTGGTAAATCAGCTGCCAGGCCATTCTTGTTCTTTTGAAAGTAATACATCTCTTTTTAGATTTTAAACGTTTTTTAAAACTTTCTTTTTCTTCAGGATCTAAAGTATAATATGTCTAAGTATGATTTTTCTTTCTATTTAGAAGTTCTTAGAGGTTTTTTAAAATAGGTAGCTTAATTTTTGTCAATTTTGAAATATATTATTAAATATGCCTTCTGATTATATATGATATATAATCATACATATATCATATATATATGCTGATTTGCTTTTTTCTAGTCTTTTAGCCCTCTACATTTCTGTCTGATAGCTTCTTTTATTTTCCAGTTCACTAATCTTCTCTTCAATGAATACCAGTCCTTTATTAGACACAGTTATTAAGAATTTTTAGTTACATGTAAATTTTGCTGTAAGATTTCCACTTAGTTCTACTTTATGGATTGTGCTTTTTGGTGAAATTCTTCTTGTCATCCTTAGATAAAATCAGCACAGTTTCTTTTATTTTGAGACAGGCTCTCAATATTTCCCTGGCTACCTTGTAACTCTAAGTAGACTAGACTGGCCTCAAATCATAGAGATTCACCTGTTTCTGTCTCTCAAGTGGTGGGATTAAAGAGGTGTGCCACCACATCCATCTACACTCTTGTTTTCTTTAACATATGCTTGATAACTCTAATGTATAGTTTATCTGTTTTATTTTGTCTCTGCATTGGGTTGGAATTTCCAGTAATGGGCATTTGACACTAAGTATTGTATAAGAAATTTTTTTGGGTGACTGGGTGATGTTACTTTTCTCACAGGTAAAATTAACTTGGTGGCTATCAAAATTTTTCCTGGGGTGATGAAACATACTTCTCACCCTAGATAGAGAACCCACAGTAGATCCAAGTGTGGTTACCTCTAAAGTCCAGCTTGGTGAGCCAATGGATTTTATGGTGAGTGGTTACTTTCAGGAGCAAACATGACTCAAAGACAGCATCACCAAAGCCCACCCCTGCATCGACCCATAAAAGCTGAGAGCCTGGAGCTCACTGTACAGCCTGCCGACAGCTCAACAGGTTGGAGAGTGGCCTTTCCAGGTACCTTAGTTGATCTAAATCTCTTCCAGGTGGATCTTCTTGTCTGAGAGTCTTCTCTGTAGCTTTTCTCTTGATCTTTCTTGCTGCTGGGCTCTGCTTCCTCTGTCAGGGAGAGAACTACTGAATCTAGTTAGTTTCGGGGAGTTCCGGAAGCTATTTTGTTGTTGTTGTTGCTGTTGTTGTTGTTGTTGTTCTTGGTGGTGGTGGTGGTGGTGGTGGTGGTGGTGGTAGTTACCTCCATGTTTGAGGAGTTCCCCTGCAGGATAAGATGTTTTAATCTCAGAGGAGCCTATCAGAGCATCACCTTATCTTTCCTTGAAAACAGGTATGGGGGAAGAACTCTACAGCTGTCAATCTGGAGGTCAGATTGCTGAGAGTTGTTTTGGGTGCTTTGATTCTCCTTCTCTATGATGCAGCTTTTGGGGGGCTATAAATAATGGGCTTTTGATATTTACTTATGGCAATCTTTCGTATATATTACTCTTTGGACTGCCATCAATATGTTTTTTCTTTCTACTTGTATTCTCATTTGTATAGACCTTAAGAATTGGCCAATTCTCAGTCTTTGTATCCGCCTTCTCTTTTGGACACTGTCACTCAGGCACTGGGGTCCTGGGAGCTCCTTTTAAGAGCTCTTTTTTCTAACTCAGTGGTAATGTAATAAACAAAATATGATAAAATATACTAATTCCTGTATCACCATTCTTTTTAACTGGACAGAGATGCTCTTTCATTAAGCTGGGGGAACTGGTCCTCCTCCTTAGTGGAGAATCAGCATTTGTGAAACTGGACCTTGCCCTGAAAGAAACCCCCATCATGATGTTGAAGGCAAAACAGCAAGTTTTGCAGATGTAACAGTGGGTGGGGATGAGGTAGCCTTTACATCTTTGTTGCCTAATAAGATGAAACAGTTAAGTGCAATATTTACTAAAAAGCCACTAGAATTTTGCTGTCAAGCTGATTGTGTTAGATGTCTTCTGTGAATCATTTTATTTAATCCCCCAGAGGGGCCAGAGAGATAGTAAAGACAATTGCTTCTATTTTACATTTGATAAACTGAGTCAAATTGAAGTCCAAACTCGGAGTAAATGCCACAGACAAATTTTAGCTTTTTCTATCCCTCAGCTGGCATCCTTGACTATGGTTTGTCTGACTCTTGGCTTGCCTGCATCACCTAACTCGTGTCCTAATTCCATTGAGTCCTAGAGTCCTTCAGCTCTTCCCTAAGGAAGCCAGACAGGGTGCAACGCATCACTAATCCCAGCACTTAGGAGGCTGAAATGTGAAGCCAGCCTGGGTGACACAACGTCTCAAAAGTCTTAATAAACTGAAGGATTTCTATGCAGATCATCCCTTTATTTGGTTCATTTCTCTCATGGATTTTCAGATTCTTTCTGCGCATGAACACACTCACAGATAGACAGACAGACAGACAGACACACACACACAGACACACACACACATACATATTCCCCTAGCCTTGCTTTACTATGTGTGCAACAACAAATACTTTCTATGTGTAGCAGCAACAGCAAAATGGTATCTTTTTAAAATTAAATTTTCTTTGTAAACAGAAAGCAAATCAGTGGTAGGCTTATTTATGAAGAATTAGGTTGGCTGTAGGCAGGGTATGGGGAGAGGTGACTTATGTGTCAGAGGTGCTACAGGATGTCACAGCTCAGCCATAGCTAGGGGCTAGCAGTGAGTCAGCATGACCTGGCTTCTGTTCTTGTGGATGAGGGCTGCTTCCGGTGCTGGGACACATAAGATGCTTCCTGGCTGATGTGAGCCTTGGAAGAAAGCCTCACAGAACTCTGTTTCTGTGCACGTATTTCCACATTTCTTTAGGAGCAATGAGTGTTTGAGATCCTTTTTCATGATTCTGGGCAGAAGAGCCAAGTGACTTTCCATCCGGAAGATACAGTTTGGGACTGGTGCCACAGGCAAACTTGGTGCTTAGAGTACATTCATCTTTTTAGCCTGCTAGAACTGTCTAGGGTCTGAACAAACAGAAAGCATTAGGAACAAGACGGGGAGAGGCTGCTTTGGAAGATGTGGCAAAGGGATTAAGGGTATGGTGTTGCATCTGGAAACATGGGACAAGTTAATATGTCCGGCCGTGAAGTTGGGCTGGCAAAATTCTTAAGAGAAGCTTTGATAAGTAGGCATCAGCTCTGACATTCACTCTATATGTAGCCCTTGAGCATTTTTAAATAGCCTTTTATTTGCGAGAAAAGCTGGACAAATTATCTCATCTTTTCACCAGACCTTGTTCAGACTCTCAGGTCAGCCTAGCCATCCACGGCGCTAACTTTGCTCAGAATCTACTGTGCGTTTGGTTCGTTTTTATCTTGGTGAGAAGTGCTTTTCCCATATTTTATAAATAAGAATTCTGATTCTCTTAGCAATTGAAGCCCATTCCCGGGGTCCATTAGCCAGCAATGATAGAGTTCTGTCCAGTCATAAGCTTGAGTGCAGAATGTTGCCGTCACCGTTTCTGCCCCATCATACTTTGTGAAACATTTTTGTTTATTAACTTAACTGCTATTACCTATCAACAGAGATTTTATCAAAACATTATTCCCTCCATATAAAACTAGGCCTGGTTTTTTTGGTTTTTTTGTTGTTGTTTTTTTTTTTGGTTTGTTTTTGTTTTTGTTTTTTTAAGTACAGTTTTACTCATGTATATTTGGTTTCCACTTTGGTTCAAAAGAAAATAGTGTGTGCAGTGTGTATTCACATTTTTTTCTAATTTATTGAATGATTGTATTCTCCGGAATTTGAGATGGCTGTTTATAGCTTGCCCCCTTGGTTCACAGGTATACAGATGGAAGGTAGTATTCCATGAAGCACTGACAGCTTTGGTTGTGTAAAGACAGCATTGCTGAAGAGAAACAGCCTTGGGATCTCACAATCATGCCTCTCCCATTGGCCCAGAAAACCCAATTCATTTATTTTCCAATGAGTTGCTAACATTTACAGATCTTTTAACTCTGTTCTCATAGTTTTATTGGGTTATTGATCTACAGTAACTGTACATATTTAATGTGTGATTTAATATCTGTGAAACATAACTTCAATAAAAATGATGAATATAGCCATTTCTCTCAAAAAGTCTCCTTGTAATGCCATCTGTTTGAAGGAAAAACGTCCATTTATTTCCCCAGTCTAGTTTGGAGAACGAGTCTGGTCAGGGACTCAGCTGACTGATCTGGACTCCAGCCTTGCCCTAAAGGCACCATGAAAGTCAGAGTGAATTCCTTCTGTTTGCCAGCCCTTAGGTTTCCCATTTAACAAAGGAAGGTGTTAAGCTTGAGGGTCCCCAAGGCCCTCTAAAGCTAAAAAAAAAAAAAAACCAAACCCCATAAAGCTAAGAGGGCAGTGTACTTAGGGTATTGGTTTGGGTCTGAATGGTTTTATGTTAGAATCTAGGTGTCCCTAGAGGCTGGGGTACCAGCTGGCCTACTCTGTCATTCCCAGCTTTACTGATTGGTTTTCACAGAATCATTTTATTTCTTTTCAATCCCTTTCATCCTAATACAAGGTCACTGACCTCTTTTTCCACATTGGTCATCAAAACACCTAATTCAGAATATAGAACTGTGACTTGGGCGATGGTAGACCGGGAGCAGCTAGATCTAGATGCTGGATCCTCTAGACAAGATCATCAGCTCTGGCTTTTCAAGTAGTGTGGGTCTTTGGTGAGAGGAAGAAACATGTTGTATCTGTGTGCTTCAGGACTGCGAGAAGGGATGCAGATTGGAGTTTAATTAAAATTCTGATCCCTCCTTTGCCCACTTCCTTGCCAAGTTAGCAGCCAACACTTCTGTTTGGGGTTCTGGTGATTTTGCTGCGATGACACAGAGTTACCTCCAAATTCTGGCAAATGTACCTAAAGCATCAATATGCTCACCAGGTGCTTTAGCAAGGCCTGGCTCGGTGCTGCCTTTTGTCTGTTCTTGCAGATACCTGTCTACCACTGCCAGGTCTCTTGATAAATAGAGAGCTATAGAAAGAGGTGGGCAAAAATTTGAACCGGCTACAAACGAGAAACCAATTTCACCATTGCATAAAGGTCTTTCCATAATGCTTTTGTCTTCTAGGTAGCTAAGTGAGACTTCTGAGGAGGGGGAGCTCAGATTTTTCTTGGCCAACCATGAGGTTCTTTCTGCTTTGGTTCTGCGTGCTGTTCCTTCTGGTCTCCAGGTTACGGGCAGTCAGCTTCCCAGAGGACGATGAGCCCCTTAACACTGTTGACTATCACTGTGAGTCACCCAAAACCATTTCATTGTTTACAAAGGAAGCTTTTTGTTTGCCTTTTTCTATGTCTATTCATTTTCAGCATCAGAGACAAATTTTAATATGTCTTTACAATATTTTGCACATTAAATCATCTGCAGTCTTTTCCTCGGCTGTGCAGAAGCAGAGCCAGTTCTGTTGGGCGCCATCCTGCAGCAGTCCAGACATAGAGATTATATATTTTCAGTAAAAAAGAAAAAGACCATTTGCTGACAATTCTCCATCTTTTACTAATTTATATTCAAGACGTTAAGAGAGGAATTTAGTTAAAACCCTTCCTACAAGTACTATATACAGCTAATCAATGCTGGCTATTGATTCTTCAGCTCTGTAATCCTGACTGATGGTTTAGCCCATTTTTACTTGCAGATTCAAGGCAATATCCGGTTTTTAGAGGACGCCCTTCAGGCAACGAATCGCAGCATAGGCTGGACTTTCAGCTGATGTTGAAAATTCGAGACACACTTTATATTGCTGGCAGGTAATTTTCCTTTCGTTGGTTTATTAGATTAAAATTCTTTTCTCTTGTGGTGCTTGCATTAATGTGTCTAGTTCATGAAAAACTAATATGTGATTGTGATCAAAAACTGCAAGTAGCCAAAAATATTCTCATGAAGAGTTTGCTGGGTAACAGGACATAAAGCAGAGTTAAAGCCTTCAGTGACACATCCAGAAACCACACATCTTTATTTTATCCCAAAACAGCGGGGGGGATCATTCTTTATTCTTTCCTAACTTAGAATTTTTCAGGCAAATATCAGAAATATACCTGTGCTTATGCCCAGTCAGTTTGCCCAAGCCTGGAGAGAAAGGCTGCGCTTGCCCTGACTACAGCTATGCACAGATGCATCTCGCTAATGAGAAAGTACCCTGTTGACTTTGTTCAAGTCACAGAGAAGCCAGGTGATCTTCAAAACACAGTAATGGCAGATCTGTAAAGATGAAATAAGAAACAGCATAAAGCATTGATGCATTCACAGGATGTGACTGAACTACCTTGTTTCCAACAGGGATCAAGTCTATACAGTGAACTTAAATGAAATCCCCCAAACAGAGGTGATACCAAGCAAGGTGAGCAGCTAGCTACAGAGGGCGAGTGTATCCACACTCCCCTGAGCTTCAGTAATGCCTGCCCCCACACAAAGTGCATCTCGTTAACACTGAGCTTTGATTTTCCTTGATTAATCTAGAAGCTGACATGGAGGTCCAGACAGCAGGATCGAGAAAATTGTGCTATGAAAGGCAAGCATAAAGTGAGTGTAGTGGATGGGTGCCTGCCGCGGTCCCCTTGCCACCGTGATATCACCACAGGAGATGTCTGACTGCCATGTAATTATTTTTTCTTTAGGATGAATGCCACAACTTCATCAAAGTCTTTGTCCCAAGAAATGATGAGATGGTTTTTGTCTGTGGCACCAACGCGTTCAACCCAATGTGCAGATACTATAGGGTGAGTGTGGCTTATATGGTGTTTTCTCCTCAACTGTAATTTCCTTCACTGGTGTGCTATTAGAGTTGAACCTTCTCTGCTGTAGCTGAGATCTGTCTTATCCCCTTAGATAGAATTTCAATAGAAATAAAGCAATATTACCTTCACACAAGTACATTGAACAGATGTACATAAGCTATTTTTCTCTCTTGCAGTTGAGTACCTTAGAGTATGATGGGGAAGAAATCAGCGGCCTGGCACGATGCCCATTTGATGCCCGACAAACCAATGTTGCCCTTTTTGCTGGTAAGAAGCTACAGTATGTTGAATCTCACTGATTAATGGCCTTGAAGGTGCGAGCAAATTTAAAGGAAGACAGAAGCTCACATCTTGGATATATACTTTGACACCAGCATTCCCAAGGCTAAAGCCTATGAACAAATAATTAAGAAGAATACATGGAAAAAACAAAAAAACAGGTGTATCTCAGTGAGTGACTGGTATAAGTGTTCTTACACATAGCTCTGTCATTAACTAAGCCGCTCACCCTGAACACATTGTTAATTTTTGGTGCTTAGATCCCTCACCTGTAAAATTAGGTAATATCGTAGGACAGCCAGTTAGAGGTTGAGGGTGAGCACCAGTGTAGTTTATTGCATAGCTGATGGTGCCAGGTGAAACACTGAAGAGGTAGTTGTGCTAACACACCACAGGTAATAATGGTTATTTTACCAAATTATAACTTTGGTTTCAGATGGGAAACTCTATTCTGCCACAGTGGCTGATTTCCTGGCCAGTGATGCTGTCATTTACAGAAGCATGGGTGATGGATCTGCCCTCCGCACAATAAAATACGATTCCAAATGGATCAAAGGTACCTAAGGGGGCATTGCTTTGGGGTTTGGGGAATAGTTAGAAGGTTTAAGTGAGAACAGCAGCCAAGGCCAACAGAAAGTTCAGAGCATAACTTTGTTCATCTGGAATAAGCACATGGTGCTTTGCTTATTAAATGCGACATTGGCAGGGAATGAACAGACTAGTAGACGTGTCAAGGAATAAGTTCGTCCGGGAAGTTATGCAAGCAGCCAAAGCAAAAGCAAACGCCTTGTCTTTGTTGTCAAATTGTCTAACTCCAAATGCTTACAGCACTACCCTCCCACACCACAGTACTGCTTTCCCATGCACGTCCACCCATTTTGGAGATTTATTAGTGAGAATTGATGAGTTCATATTTATAGAGTCATCTTGTTCATTAAATTCTGAAAATCAAGGGCTTTAAAAAATTCTCAATATGAGATTTTCTTCCCTAGTTAAATAGGTTAATGAATAAATCTGTTGAAACTAAGACCTTTGCTGTAGCTCAGTTCCCCGCAGGCCTTTTTCTTTTTTACAGTCCATTAGCTGACTTTAAAGACACAGGCTCTTGAAGCTTGGACACACCCATGTTGGGACTCCTTAAAATCATTGCTCCAAGTGTAGTCATGCGACAGAGCTGGCAGTTGGGGGCTTACACTAATTGGTCCATCCTTTAAGAATGGTTTGTTTGCAATCTTCTTTCAGAACCACACTTTCTTCATGCCATAGAATATGGAAACTATGTCTACTTCTTCTTCAGAGAAATCGCCGTGGAACATAATAACTTAGGCAAGGCAAGTCCGTGCGTTTGCTGTGCACTGTGGACTTAAACTGAATGAAATACCACCCACTTTGGAAGAGTGACGGGTGCTCTCCTGTGTTGTTTCAAAACGGTCACTTCAGTGCATTTAAGGGCGAGTAGGGAACTGAGTTGCTGGTGGCACTGCTAACGGCTGGGAAACACCTCACAATGCCCAGAGTGGGGACAGCTGCCTCCTCGGGCTTTCAGAGATTTCCTATTTTTATTTCTATCACCATAGAAAGTAGAGGCCTTTATTATTCTTTAGAAAGCCATTGAAGGTCTCATCCTTTCCAGTGTCAAAGGCAGAACGGAGAATCGGAACCCCTGTTCAATTTGGAGTGTTTCTGTCAAAGCCCATGTGCTCCTTAAGTATTACAGACTGTTCTATGACCACATTCAAGGACTGCACATTTTATTAATAATATGAGAAGCAATAGACAAAGTTACAGGCAGGAGCACAGCCATGGTTTTCATTCACCCAGGAAGATAGATAATAGCTCAGGTTTCAGGGAGCATGTTTGGCAGAGTAAGAAAACCTCTTCATGCATTCTTACTGCATGGCAGTACAGGGAGGAGGAGGCTTGTTCCGAGCCAGACATCTATTTTCCTTTGTTTCTTTTGGTTTCTGTTTGTGTCCCTCCCTTGAGTGGCAGCATTTTGTTGTTGCTCCTCTTCTATGCTCACAGTCTCATGGCTTGGTTCTCATCTCCGGGCAGGCTGTGTATTCCCGCGTGGCTCGAATTTGTAAAAACGACATGGGTGGCTCCCAGCGGGTCCTGGAGAAACACTGGACTTCCTTCCTAAAGGCTCGGCTTAACTGCTCGGTTCCTGGAGATTCCTTTTTCTACTTCGATGTTCTGCAGTCTATCACTGACATAATCCAAATCAATGGCATCCCCACTGTGATTGGGGTCTTCACCACACAGCTCAACAGGTGGGAAGAAGCAGAACCCTGGTGCCCCCATAGGGGCTCCATGCTCCCTGTGGGAACTGGGCATGGCACCCCTGCCAGTGGCCTTGTCCTCATGATTGTCTGATTTTTCAGCATTCCTGGTTCTGCAGTCTGTGCCTTTAGCATGGATGACATTGAGAAAGTGTTCAAAGGGCGGTTCAAAGAACAGAAAACCCCAGACTCTGTTTGGACAGCAGTTCCTGAAGACAAAGTACCAAAACCACGGTAAAGAAAAGACGTGAAGGTTTTTGTATTGAACAGCCTCCCTACCCCCATAAACCTTGGAACCATCTTCTATCTGTCATCCAACCTCCCAACCCGAGCAGGGCATCCCTCTGTGGCAGTCCCTACAATGCCAGTAATGTTACGCCCTGTGCATGTGGCTGGGCAAAAGCCCATGGAATTCTGGGAAATGACATTACTTCCTCTGGTTTTTCAGTCCCTCTTTCCTCTCTTGAACTCTTCTCTACAGCACGTGTGCTTGAGAGAGAATGATCAAAGGTTGCTGTTTTCGTTTCAGGCCTGGCTGTTGTGCCAAACACGGCCTTGCGGAAGCTTACAAAACCTCCATCGACTTTCCAGATGATACCCTGTCTTTCATCAAGTCCCACCCACTGATGGACTCTGCTGTCCCACCCATTGCTGATGAGCCCTGGTTCACAAAGACACGGGTCAGGTGAGAGCATAGGTCATCGGTCATCTGCTTCCACCCGTTCCTCCTGTCACAGGCCTCCTGATCTGACCTGCCTCTTTCCTCGGCTAGGTACAGGTTGACAGCCATCGAAGTGGACCGTTCAGCGGGGCCATACCAAAACTACACAGTCATCTTTGTTGGCTCTGAAGCTGGCGTGGTGCTTAAAGTTTTGGCAAAGACCAGTCCTTTCTCTTTGAATGGCAGTGTATTACTCGAAGAGATTGAAGCTTACAACCCAGCCAAGTAAGTATGTTTCAGGCGAACGCTCTTTAGCCCTGCTCAAAAATGACTGGTGTATCTCTCACCTGGCCATTTCCCTTCTAGAATTCTAAGTTAGTGGTGCTTTTTACAGGTTCCCTTTGGGTTTTATTTCCTCCTTTACTATTTACCTCCCCCACTGAAATGCTTCTCAAGCTTGTTTGCGTTTGTAAGCCCACTGGGGCCAGGAGGGTGAACAGCTGATATGTTTAAAAATAAGGCATCTGTCCTTCCTCACCTGTGAAGACGGAGAGCAGTTTCGCACCGTCTTACCTTGCACATCTATTTTGGGATGCTGCATGTGGCACAGTTGGCTATAAGCATGCGCACAGAGAATATGCTCAGAGTTTAGCGAGAGAGTTCGGGCAATTAAAACACGTAAGGAGTAAGGGGGGCATGAGACACCCAGAGGCCTCTAGCGTGGGAGGACTTAAATGCATTAGAATGTCATCCTTCTCATTTTCTAGAGTCTAGCAAGTCCTTCACAGCTGCCACCCCATTCAGCCAGGAAGGCAATCTTAAAGACCCATTGTCCAGCTTGAAATGTAACCAGCAGAGCTATATATCCCATAATTATTTCTTAAATTAGGCCCTTGGCGTGCTTGGCTGCCAAATCAAGCCTCTTGTATAGTTGGTACAGGCTTGACTTCAGCGTGTGTCTTCAAAATGTAACCACCAAATAGGTGCAGTGCCGAGAGTGAGGAGGACAGAAAGGTCGTCTCATTACAGCTGGACAGGGATCACCATGCTTTGTACGTGGCCTTCTCTAGCTGTGTGGTCCGTGTCCCCCTCAGCCGCTGTGAGCGCTATGGATCCTGTAAAAAGTAAGATTCCGTGTCCTTATTTGTTCCGACTCCTGCAGTGATGTATCCTGTGATGATGAGAAAAATCTGAATCACGGTTTGTTTGGTTTTTCTACAGGTCTTGTATTGCCTCACGTGACCCGTACTGTGGTTGGTTAAGCCAGGGAGTTTGTGAGAGAGTGACCCTAGGGATGCTGTAAGTACAATGGACTGTCTAGCCATTTTCTCTCAGGGTATCAGCAGCTTAAAAACAAGATTCCCAGTTATGCTGCTTTTCTTTTCCTTCCTTTCTTATTCTGGTGTGGGGGGAGTTTAAAAAAAGAGAAGATCTAAAATTTGAGAGGAAAATAAGATTTAGATACAAGAACCCTTGAGGACAGTGGATTGTGAAGAGAGAACTTTTTATTCTCTTAGGCATCCTAGTTAAACTAACGAGGAATTCCGTTGGCAAATTGGACGAATCGCTCGTGTGCTCTCTCTGCTTACCGTCACTAACCAATCTGTGTTCTTGGCTCTGTCCTGGTTGTCCCTTATCCCTATGAAGGCTGTTAACCGAAGACTTCTTTGCTTTCCATAACCACAGCGCTGGAGGATATGAGCAGGACACGGAGTACGGCAACACAGCCCACCTAGGGGACTGCCACGGTAAGACAGACGCCTCCCTTCCCTCCCTCCGGCTGCTCCTTTTGACCACATATGCACGCAAACGTTATGTTACAACCAGCCTTTATAATGACTGGGGACACATCCCACCTAGCGTTTAATGTAAACTTCGCAAAAGATGAGCCCTTTGATCATGGGGGTCCATTAGAAAAGATTCTGAGTTTTCTTTTCCTTCACCATTTGCACTTTTGTAAGCAATCTGGAGAAAGGTAGTGTAACCAGTAGACTTTTAGTTTGTAGTCTTTTCTTTGGACTTTTCTCTATTACTTGGAGTTCATGAACTTTTTTGCTTTCTTTCCGTTACTCTTCACTGATGACTTGTTCCTTTGATCCCTTTAGAAAGTTTGCCTACTTCAACTACACCAGATTACAAAATATTTGGCGGTCCAACATCTGGTTAGTTTTTTTTTAATTTTTTTGAATTAACAGTCTTTTCTTTCCTTCGGTTCAGCATTTTCTGCCCCTCTTCCCCCCCTCCTTTTGCGCAGTTTGGCAGCCCTCATTTTTCTGCTTTGACTCATAACCCTCTGAAGGTCCTGAGAGAAGTTTTCTTACTCAGCCCTCCACCCGTGTGTGGCATGGAATGGTTCATCGTTGACCAGGGCACATCCTTAAGGAAAGTCCAATGGGTTGACATATTCTGCATTTCAATTGCACGCCAGCCGCCCAGCTTCCTCTCTCGACCCTCTGCATTGTGAATGCTCCCTCTGGCCATCTATATCCCATGGATGACAGAACTGCATAATTTCCCCCTTCTCTCCTCACCTTTCATACGAACAAGGAATGAATAATACGCATTTTCCAAAAATGTGTATTTCTAAGTTCTAAAGATCTTTTTTGAATGTTTTGTGGCAATCCCAGGAATCTCTGAATGTTGTGTTCTCAGTGGTGTGAAAGAAGCTAGCTTCAGTTGAATGAAGCTGGATTTTGATGTACAAAGATGTACAGTGGGGTCTCCATGCACATCTGTCTGTGTTTGTTTAGAAGTTTCTTCCTGTAACTATTGGATCAGTCCATACCGTGTCTAAAAGCATATGCTTATGTATTCGTGAAAATCTACTAGGTTAAAGCTTGCAATGGACACGGAAAGGTTCAGTTGTTCTTCCGACTATGCTGTGTCTAGGGTTCACATCAGTTTCATCCCTCGGCGGGGGGGGGGGAGAAAAGGATGACCTCTCTCATGTACCCCAACATTCTTATTCCATGTATAAATACCATTGCTTGTGTGCATGAGTTACTGCTAACTCTTTGGAAGAAACTCCCCAGGCATTTCGGAGAACACAGCAAGGTTTGTGCTGCACTGTGGATGGAGGCTCTCAGTGCGTGGGGGAAACTGCAGATGGACAGAGGCCTTGGGGAAGCAAAGTGGCCTCGTAGGCAGAACAGGTTTAGCAGGGCCAAGACCAAGTGTTTTCTAAACGTAATTCCATTATAGCTTCTCCAGGGAAGGAAAGGGTATAAAGACCCCAGCCATTCACAAAGGTCCTCTGTACATTACATGTTACAAACAAATTAATCCCAAGAGCTAGCTAGAGAGGGCCAGAGTCAGCCCAAGTTGGGGCTTGCATTACATTTCCACGAGAGGCTTCAGTAGGAATGTTCACATGTCTTTTACTTTGGAAATCTGCATAATCTTCATTGTCAACTTTTAGTTTTTACTCTTCTCTTGCAAGAAAAAGATTTGGTCTCGTTCCCTTGAGGGGGCTTTCACAAAATTCTAGGACAGGATTTCTGAGAACATGTACTTGACTTTTAAATGCAAGGAAACAATCAGAAAAGTCTTCTTGACGCTAGCCATGTTAATGGACATCTGTTTGCCACCACAGACATGGAGGTATCCTCATCTTCTGTTACTACTGTGGCAAGTAGCCCCGAAATTACATCTAAGGTGATTGATACCTGGAGACCTAAACTGACGAGCTCCCGGAAATTTGTAGTTCAAGATGACCCAAACACTTCTGATTTTACTGATTCTATATCAGGTATCCCAAAGGGTAAGGCCTGGCCAGGCACCTCATCTCTGACTGCATGGAAACCTGATCCCTAGCCGGGCTCTCAGAGGCGAAACTAAGTAGAGCTGCATCCCCACTGGCCACAGTGACTTTGCGTTCCCATGGTTTAAGTCTGAGTGCACTGCTGCCTAAGGCATGGCTTCTAAGACAGCCACTCGGGCACTCTAATCTGTGAGTGCACTGCTGCCTAAGGCAAGGCTTCTAAGACAGCCACTCGGACACTCTAATCTGTGTTGGGTTCTGCCTGCAGATGCTGAGAGCCTGCTGAATATCAGAAGATTTTGAGGGTCACCCTCTCAATATCAAAAGACAAAAGCTCGCAGATGACAAATACCTATCACCAAATATTGTATCTAAGGAGGCTGTCTCAGCCCCTTCTTAGCTTCATCTGCACATGTAATGTCAAAAGAATATGCAGGGTGACAAGTTGTCCAAATGCCACCAGTGGCAGAGCATGGCATAGTACTCATCTATGATTACTGCATTCAGCCCATAATAGGTGAAGTTAAAAGGCTGTCTGATCAATTTGCTTGTAAGATTTAATATTCTAGGAAAAAAAAAAATGTGTATCCCTTTGTGTATAAGCTACGGTATCAGGTTTCCAGCCAGTTCTTACGGCACTGCCTTGTCGTTTATGATTTACTTCTGTTGATTTTGTTTTGTTTTTGTTTTGTATTTTCATTGCAAACAATTTTATAATCATTATTTCTGTTTTGATCTCTTCAGTAATACCATTTCTTTGTTCTTTTCTCTCCTGGTCTTTCACAATACCATTAAATTCCACAGCTTTGACAACTGATTGAAAGCAACTAATATTCAAGGGCCCTATTCTTAACACTGCCAGAGAACCTTCCCAGTCCCTCTGACCCAGTTATTCTGGACTAGCTGTGTGGGTGACATATAACAGACTTGAATACCTCTTAACCTCATATTTCTCTAATCGATTGTTAGATGTCTGTGGTTGCACTAAAATTTCCAATAATTAAAAACTAACTCACTCTTCACTTTCTAGGTCTAACTTAACTATCTCTCAAATGCCTCCAGATAATTTAAGGATTTTCTGAAACTAATACGTAGATAATTATCTTCTTACACTGTCCAGTTTTCTTACATAGTAGATACTTCATGAATATTTCATCCCAAGATGAAATTTCAAAACAGAACGTGAAAACAAATGCGCAGGTGTACATTTGTACTTAGCACTGACCGGGTACTTGCTTTTAGTTTGTGACCAGTCATGTTTTGTCCTAGTTAACATAACTGGTTTAGCATAGCTATTTGAACGAGATATGTGTTTTTGTTAATTCAGACGTTTCCTTAACCTCAGCAGCAACTCTTTAACCCTGGCTTAAGAATTAGGTGAGCATCGTAAGGTGTATGTTTTCCGAACCGTTCTAACTCTGCTCTTTAGCTAGAAACTCTTAAAATTCCTAACAACCGCTCAAGAGACTGGGTGCAAGAAGAGAAAAGTAGATAGCAAGGACCTGTGCAGCAAGCATACATGTTTCTGGAAATTTTATTATGACTTCAGGGGGGTGGAATACTGTGAAAGTTTGGTACCTGCTTGCTCCTGTAAGCTAGGCATATGGAGAATTTGAAAGTAGTATTGATTCAGTATAAGCTATTTTATATTTAATATATTTTTAAAAGCACATCATTCAAAGTCTTCACATGTCTGTTGCAGGTGTACGGTGGGAAGTCCAGTCTGGAGATTCCAACCAGATGGTCCATATGAATGTCCTCATCACCTGTGTGTTTGCGGCTTTTGTCTTGGGTGCGTTCATTGCAGGAGTGGCTGTATACTGCTACCGTGACATGTTCGTTCGGAAGAACAGAAAGATCCATAAAGATGCAGAATCAGCCCAGTCATGCACAGACTCCAGTGGAAGCTTTGCCAAGCTGAATGGTCTCTTTGACAGTCCCGTCAAGGAATACCAGCAGAACATTGATTCTCCTAAACTCTACAGCAACCTGCTGACCAGTCGGAAGGAGCTGCCACCCAACACCGATACAAAATCCATGGCCATGGACCATCGAGGCCAGCCTCCAGAGCTGGCTGCTCTCCCTACACCAGAATCCACGCCTGTACTCCACCAGAAGACCCTGCAGGCCATGAAGAGCCACTCTGAGAAGGCTCATGGCCATGGTGCTTCAAGGAAAGAACACTCTCAGTTTTTTCCTTCCAGTCCTCCACCCCATTCCCCATTAAGTCACGGGCATATCCCCAGTGCCATTGTTCTTCCTAACGCCACTCACGACTACAATACATCCTTCTCAAACTCTAATGCCCACAAAGCCGAAAAGAAGCTTCAGAACATGGATCACCCTCTTACAAAGTCATCCAGTAAGAGGGAACACCGGCGTTCTGTGGATTCCAGAAATACCCTCAATGATCTCTTGAAACATCTAAATGACCCAAACAGTAACCCCAAAGCCATCATGGGAGAAATCCATATGGCCCATCAAACCCTCATGCTGGACCCAGTGGGACCAATGTCTGAGGTCCCACCCAAGGTCCCTAACCGGGAGGCATCTCTATACTCCCCTCCCACAACACTCCCCAGAAATAGTCCAACCAAGAGAGTAGATGTCCCCACCACTCCTGGGGTCCCAATGACTTCCCTGGAGAGACAAAGGGGTTATCACAAAAATCCCTCCCAGAGGCACTCTATATCAGCTGTGCCTAAAAACTTAAACTCACCAAATGGCGTCTTGTTATCTAGACAGCCAAGTATGAACCGTGGAGGATACATGCCCACCCCGACAGGGGCGAAGGTGGACTATATTCAGGGGACACCGGTGAGTGTTCATCTGCAGCCCTCCCTCTCCAGACAGAGCAGCTACACCAGTAATGGCACCCTACCCAGGACGGGACTAAAGAGGACACCATCCTTAAAACCTGATGTGCCACCAAAGCCTTCCTTTGTTCCTCAAACCACATCTGTCAGACCACTGAACAAATACACTTACTAGGCCTCAAGTGTGCTATTCCTGTGTGGCTTTATTCTGTCCCTGCTGTTGCGAGGAAGCTGTGAGGGGACCTTCAGATGAGATACCTGCTTGTATTTTAAGAGAAACAAGTAGCCAAAGAAACTCTGTCACTTTGGTAACACCAGAACTTGCCACATGTAGCTACTACAGCAAGGCTTCTGTGTACTTGCTGGAAACGGAGGGAGATCCTGCTCATTCCATGTCTTTCGTTTGAAGCTGAAGGGATGTGTAGCCTGGAAGGGCTCCCTTCACCAGTATAAAGAGCTGATACAGTACTCAGAAGACTGAACAAATACTTGAAAATGGGTTCAATGTAGACTGCCATTCTGTGTGGTCTTCCCATTAAATGTGAACATTTTAATATGTATGCATTCACCTTGCCTCTTGCACAAATGTCAATATGGAAAGATGGGAATGTCTCAAAACAAAATGAGCTTGGAGATTACCAAGCAGTTTGCTGAAAATTCAGTCTTTGACCCAAACTGTAGCATTTTTTTCCGAATGTGGCACTGTTTTGTTTTTCCAGTGCCACCAACAAACTATGTTAAGAGAGGGGTGTGCGTGCATGCGTGTGTGTGTGTGTGTGTGTGTGTGTGCGTGTGTGTGTGTGAGAGAGAGAGAGAGAGAGAGTGTGTGTGTGTGTGTGTGTGTGTGTGTGAGAGAGAGAGAGAGAGAGAGGTCCATACCCATTAGGATTTATTTAGGTGCCCATTGCATCTTTTGTACTATGGAGTTGTTTACAGTAAGCATGACTGAACAAGAACGAACACCCTCCTACCCCAGTCCATCGTGTTCAGCTCCAATAAGGAATAGTCAAGGCTTCTTTGACTGTCAAGTGATTAACATAACCTATGTGGTACCCAGTGTCAGAACATTCAAGCATTCTAAGTAATTTTGTGCTGCTATCCATCAGAACATCTATTCCAGCCTTGCCAGCTTAAGAAGTTAGAGAAATTAAGAGGTATCCTTGATGTATCTACCAGTATTCAATAGTAACATTTACCTGTCCACTGTGAATCAAAGCCTGAGGCACGCTATTCAACCTTGGACACACTAAAAGCGTTTATTTTGTGTTATTTTATTTTCCATACAGTAAAAAATTTCCTCTCTTAACTCCTCTTACCCCCAGCCCCCAGAGGTGAAAGAAAAAACCAAAAGTAGGGCAAAAGAAAGAGACAGACAGAAAAGGACAGACAAAAGGAATTACAGTTGGCTTAGCAGGGAGGGTCTGTAAAGCTCTCAGTGGTCCTGACCTCCCTCTGGGTCCTGTTCTGTGAGGATTTTCTCCTGAGTCATGCAGGCAATGCCAGTGAACTGTAAATACCACATGTGAGTTTACCTGGATCTGTGCATTTTGTGCCTTATTCACGCGAGTGGTAGAAGTTCCGCAGTATGTTGAGTGTTTCCACTACAGAGCATCATTTCCCATGTGCCACTTGTAAATGTTTTGCAGCCAGCACCTGAAGACGTCTTACAGTCATAAAGCAACCTAGAGCAATTTGTTGTTGAACAGTGCCGCCCCCCTCCCTCCAGGATCAGAAGCAGCACCCACCCTTGCCATGATAAACATTCCACCCCTGCTGTTCTGATAATGTGAAGTCAGATGAGAGTTCCCAGGAAACGGAAACGTGGCACCTGCGGAAACCATGTCTAGAGTCATTTCTATGTAGCTTGGCAGAGCCCACTGATGGCTGAAGGTGTGTAGCCTACTGACAGCTTTGGTTAACCCACTGCATATCACCCAGTCATTTACCCAACCTAATGTAGAACTTTCCACAGCTGAGGAAGGCTCCTGACCCGGTCAGGCAAAGTTCAAGCGATATCTTGGGACAGTGACGATGGTGTGCATTACTTGGGGGAGAATGGGGTACAAAACACCAGATCATTTTTATACAGGATGTAGAATACTGATACGGTTGATCTTTTCCTTCGAGAACATTCTTTTCTATAGAAAAAGGATTCCCTGTGATCTCTTGGAAGCTCCAAAGCTGAAACAGTTCAGCTTTGCAACTAAAAATATTACAGTTTAATAATCAATTAAACCAGCCAACAATAAGCTCTACACATCTGCCACCAACAATGTTGTTTGCATTTACCTTACCAATATTAATCCCAGCGTGGTAACTCTGTGTGACCCCGATAACATGTTGTAACATTGTGCTGCCTTAGAGTTTGTACTGTGAGTTCTATCAGTATTTATGTTGAAATTTCTAACATGGATTCTAGTCTCTATTCTCTTAATTTAATTTTAAATGCTTTATCCATTTGTGCAAAGGTAAACACAGATTGTATCTTTTTTAATGGTACGGCATAAAAAAAAAATAACCCTAAAGTGAAGTGGCTCTATACTGTTTATAGAGTACTTTAACGTGTATAGATATCTTGTAAACTTGTATTGTGGATGTGTAAATAATATGTACTTTGGGTTTTTAACACCGCATGTAAAGTCAAAATAAAATATCCAAGTCATTACATCCTGCCTTTTGACATTAAGAGGTTTATACTGCATCGTGCTTTTATGCCAGTCATGCCATATTTATTTCAGTCTAAGAACATATTCTTCCCTTGAAATATTTGTTACCTGGTCACATTATGCTCCAGTCTCTCCTTGGAAGAATATCGTTAAAGGCTGCAGCCAAAAATAAGACAGGCGGTTCAGAAAGTCCCATGACCCAGAGCCCTGCATCCACAGCCAAATGCTTATCTTGGGCCTTGATAGGGAAATTTAGAGTTTCCACCTTATA
The DNA here is from genome assembly GCA_019843965.1 of Rhynchomys soricoides. Taxonomy (NCBI): domain Eukaryota; kingdom Metazoa; phylum Chordata; class Mammalia; order Rodentia; family Muridae; genus Rhynchomys; species Rhynchomys soricoides. The sequence goes on from JADRCH010000045.1 coordinate 799,212, forward strand.
GGCTGGGGAGATGGCTCAGTGGTTAGAATGCTTGATGTGCAGTCATGAGGACCAGAGTCTGCGTCCTAGCACTTTAAACTTAACCCAGTAGCACTTTATAAGACCAGAGCCCCCAACCGATGAGAGGCAGAGACAGGAGAAACCCCCAAACAGACTGGCTCATCTAGTGTAGATTGGTGAATGAGAGACCCCTTCTCAAGCATAGTGGAAGATGGACTACCTATAGCTATGGTTGTCCTCTGAACTCCACACATGCACCGTGGCATACATGCATCTACACACAACATGGACATACATACAACATGGACAGATACACAAAGAATTCATGACTTATAGTATCACATAAAATATAAATGTACTTTTGTTCAGAATTATAACTGGCAAACTGTTTTTTTTCTGTTTGGTATGTGGAAGACCTCCACCCCATTATACAATAGAACATTAATTCCCTAAATATTCATATAGAAGGTGAAAGTAGGATTCTGTAGCATTTCTCTTAGCATGTAACTAGCCGGGAGGGAGGGGAGAACATCCAACATTGGCCTTATGGGTGGGCACAAAGCCATCTCTGACATAGTGGTCATATCGCCTCTGCCTGTTTGGTTCCAACAGCTTCTCCCAGCCAAAGCCTACCTGCAGTTGTTCTAAAGTCTTTGTCAGAGAACCTCAGTAGCATCTACAGCGGAGCAGTAGACACTGACATATCCCATCAAGGGTTCCACTCTTTTCATGGTGTCCTCTAACTAAGCGTTAGAGACACTGTGCCTGAGCGTTAGTTCATTGGTACAAGCTCCCTTCATTTCCTTTATATATCCAAGAGTCCAGAGAGATGAGGAATCATGGAAAGCTGGTCTATGGCTGTAGCTCAGTCAACTACATGCCTAATATGCAGATAGTCTAGTTTCCATTCCCGTGAATGGATTAACAGAGTGTGCCCCCATGCCTGCAGCCTTAGTTCTTGGGAGGTGTAGGCAAGATTATCAGAAATTCAAGACAATCCTTATCTACATACTAGGGTCAAAGCTAGCTCAAAAAATAAAATAATTTCTTTCAGGAATTCTTTCCAAAAAAATCTGGTGAAAGCGTTTTTGTTCATTTTTGTAACTAGCAGCCCTGCGGCAGAGTATGGCATTCTGAAGGCCCCCATCGAGCACGAACAGGGAGTCAGGGAACCATTGTGTCTCAGCAAAGGATGAGCAGGAGTCCGTTGGTGGCTCCATTTGGGCAGCTGATGGGAAGACATAAGAGAAACGTGTCGTTGGCCCAATCTTACACCATATTATTCCTTCCTCCCACTGTGCACATTTCTGTGGCTTTGCTGCTGCTCATATTATGGGCAGTACTTTTTCTCCCATCTACTGGGCTTTTCTTTGTGAAAGTGCATCCTCTCCCTACCCCCTGTTCATAGGTGTTTCTAGCTGTTCCCACCATAAACCTTGATTATTTAATGCAGGCTGTGGACTGAAAAGTAAATTTCACTTCCCTTTTCAGTGGATTTATAGTTCCCTAAAACTCATCTCTAAATCCTCAAGGTGGATGCTCAGATCCCATTGGAGAGCAGTACAGCAAGGGAACGTGAGCATTTTTCAGAGAATACATTGTTAAGCTACAGAGCAAAGGCACAAACATAAGTATCCAAGACGGAACATCCATGCTCCTGTCCCAGCAGTTCATTAACTTAGATAATGCTGGGAAGTGGCGGCATTGAAGCCTAGTGGGGCAAACGAAATGCAGAAAGAAGAGAGAGAGAGAGAGAGAGAGAGAGAGAGAGAGAGAGAGAGAGACTGAGCATCGTTCAAGTCAGACAGTGACATGATGGCTTAAATACTTCTCTGGAACCAGAGGGATTTACCTTCCTGGCATCTAAGATGGATCACCTTTTGGTTTTCTTTTTCTGCCTTCTCTTCCCTCATCCACCATAGATTGTGGCAAAGAACACCATTTCCAGAAATCTCTCCCTCCACCCATGGCTGAAGAACAATGGGTCAGACTGTCTCTACTGCTTGAGCAACTAGGCTACTTAAGCCATCTCGTTTTTGAGCAGGGACTGTTTGGCATTTATTTCTCTGACAGTTCTATGGTCCCTGTCAACTCTGCAATTCTATTTCTTATTTTATGAATGCTGGGTTTAAATATTTCTCATTCAGCAGCTTGGTTTGTAGGCCATTTATGAATGTGCAAGGCCTGTTCCCTCTTAGATGAGCAATATATGTAAGATTAGCAATAAAGTAAGGCGTGATAAACAATGCACTTTAATCTATTTAACGCGGATCTATATTTGATGTTTGCTCTTTTTGCATATATAACATGTTAAACACCTAAATCTCTGTCAGTGTTCTGATCTTTATCAAACAGCTTTACTATCATAAACAACAAGGAATGAACCTATAATAATATCTGTAACTCATGGAGGATTCATGCAGGGGATGAAAGGAGAGGGTGAGTAATGTTCTGGACATTCAGACCATGAATCAACTAGAATTCATGTACAAAGGAAAACGGCATATTTCTACTCTCTGTCTTATGATATAATTCTTTTTAAAATTAGATATTGATTATAGAGTGATTAATCTCCGGAATACTTTCAGACCATGCTGGATTTTTATAGTGAATAGAAGTATAAAATGCAGTGCTATTATGTGTGTGCATTATTTCCTGGGGCTTTTGAACCATACTCAGTTAATCCTTAACAAATTTTAATTATTTTTTTATTCTTTATACACATTGTATTCTGACCACAGTTTCACCCACCCCCACTCCTCCCAGTTACCCTCCTCCTCTCTCCCCCAGATCTACTCCTCCATTTTCCTTCAGGAAAAAAAAAAATAGAGCAGCCCTCTCAAGGGTATCAACCAAACATGGCATAACAAATTGCAATAAGGCTAGGCACAAACCCTAATATCAAAGCTGGATGAGGTGACCCAGTAAGAGAAAAAGGGTTTCAAACACACTCAAAGTGTCAGAGATATCTCTCACTCCTATTGTTAGGAGCCCCACAAGAGCAGCAAGCTATACAGTATATGTATATTGAGCTCAGACCCATACAGTCCATGATTGTCACTTCTGTCTCTATGAGCCCAATGAGCTCTGCTTAGTAGATTCTGTGGGTTATGTTCTCCTGGTGTCCTTGACCTCTCTGGCTTCTAGAATCTTTCTTCCCCTCTTCTGCAAGGTTTCCCTGGCATCACCTATTCTTTGGCTGTGGGTTTCTGCATCTGCTTCCATCAGTTGCTGGATGTCGTCTCTCAGATGACAATTAGGCTAAGCACCTGTATGTGAATACAGCAGACTATCATTAGGGATCATTTCATTGACATTTTTTTTGGCCCATTATATTTAGTTCTATCCTGGATCTCTGGGCTGTCCAGTCTCTGTTTCCTGGTCGTCCATGTGGTGGTAGGCATGGGCTCCATCTTATCGTGTGGGCCTCAAGTTGGACCAGTCATTGCTTGGCAACTCTCACAAGCTCTGTGCCACCATAACCCCAGCACATCTTCCAGGAAGAACATATTGTAAGTCAAAGGCTGGGTTGATGTCCCAATCTCACTGCTGGCAGCCTCGCCTTGGCCTCTGTGTTCATTACTAGGAGACTTCCCAAGATTTACTCCTGTAGATTCCAGGGAGTTTGCACTGCACCGGGTTTCTATATCACTTTCAAATGTCCCCCAATATCAATTGTCTCGCCCAGTACTCTCTCCATCCATCCCCCATCACCTGCCTGAACCCCCTTCCACCCATCTCCAACCTACCACCAAAATCTATTCTCTTTCCCCTTCCCAGGGAGATGTGTTCATTCCCCCACTATGCCCTCCTTTCTCAGCCTCTCCGGATCTGTAGCAAGTAGCCTGATTATAAACTGATATCCACTTATACATGAGTACATACTGTGTTTGTCTTTCTGGGTCTAGGTTACCTCACTCAGGATGATTTTTTTCTAGTTTCCTCCACTTGCCTGCAAATATAATGATGTTCTCGTTTTTTAACAGCTGAGTAATACTCTATTGTGTAGATGGACCACATTTTCATTATCCATTCTTCAGTTGGGGGACATCTAGGTTGTTTCTAATTTCTGACTATTATAAATAAAGAAGTTATGAGCATAGTTGAGAAAGTGTCCTTGTAGTAGGGTGGGGCATCCTTTGAGCATATGCCCTAGAGTGGTACAGGTGTTTCTTGAGGGAGATAAATTCCCAACTTTCAAAGGAACATCTATATTGATTTCCAGAGTGGCTGTACTAGTTTGTACTCCCACCAACAATGGAGGAGTGTTTACCTTCCCTCACATCCCCACCAGCATGAGCTGTCACTTGTGGTTTTTGACTATAGCTATTCTAACAGATATGAGATAGAATCTCAATGTCATTTTCATTTGCACTTCCCTGATGGCTAAGGATGTTGAACATTTCTTTAAATGTTTCTCAGGCATCTTCTGTTGAGAATTCTCTGTTTAGAGCTATACCTCATTTTTTAATTGGTTATTATTGGTTTGTTGATGTCTAGTTTCTTGAGTTCTTTATATATTTTAGATATTGGCTCTCTGTCAGATGTGGAGTTGGTAAAAATCTTTTCCCATTCTGTAGGCTGCCATTTTGTCCTATTGACTGTGTCCTTTGCCTTACAGAAGCTTTTCAGTTTCATGAGGTTCCATTTATTAATTGTTGATCTTAGTGCCTGTGCCACTGATGTTCCATTCAGGAAGTGTTTCCTGTCCCTATGTGTTCAAGGCTATTCCCCACTTTCTCTTCCATTGGTTTAGTGATTCTAATTTTATGTTTATGTCTTTGATCTACTTGGACTTGGATTTTGTGCAGGGTGATAGATAGGGATCTATTTACATTCTTCTACATTCTGATATCCAATTAGAACAATGCCATTTGTTAACGATGCTTTCTTTTTCCATTGTTTATTTCTGGCTTCTTTATTAAAATCAAATGTCCTTAGATGTGTAACTTTTGTTTTAATAAGATTTAGCATTCGGGTTTTCAAAGTATAGGAATTAAATTCAGTGGGGTTCTGACAGCTGTGGATGTATAAAGGATACTCAATTCACAAACCAAGACACATTCACATAAACTCATACTCACACCCAGCCAGCAAACTCACACCATCTGTACCAGTTTGATGAGGACTACAGCCTCTTCCCAGTATTCCAATGCAGACAGGAGGAGCCAGAGACAGAATGGCATAGTGGTCAGTGTTACAGGCCAGCCTGCCACTGAACAAATCAACATTCACTGAACCCAATCAATGCTTAGCCACTGTATCATACATTCACATCTATCACTAGAAGAGAAAAGCCATGAATAGAGTTCTCTTTGGGTAGGTGGAACACAAACAAGCAGCATGGGAAAAGTAATTCTGCAAGAACCCAACCTGGCAGGTCAAATTGCTCGCACCTAAGTATCTGCCAACATGCCAGACTATCACCTTGAACTGCCAGAGGGACCCTGGGGGTAGAGGTGGAGGCATTGACTTCTTATTTAGAAAATTTGTTTTGTTTTGTTTTTCATAGTGTGCTGAGGTTGCATATTGGTAGTTAAACACATTGTTTTCTAAGGATTTGGACCAGCATTCCGGTAGATGTCCGCCCAAGAGTCATATCTTCATTTGAATGGCAAGGCCTGGTCAGAGAGCTGTACCTTCTCAGGCTAATAAACATCACTGAAGAATATGCCCCAAAGTGGGAGAAGAAAAACAAAAGCATACAGCTTCTTAGCATTTGCAAAACAGTTTCCCAAATAAGAGGATTCAAGTATTCTTCAACCTCTCTCAAAGGAGCATTCCACAGGTGTTGGGGACAGCTTGAGAGAGCTGGAAAGAAACTGTGGAATGGAGTTCCTGGGATATTCTTGCAAAATGGCAATTCTTGAGTATTACCTAGCATTTACATATAATGAGGTTCTGAAGTCCAAGACATCTCGAGTTGAGAGACTTGTCATTCACTGGGTCCAGCAATCTGGATTTTGGTTGGTCAGTATGTACTGGGATGGTCCTTAAAAGGAAGTTGCCAAAGGAGATGATGTCAACCTCTTCCAATCGCAAGGTTAAAGTTTCCATGAATTAGTTAATCTGTAAGATTTCTAGGATGTAGTAAATGATTATTTCTGATACCTATGGAGTTCACCTACAAAGAGATCACAAGGTTTGCTTAACTTAGATGAGTATGTAGCACAAATGAAAGAAAATGTGAAAACTACTAAAACCAAGAATACACTATGTTCAGATTCAGACCCTGGACAAATAGCTGAGGTGCATATTTAATATATCAACGTGGACCTGGACTCCAAGTTCTCCCAGCATTCCTCAGTCCTTTCCTGGCATACCTGGCCCTCCACCCTGAACTTTCCAGCCCAGAGGCTAGGTTTCCCCTCCCCCAGAAGCTCTTTCCTATATAATTTAGACATTTTGGTTTCTCTCCCTCTCTCTCTCTCTCTCTCTCTCTCTTCCTCTCTCTCTCTCTCACACACACACACACACACACACACACACACACACCTCTTCTCTGCATTTTCTCTCTCCCCGTGTGAATACACTCTTTCTCTTTTTATCTTTTCTCTCCCCTCTGTCTCCCTCCCAGTGACTGCTTTCCTGGCCTTGTTCCTTGGGACCAGTGAGCCTACCCAAGATCGACTTTCCAATAAACCTGACTTTATATAGTTTAATCTGTCTTAAATTGACTCATTTCACTGGCAGAGAATAATTTATCACAATAGAAGTCACACACACACACACACACACACACACACAGAGAAAGAGAGAGAGAGAAAGAAATAAAAATACTAAACTGCTTATAATCATTAAAATGGAAACACTTTTAAAACATACTTCTTTCAAATATGTATTTTTAATTTTTGTAAGTTCTTATTCTGTTTGCATTATAAAAGGAAAACAGACATTCTGGAGAAATCCCAGTTTGCTTAGTTAATTGGTCTCAAGAAATGATGAACTCTGTCCACTGAAAACCAACTGTCCAAAGAGTCAGTGTGGTGAGCATCATGATGACAGTATAAGAAGCTCAGCACCCCTGATTGCTAAAGCATCTAAGCAGAGCATGGCTGTCAGCTGGAGATGTGGGACTCTGACTCTGACATATGTATGTGAAGTTACCAAAGGACAGGAGAGAAACTTTGTGAGCTGAGCACTGTAACCTTTATTCCCAACCTTGGGGAGGCAGAGGCAGGAGGTTGACTGGAATTCAACATTGGTCTACAAAGCAAGACCCTGGATGGCCAGACAGACTGTGTTTCAAAATAAGAAAGTGTTGTGGGGAGCCCAGACAAGCTGAGAAGTCTCTTCACAAAGTGGAAGATTCTATACAGGCCTCATCCATCTCCCTGTCTGGAAGGGCAATGATTCAGAGACCTGTTTTCTCCTTTGTCTTCTATTCCCAGATTCAAAGCAGCTGAAGAAAAGACAGTAGGTAGTTTTGAAGACAATGAGGTGATTATGGTAATGAGAACTTCAGAAAAATACAAAGTAATTAGCAGCTAAATCCTCTCAGCATGCCGGTTGGTTGAAGATGTCAGAAGAGCTAAGTCCCTTTGCCTAATTCTCTGGGGCCTCTCCACACACACACACACACACACACACACACACCCAACACACACACTTTTAAAGAGGAAATTTCCTCCACTTTGCAAGACCTCACTAGAAAGAAAAGGTCCTCATAGTCTTCTCTTCCTCCTCCCTCTCCTCCCTCTCCTCCTCCCTCTCCTCCTCCCTCTCCTCCTTCTCCTCTTCCTCCTCCTCCTCCTTCTCCTCCTCCTCTTCCTCCGTCCCTGTCTCTCTTCTCCTCCCTCCATCTCTGTCTGTCTGCTCCCTGCCCCTCCCTCTCTCTTTCTGTTACCTTGCCCCATGTGTGTGATATGTACCTATGCTCATGCATCATGTGTACATGTGAGAGTACAAGCATCTAGCAAACACAGGATGACATGCGGTGTCTTCTCAATCTCTTCCCAATCTTACTTTTGGAGACTGGTGTCCTCATTGATCCTAGAGCTCCTATCTTTGTTCAGGTTAGCTGACTCCTTATTCTGGGCACTGGGCTTACAGAGGCTTGCAGTTGTTTTAGGCGTTTTTGTTTTTGTTTTTGTAGGTGATAAAGATGCATGAAAGATCCTTTACTGACAAAGCCATCTAAGAGTAATGAAGGCAAACCATTCTGCCTTAGAAAGCAAAGAAATGCAAAACCCTCCATGCCTTGACAGCTTTGTACAGTTGCTAAACTCACTTGGAGACCCCCATGTCTAGAGTTTCTATGAATGAAAAGGACAATCTCTTTCCTATTTCATCGTTTATCAAAACTTTTCTTCCAGCTGAGAGTACCTTAAGAAACAGAATGCTGACAGTGGATGAACTAATGGGAACAGACAAGGTGGAAATCTCCTGTCTCTGTCATTTATCTGCCTTTCTATATATTAATTTGTTTTATATTACTGTTTTTAAAAAACCTAGCTAGATATTAAAACCACTTGGGGAGCTCTTAAAAATGCCAATGTCTGGGCCAGAACAATTAAATAAAATAAATCATTATTTCTATGATGAATGAAGACACGACTCATTTAAAGTGCCCTTCACTAGATTCTGATAACCAAATACTTGATGAAAATAACTCTAAGTGCTTGGCCAAAGGTACATGAAGATGTGAACATCGCACCCGCTACTCACAAGATGGATGGAAACCCACAATCTTCTCTAAGGTGAGCTGTTCAATTCCTACTCTATAATAGAATCTTACAATTTTCATGGTGTGTTGAAGACTACTGAAGACCAGAGAATTCTATATCTCAGAGGATGATGAAAGAGAGAAGTGAGAGCATCTCCTTTGCCTCCTCTGAGGACAACATCTTTTACCATTAAGGATCAGGTGTTCCTTGTGACTTTTTTCTCTATTGAAATGGTAAAGAATGGAGTGAGAGCATGCTGATTGGTGTCTACTGGTCTCAAGGGGACACTCTGCCTTCAGAAACTATACTCTGCATTAGCCAATGGAGGGTGGATAAAGTAAATTTAGCCCCATTAGTAGACCGTAGAATTAAGATGGCTGCACCTGGGCTTGAGTTCCAGAACCCTTTATTTGGTAATTCCTGTTGTCAGTTTTGAAAACAACAAAGACTCAGACATGCATCAAATTTATTACCACAGCAATCTGTCTTCTATACAATCATTGAACTAGGCTTTCTAAAACAGCCTTGATCACTAAACCACCCCTGATTGCTTAAAAACTTTCAGTTCTTTCCATAGCAAAACCAGCACAAAAACCCAGCCTCCTGGGCCTTGCATAAAAGCCCCTTTTCAATCTGGCCCTGGCCTTAGTGATGAGACCTCATGTCTCTCACAGATGTCGGTAAACCATGCTTACAGGACAGAATTGTTTGCTTAGTGAAAATCTTCATTTTGTCAAGCAAGAGTGTATGAGAGACCTTTTATGGACCATATATAGTAGATTAGCAACTGGAAATTCAAAAATGATCAACACAGATCTCTCATTTACATGAGCCCAAGTAGGAACACCTACAACCTAAGGCTTACAGCACAATAGCACAGATTCTCTGGAGAAAGTATCAGGGAAGTTGAACACAGAGAAAATCTTCAGCCTTCATAGGTTCCAGCTGAAGGCAATGGAGAAGCAGGAGTGTCCAGCTGAAGAGCAGGAAATGTGGCAGAAAATGTCCTAAAAGTCTAGTGAACACACACACACACACACACACACACACACACACACACACACACACCTCCAAGTCTGCACTCCAAGCTGTGATGTAGAGGAAGGGCCTCTTACCACTTGGACATAATGCACAGCTGCACTCTAACTGGGTACCCAGAACCAGCATCCCAGCCTATAGCTCTCTCAGGGGCCCCAATCTGAGGGCCAAGTTCTCTGCTTTGTTCTAGTTGTTAATAAAGATTGTTTACATGGTTAATGAATATATAACATGGCACAGGGGAACATTATCAAAGTAGTGTTTCTTCTTGCAGTATGGCTAGGCCTATGGGGTATTCTTGCATGGGTGGCTGCCAACTGGGGTACAATTAATACAGACACTCTTGCCAACCATATGATTCATTTATCATGTGGGCCTATACTGAGCATCTACTGCTGAGCCCATGAGAAAAACTATGAAAGCCAGTGAGAGTGCACTGAGCTTAAGTTACCCACTTTAGCTGAGATTCCATGGTGAGCAAAGAACCAAAATCAAAAACCCAGCTGGGTACACAACTCCCTGTAAAGCACTTGCCTGACATGAGTACAGTCACGATCCCAACCCAGGAACTTGAAGAAACAAGCAAACGATGAAAACTTGCAGCAAAGAACACAGCAATTTGTATAGCCTTTCCTAAGAAGGTTCATCCTATAACAGGGAGCACTGGGGCAAAAGCTGGGGCTCTGGAACCTCTGAGAAGCTAAGATATGGCCCAATGTACCAGTAAAAGAAACCAGTGACAGTGAAGAACAGAGTGTGATGCATTCAATATGGCCATACTGGGAAAAGAAAAGAAGAAGGAGTCAGGTAATGCTGTGTTCACCATCCAGGATACTAATGTGAGATTGAGAGGTGGCTTACTGGTTAAAGGCTAGACTCACAACCGAAAGTCACGAGGTTGAGGTTTAATTAGAAGATGAAGTAAGGGCAGGTACGGACAAGAGCTTGTAACTTAGCTATCTCAAAGTGTGCTCTGGTTGCTCATTGACTCTATTCTGGCTCTGCAAGGTGGTTTAAGATGTCGTTACTATTGTCACATCTTAAGGGGATCAGTGTGGTTCCCAGAAGACAGTAATGCTACTCCAGGGTGGTGTATCTCCATCTCTTGTAGGAGCAGGGGAGGTCAGTCCTCTAAGATTTTACTTCTATACGGTTCCAAGGTAGCTGAAGGAAAGGATAAGGACAATGACTTATCCTTGTGCCTTCAACTGAAGTCAAGGAGACAGACAGGGAATGAATGTGGAGAATCTTGGCTTCTCACTTTGCTTTTAGCTAACTTGTGGATCCAAGTGAGGAGTCAATACTCGTTTGAAAAAGCAGTTTCTAAGTGTCTACTTCCTCGTCTTATAGAGGAAAGGGCCTCTGAGCTAGGAGGCTGTATGGTATCTAGACAGCACTTCATCCTGTAGATGATGAGTAGATATAAACAAGCTGTACACCTTAGTTACTAGGAAGATGAGTCAGTTGGTCAAACACACTGGGAGTGGTAGACTCATTCTCTGTTCTTTTAATGACAAAACCAGGGTCATGCTCTCTAAAATCTGTAGGTTGAGAACATGTCAGTAGAGGGAACAAAAAAAAAAAAAATTGGACAGTGTGACAAGCAGATCTCTTGTGACAGGAAGGCCCTTCTCCATGTGCACAATACAGCAAGTTCAGTCTTCTGCTACGTCATGCTTTCTGCTGCTGGTTCATCAGTAAAGAGAAGCAGAAGCAAGAGAACTGAGTCATAGAATAAAAGAAACAGATTTTGCTATAAATTTTTTTTCATTATGTTCTAACCTGTCAAATGAACCCTGGGTAGGGCTGAGGAAGAGACTGAGAATAGCTTGAGCATGGTGTTCTGCAGAACACCAACCTTCCCATGTGATATTTCTCCCAAATGTTCTCCTAAAAGAACACAAAATGACCAATAAAGAAAAGATGAGAAAACTATTAAAAATGGAGAGACTAGGCTTAGAATAGACAGAGGATGTCTGGAGAGATGGCTCAGAGGTTAAGAGCACTGTCTGCTCTTTGAGAGGACCTAGGTTCAATTCCCAGCACCCACATGGCAGATCACGACTGTCTGTAACTCCAACATTTGACACCCTCACGCAGACATACATGCAGGCAAAACACTAATCCACATAAAAGAAAATAAGTAATTTTTTTAAAAAATAAAATTAAGGAGACAAAGGAGACTGGCTGATGGATGCATATTGGGCAGATTATCAGAAAAAACAGTGTTTCAATCTCTTCTGGGATTCAGGGTCCCAGTGGTGTGTTGTGCACATACAGCAGAGCCTTCCCATCATAAGAGCTCTGCTTGTCACTCTGTCCAGTGACTTCACCATGTTCCTTTCTTCTTAAGCTCTGAGACAAATGGCACCTTTCTGTAGCAGTTGCCTCCATCCACTGTAAAAGGAAGATTCCATGTTGTCTCTGTCTGTTCTGATCACTTTAATCAATAAAGTGAACTGGCAATAGGCGAACAGCAGAATGTTTTACCTGTGCATCCAAGAACAGCCACTTATAAAGCACAGGACTCAGGGGAAGAGACAGAAGATTGAGGTTTATGTGACTTGCTGGTGACAGAAAGCAATGGCTGCTTGGGATTCTCAGGGCTGAGAGGAGAATGACACAAGTCAAGGAAGGCTCAGGTAGGGAGTATCTGGGGATCAAAGGCAGTCTTGTGATGCAAAAGACCTCCCTCACAAGATCACCTAGAAGAGCAGGAGCCTATGTTTGGCTGGACCAGATAGAAGACCCCAAACCTCCCTCCCTTTGAGAAGAGTTGGTTTCTAGGTATGTGGTGACTCTGCCGATTGGGGGTGAGTATCCGCAGTCCCCAGTGCTCACCTGGATGATGCAGATAGTGGTAAACTTCTTTTTTTCAAAAGGAGAGTTTTTCAGAGCCATACCCTTGTCTACCCAGCCAAAGAAATATTCTTGTGTAGGGTAGATTACTCCCAACAGTTGACTGAAAGCAATCCCACAGTCCCTGCAGAATTCCTTAATTTTTATCTGAATGCTTCATAGGTTCATATAATTCTTGTTGTTTTCTGTGTACTCACCAAATCCTGTGTGTACATACTAGCTCCCATCCTTAATGGCAAACTTGTTGGTGGCAGATACCACATCCAGGTGAGCATTTCAACCTCCTCCCGTGCCAAGCTAGTCCTGAAGTTAGTAGGCCCTCAGCACTCTGAGGCTGAGACAGGAGGCATCCTGTCAGCAAGCTGCTCCCTTTGCACAGTTTTCTCCCTTCGTTTTCCTTTGGTGACTGATACTGGCCATTGCTCTATGCTCCCACTAGGCCATAGCTTGGGAAAGCCCTACTTTGTTACTCTACACCTTGCACACAGTTGTATAAGCTCTCTATGATACTTGACTTGGACTACCATAATGACAGTATGCTCTCGGCTTCTTGTGCTTATCCCAACTAGCACACTGTTTAGTCAGTGGCAATAATATCTAAGTGAATTGTATTCGTATACATAAGCAGTACAAATTAACGGTTTTAATGTGCCATATCCCTATGAACGTGTACTTTGATCATACCCACCCCTCTATTACTCTTTCTTATTCTTCTTGACCATTCCCCTTTCACTTAGCACATCCTTAACAGCCCACTTGGACATTCATGTGCTTTATTCTTCCCTAAATTCAGCATATGACAGAAGCCACGAAAGACTCTTTTCAAGACTTGCTTGTTCTGCTTATCACAGTGCCTCTGTTCTCATCCACTTTCCCTCAGATGACATAATTTCCTTTTTCTCTATGGCTGGATAAAACCCCATCATTTATATTTACCATATCTTACCTACTTGTTCGCTGATACACATCTAGGTTGACTCCCTAATTTGGCTATTGGAATAGCGTTGAGATACACAGGTACACTGGTAATTCTACAGCAAGCTGATTTTGATTTTGCATGTTACATTCCCAGGGGTGGTATAAAAACAACTACATTCCTTCAGTATTTTATGTTTTCCTATCCTTCATCCTTGAAATAACCTGAGAGCTAGGTCCTTGTAAAAATAAAGTGATGCATTTAAAGTTTAAATTGTAAAGTCTCGATACAAACACTACCACCTTACAGGAGGCTGTTCCCACTAAAGACACTTCACACCCAAGCCTTACAGTCCCATCTCGGCCACTTTCTAATGCCCATCTCCAACAGACATCCTCTTCATTGTTATCTCTTGGTGGATTATGTGTTTGTTTTGTCTTGTTTTTGTTTCATTTATTTTTCAAGACAGGATTTCTCTGTGTAGCCTTGGTTGTCCTGGAGCTAGCTCTGTAGACCAGGCTAGTCTTAAACTCACAGTGATCCAGCTGCCTCTGCCTCCCAAGTGCTGGGGTTAAAGGCATGTGCCACCACCACCTGGCTCCTGCTGGTTCACCTTTTTTCTGCAATCATGGTGTATGCTTTTTGGGAAGGTGCTGTCCCATTTATGACTTTATCTCAAGAACACATTTCATTATCAGGAAATATGTGACAAATAACTTAAGAGGTCCTGTATCTTCCATCTTATGTACCTTTTTATACACTATGCCATCTTTCACAATAGCCTGAATGCTACCTCTCGATCTAAGTCAAGATCTTAAACCTAGCTTGTGGATTCCTTTCTATCTAGATCAACTGTTTGGGCCAAGTTTAGAGGTTCTCAGCATCGGCCATTCTTAGTCCTTTGGAGGTTAAGCAGTGGGGTAGTGAGTTTGAGGTCAACCTAGGACACATAAAGTTCTCAAAAGAAGGAGAGAAGGAAGAAGTGGTGCAGGAAACAAGAGATGGAGGGAGAAGAAGGCAAAGAGGGATGCAGAATGGGTGAGAGGTGACAGTGAGACTCCTCAGGGTCACGGCTGCAAGAAGAGCCACTTGGCAAGTCCTGGTAAGGGGACTAAACCTGCCCCCAAACAAACAGGCAGCCAGGTGTCATGGCACATGCCTTCAATCCCAACATTTGGAAGGCAGCCTGGTCTACAAATCGAGTTCCAGGACAGCTAGGGCTTGTTTGAGACTACCTTGTCTCAAACAAAACAAACAAACAAACAACAACAACAAGCCAAAACAACAATAACCAAAAGGCAAAGCCTAATGAGCAAACTCTGGTTTGATTTAAGACCAGAGTCTCCTGGTAACTCACAAAGTGATGTGAAGACTTCCGATATCAATCAGTTACATGCCACACATTAAAAAATAAATAAAAATAGTTGCTCTTCAACAAATAAGTATCTGATAAAACCAAACAATCTACTGTTGCCTTTTAGAAAACAATATTTTATATACTAGAAAACAATATTTGACATATCTGACTAAATCTATTGCTTATAACTACAGTATAAACATAGAATTCTATACATATTTTAACACTAAAATATTTGTAATCACTTTATACTATTAAGTACCAATGTGTGTGTGTGTGCATGTGCATCTGACTGCACACATGTGTATGCAGTAATACACACTTATATAGGAGAATATATGCTGGAGGACATCACGTATCATGCTCTACCACCCTCTGCCTTATTGTCTCAAGATAGGGTCTCTTACTGAACCTGGATCTAGGCTGCTGGCTTGTCAAGTTCAGTGATCCTCTTGTCTGTTCCCACCCCAAGACACTGGGCTACAGTTGCACATGGGATCATGCGCAGTTTTTCCATGTATACTGTGGATGTGAACTCAGCTTCTAGTTGTTGTCTAACACGCACTTTGCATGCTGAATGATGTCCTCATGGCATCCGGTAACTCTCAGGTCTCTTTGATGGACTTGACCCTTCCTTCTGAATGATCATGTGAACCTTTACGCTGAGCATTTCATTTTTCGAAAGGACTCTGTTTTCTCCACTCTACATTCCTTATTTCCCAATTTGAACTTCCTGGGGTCATCACTGTGAGAGGTCATTGCTGGGAGTTCTCCACAAATGATGGGCTGCCCATCCTCAGCTGAGGCAAGGAGCCTAGCAAGGGACTTGGCACATTCACTGATCTCACACACTGTGAGAGAAACAGTCTGGGAGAACTCGGGCTTTCCTCCCAAGAGGAAATGACTCATTCCTACTATGTGGCTTTTGTTAAATAAAACTATAATTGTGGAGTAGCAGCAACTTGTGCATTTTTGGCACAATTGGGCAAAAATAAAGATTCCTGAAAAACTGAGTGGGTAAGCAAGGATTCTCAGATCCTTGACCTTACGTAGAAAGATATAAATGTGACAGTTAAATGAGAATCCGATGGTATAAACACAAGAACAGGCCTGGGGACAAGCCTCGGCTATTCCAAAGAAGGAAACAGCCAGTGTTGAGACAAAAGAGCAGTCAAAACCAAAACTGCCCAGCTCCAGGTAACTATTCACAACATATGGATTGTACCGAGTGGGTTTTTATTATTATTCATTATTATTATTATCATCATCATCTTCATTACATTTAAGTCATTTCTTTGTATCTAAAATCCTTTGTACATATTCAGAATCCTTAAAATCACAGATATTTCACCTGGCCTTAAGTCAATTTCAGTTGTATTGGGGCAATAAAGTTGTCTATTTCTCCATTAAGAGGATTAACCCAGAGGATTAGCCCAGGCCAGCCCAGTGTAGATCGAGTGAGCCAGTGCCTTCATCCCCACCCCTATGACCTATCCCCTTTCCTAAAATAGAGGCCATTCCAGTTGAGTTGCTACATGTAGGCCAGCTTGGTTCACACCACTGTTCCAAAGTCCAGTCTGTCACTCGCCTCTAAGTAACAGCCCAATGAGCCCAACAGCCAGAACCAAACTTCCACTCAAACCAGGTGGACTCATACAAAATGCACAACCAACCACCTAAGCCCTGATGCCTGGGTCCCAACACAAAAACAGACACAATATAAGAACCCAAGAAAATATGTTCCTCTGCAAAGATAATCGATCCCATAATAACACTCCTCAAGGAGAACAGCCTGGATGAATCTCAGGACACCAAGTTTAAAAGAACAGTTACAAACACATTCAAAGAATTCAAGGAAGTGAATAAAGTCCTGAATGAACTCAAGGAGGACATTAATAAACTGATGGAGATCCAAGAAAAGACTGGAAGAAATAATGGATAGAACTCAGGATATGAAAAGTGCACTGAAGAAAAGCCAGCTAAAATGAAAACAGAAATGGAAATTTCAACAGCCCAGTCAAAAAACAGAGTGGGAATTTCAACAACAGAATGGATCGCCTAGAAAACAGAATATCAGGGCTTGAACAATTGGACCACTCAGTCAAAGCAAAGTGAAAAGTTTTTTAAAACTCATGAATAGAATTGAGGGAAATTTTGGGACATCATACAAAGACCAAACCTATGACTAATGAGGATAGAAGGGGAAAGTTCCTGCTTTGTTTAGACTAGATCCTCAATAGAATAACAGAAGGACAGTGTCCAAAACTGTAGAAGGAGATGCTCATGCAGGTAAAAGAACCATACAGGACACCAAAGAGACAGGAACAGAAAAGAAATCCCTCACATCATACTGTAGTTACAACACTAAACATTCAGAACAAAGAAAACCTGTTGCAAACTACAAGAGAGAAGTTGAATGTCATGCATGAAGGCCAGGGACGCTTTAAAAGCCAGAAGAGCTTAGAATAATGTGCCTTATGAGTGAAAAGTCTATGGATGCTAGCCCAGACTAATTTATCCAGCATAACTATATGTCATAATTGCAGGAGAAATTTTAAAAAAAGAAGAGTTCTATGTTGTCATCAAACTAAAGGAATTCATAACCACTAAGCCAGCCATACAGAGAATACCAAGAATAGATAGATAGACAGACAGACAGACAGACAGATAAGATAGTAAAACTAATATATACTATCAGATAATAAATATTAGTGTGTGTGTGTGTGTATGTTTAATTTTATTTATTCCACATGGGATCTTTTTTTAAAATTAAATGTATTTATTTATTCACTTTACAACCCAATATCAGCCCTTCCTCACCTCCCAGTACCCCTTAAGGTAAGTTCTCCCCCCTTTCCCTTAAAAGGGGAAGTTGTCTCTGGTTGTCAGTCCCCCCTAATCCCCACCTCCCCATCCCTCACCCTATATATTAAGTTGCTGCAGGACTAGGCACATCCTCTCCCACTGAGGCCAGACAAGGTTGTCCATTCAAGGGTGCAGGATCCACATACAGGCAGGTAGGCAGTAGGCTTAAGGACAGCCCTTGTTCCAGTTGTTTGGGGGACCCACATGACGGCCAAGCTAATCATCTGCTATATATGTCCAGGGGGCCTAGGTCTAGCTGTGCTCACTCTTTAGTTGCTGATTCAGACTCTGGGGGCCCTCAAGGGTCTACATTAGTTGACTCTGTTGGTCTTCATGTGGAGTCCTTGTCCTGTTCAGATCCCCTAATCTTTGTCCCAACTCTTCTGTAAGATTCCCCATTTCCATCTTCTGTTTGGGTGTGAGTCTCTGCATCTCTTTCTATTGACTGTGGCATGGAGCCTCTCAGAGGACAGTTGTGCTAGGTTCCTGTCTGTAAGCATAAGAGAGCATCATTAATAGTGTCAAGGATTGGTTCTTGCCCATGGGATGGGTCTCAATTTGGGGCAGTCATTGATTGGCCATTCCCTCAGATTCTGCTCTATCTTTGTCCCTGTACATCTTATAGGCAGGATACCTTTTGGGCTGAAGGCTTTGTGGGTGAGTTGCTGTCCTTTTCCTTCTACTGTGAGTTCTACCTAGCTACAGAAAGTGGCCATTTCAGGATCCATATCCCCCACTGCTAGGAATCTTAACTAGAGTTGCCCTCTACCAGGGTCTACTCTGGGTCTTTGTCTCATCTCAGGTCTCTGAAACATCTAAAAGATTGCCCCACCTCACCCCGCCCAGCCAATCTCCCTTTCCTCTTCCCTGCTCTCCCTAAATATGACCCCTCACCCTTTTTCCCTCCCTTCTTCTACCCAGATCCCTCCTTCCATCAGCCTCCAATTTCTATTTTGTTTCCCCTTCTGAGAAAGATTCAACCATTCTCCTTTGTGCTTTCCTTGTTATTTGGCTTTTGGGGACTGATGATTTATATATAGCATGGTTATCCTGTATTTTATGGCTAATATCCAATTATAAGTGAGTACATACCATGCATGTCCTTTTGGGTCTGGGTTACCTCACTTAGGATGTTTTTCTAATTCCATCCATTTGCCTGTGAAATTCAAAATGTCCTTGGTTTTAATGGCTGAGTAGTATTCTATTGTGTAGATATACCACATTTTCTGTATCCATTCTTCAGTTCAGAGACATCTAGGTTGTTTCCAGTTTCTGGCTATTACAAACAAAGCTGCTATGAACATAGATGACCAAGTGTTCTTGTGGTATGGTAGAGTACCTTTGGGTATATGCCCAAGAGTGGTATAGATAGGTCTTGGAGTAGAACTATTTTCATTTTTCTGAGAAACCACCAAGTTGATTTCCAGAGTGTTTGTACAAGTTTGTACTCCCACCAGCATTGAAGGAGTGTTTCTCTTTCTCCACATCCTCACCAGCATGTGCTGCCCTTTGAGTTTTTGATCTTAGCCATTCTGATTGGTATAAGGTGGAATCTCAGAGTCATTTTAATTTACATTCCCTGATGACCAAAGGCATTGAACATTTCCTTAAGTGCTTCCTGGTCATTTGAGATTCTTCTGTTGAGAACTCTGTTTAGCTCTATATCCCATTTCATAATTTGGTTATTTCAATTGTTGGTGTCTAACTTCTTGAGTTCTTTATACATTTTGAATATCAGCTTTCTATTGGATATAGGGTTCTATATGGAGTCTTAATGTTAGTCTCAGAAATCATAAACCAGTCAACAGAAGCCCTGCCCCAGGCTTTGGATACTTCATTTTAAGTTATTGTCAAAGGTAGAGTTGGGTGGCTCAAAAGACCCCACCAACATAGTACAAACTATTGCCATTTTACTTGGTTGACCACTGTACTAGGTAATACTCCATTGATGAAAGAACCACACAACATGGTCACAGGTCTTGGAGAAATCAAGTTGGTATCGAACTGGAAACTTCCTCACTGATAGTTATTTCTGGTGTTCTATAGGATATCAGGCAGGCTGATTGAGATATAGAGCACAAATAGTTCTTACTCAGCTATGAACTACATTAACAACCGACCTGGTAAGGCATGCTCATTTGTGTAATAGTGGCATGAATATCTTAGGAGATTATCAACAGCAGTTTGATTGTCTTTAAGGCTAGCTCAATAGGAGGGAACTCATGCCTGGCACTGTAAACCAGACCAGGAATGGCTATTGAGACCATAAGCCTTAGAAGAGATTCTAGTATTATCAGTTTGCTAAGTTGATGTAGTATATCTTTTAAATACTTACCCTTATACTCATTAGTTCATCACACACCCCCATTAAAGAAGCTACTTCTGGCAGTGAATGGAGACTAACAGAGAAAACCACAAATGACCAAAGTACAGAGAATAATTGGCTGCAGTGTGTTCATCCTCAGATAGGACATCATTATTACTTCCTCTTCCTGCAGGGATCAAGGAACACTGAGAGGGAGGAAGTGGAAAGATAATTAAGAGCCAGAGGTCGGAAGAACAGTTGCATAACAGTATCTTCTATGCACCACAGGCCACTGAACTCATGAACTCTCAACAGCTGTGCATGCTACATAAAACCTGCAAAGCATCAGTCTAGTCAATGTTCTAGCAGGGATGGTGAAGCTCACACAGCCCCACTCTTTCTTCAGAGGCTAAAGGCATCTGATGGTAGCTAGGGGAAAGAATGTCAGTTTTCTCCCAGGATGGGAAACTGTGGATTGTTCATGCTATAGTGAACAGCCTTGCACCTGTGTGCATGCCGGTCAATACTGGACTCAATATATTATATATGATTACATATGTATATATTTGTATATGTTTGTGTATATGGAGAGAGGGAAGAAGGGAATGATAGAGAGACACACAGAGAGAAACAGAGAGAAAGAGAAACAAAGAGAAAGCGAGCATGAAAGAGGGAGAAGGAGATGATGTGGGAAACCAAGAGGAGATGGAGGACGGAGTAAGGACTGGAGTTCATATGAATAAAGTGAATGTATGAATCAAGCAGAAAAGCTCTTTAAAAACATTTAAACAAATTAAATGTATGTATGACTATTAATTCAGTTCTACAGGAGACCCTAGGAGAAATATCTTAGACTAAAAGATAAACATACCAAAGAGGCCACAGGCAAAAATAAGTACTACTAAGGTAGCTGATCACAAGATGTCTGTCTACGAGGACACCACACTGTCATCAATGTAATACACACCTTTCACATTAACTTGGAATATTAATGATTTAAATTCCCTGATAGGAAAATACAACTAACAGATTGGAGTAGAAAACAGGATCCATCTTTTTTGCTGTCCCCCCAAAATATACTTTATCAGCAACGATAGGTAATAGATACAACCTTAGACTAAAAAGGCAGAAAAAGATATTCTAAGCAAATGGAACTAGGAAGCAAATGGACATTCTAATAGTTGACAAAACAGATTTTAAACCAAGGCAGAGGAGATAAAGAACACCACTTCATATACATTAAGGAAATAACCCATCAAGAAGACATCACAACAGTAAAAAATTATACACCAAACACATGTATACCCAATTTTATAAAACAAATACTACTGCTATAACATCACAAATTAACTCAAACATAATAATTGGGGAGGATCCAACATCCAAGTTTCACCAATGGACAGACTATCAAAGCAAAAAAATAAAACAGGCAAACATTATAGCTAAATGACTTCATAAACAAATTGGGTTTACGTGCATAGATTATTGGTAAAATGTTTTTAAACTGAATTCTAGAAGACACCAAAATGGATTGTTCAACATAGAATAGAGAACCAGATGTAAGTACACATATAATCATAGCTAATTGTTTTTGTTTATTTAATTGTTTGTTTTATAAAGAAGCAAAAAATATACATTGGGGAAAAAGCATCTTTAGCAATGCTATTCAAAATTCTGGATATCAACATATAGAAATAATAAAACTGGATCCTTATACCTTACCCCATAGAGATTCTACAGAACATTCATCCAAATACTAAGAAATAGAATGTTCTGTTTTACACCACATTTTAGGTCACAGATAAACCCTTAACAAATATAGGAAAACTGAGGTAACATCCAGAATTCTATCTGACTACTATGAATTAAAGTTGGATTTTCTATAGCAATAAAAACTACAGAAGCACACAGACATATGGAAACTAACAGTACATTTCTCAGTAAGAACTGGGTCACTGAAGAAATCAGGAAGGAAATTTTTTAAAAATCCCATAATTGAATGACAACAAAAACACCCAAATACATCAACCACAACAAAGGCAGTTGTAAGAAGAAATTTTTAGTGCTAAATACCTACATCAAAACCAAACCAAACCAAAAACAAAAATGAGAAATCCTCTACAGATAACTTAAGGATGCACCCTTAAGTCCCTAGAAAAGGAAGAATAAACCGAAATCAAAAGTAGCAGACAGGGGTAGATCATTAAGATTAAGGCAGAAATTAATGAAACAACAATAACAATAAAAAATATAGAATTGAGGTAAACAGTTGGTTCTTTGTAAAGATAGATAATACTGGCAAACTCTTGAATAAATTAGCTAAAAGAAAGCAAAAGAACCCCCAAATGAACAGGATTGGAGATGAAAAGATAACATTATAACAAATGCCAATAAAAAATTAAAAGCCTACATTCTATTAGGTTGGAGATGTAAAGAAATTGCTGGATTTATAGGGTGCATTTGACCTATTAAAATCAAACCAAGATGACATAAGTAATTTAAATGGACCTGTAACCATCAATGAGATTAAAAAAGTAATAAAAGCATCCTAACCAAAAACATAGCAAAATAAAGCCCTCAAAGAAAACAAACAAACAATGAAGAACCAAAAACTCAGGACTAGGTAGATTCAATGTAGAATTCCACTACTTCTTCAAAGAAGAAATCACCCTGATAGTCTTTAAATTATTATACAGAATAGAACAGGGATTAATAGTGTGAAACTCATTTTACAAAGACACTGTTACCTCATTAAAAGAACCCCACCAAAGTAGAGAATGCTGGTACTCAGTGTAATGGGGTCACTGAATAAGAGAACCAGTGCCTGGAGAGATAGCTCCATAGGAAGTATGTGTTAGGAAGGCCCCAGAGACCCACAGAATACTTCAGCCTCCTACTATTGTTCTTAGTTACCCACCAGGACCCAATGATGAAACCCCACTACTGAGGACGCCATACACCCTTGATGTATGATATAGAGGAATTGTAGGCTCTTATTTTTCAAAACCTACCCACCACCCACCAGAGGCAGTAGGAAGGAAAGGTTAATAAAGCAAAGGAGGATGCGGACCTGTTTAGAAATGGTTCTTTAGAGTGAATCCAATCTGTGTTGTCAAGATAGCAGCACTTCAGTCCACATGAATCATCAGCCGTAGCTTGATCCACTCACAAATCCCATTCATGAATCAGCAACAGAAATTTGATCCAGAAGAAACCACATGGCTCTGCCAATAGGCCAAGTCTGTGGAAATGGCAAGAAACTGCCAGAATGCCTCCAGAAGTTCTTTGATGTGTTTCTTTATATGAAGTCATGACTAATTATGGCCAGCAAAGAATGGCAAGGTATACCAATACCACATAGCATCCTCCACTGCCTGTTGGGTTATATTTATATGCTTTCCAGACATCATGTGTTCTCTCATGCCTCGGTTCTAGAAAAATCATATATCTCTTTTCCCAGCTGCTTCCAGAAAAACACCACGTGTCAAGTTCTCAGAAAAACATCCTCTCACATGTCTGCTTCAGCAAAAACATCCTTTCATGAGACAGTTTCCAGAAAAAAATCACATGACACAACTGAGTCTCCAAAGAAACCATATTTTCCAGGTCTAGGAATTAAACTGGAAATGAGGTGAAAGCTTCTTCACTACTGGCTGCCATTCATAGCATCAGATGTTGCTATGCAGGTTGCTATGGCAGCGAAGATACAGCATCCATAGTCTCAACCAGCTGTGAACTCCAGAATTGTAATACAAGCCTGCCAGGTATTATGAGACAATGGGTGCAATGACAACATGATTATTATGGGAATAAACAACTTTTGTTTGATTGAATTTGAAGCCATCTCTACAAGAAATAATCCATGCTTAATATAGATAATCCCATCCAAACTCCACAACTGAAAAGGTCTTGGGACCTAAAGGGGAACCTAGTTTCCTAAATATTTTTGCTTGTTTGTTTTTTAATATATGTGTAATGAGCGTTTGGCCTATATATGTATCTATATACTGATTCTCAAAGACGTCAAAAGAAAGCATTAGTTTCCCTGTAACTGGAATTATAAATTGTTATGAGCTACCATATATGTGCTGAAAATCAAACTTGGGTTCCATGGAAGAACAGTGAACATTTCTAAACCACTGAATCGTCTTTCCAGCTCCTAAATATCTATTAAATATCTATGTTTACACCAACAGGCAAACACTACCCTCAGCTTTAATCAGAAACAGAGATGAATACAGAGACTCATGGCTGTGCAAACTGCTGAGAATAAAGGAAAGCTGCTTGTTCATCCCCTCAAAGACAGTGATTCCAATCCCTAAGGCCCAAGGAACATTAGGAAGAAGGGGCAGAAAGAACATACGAATTGAAAGATAGGGAAAGGCTGCTAAATGCCATCTTTTAAATACAACAGGTCATGGCAATTGAGAAAGCCTAATGGGCAGTCTCCTGGCAGTGGGCCCATGTAAGCCAGGCATAGCATTTAGTTGTATGCCCACACATTTAGTTGTGAACCCATTAGGCTTTGATAGTTAGTTCTAAATCAGGATCACAAAGTAGGTCCTGTTGTTGTGTAGGTTTGAACCTCATGTTCCCAGGAACCAGTAATGCCATAAGATAGGCATTAATCTTCACTTCAAATCCTTGCTCTTGTGAAAGACTTTATATCCTGTGATAGATTCAGAGAGGGAGAGAAACACTAACTAATCCTGATCTCTACCATTTATTAACATATAAGTTATTTGAAGTTTTTTGTCCTGCAAAAATAAACTATACTTAGTTTCTAAATCTCTTCCATTGGGATCATGGCCTAAATAGATTTCAGGGAGGTTGAAGAGACTGAATGGGAAAGTGTATGTTGGGTGGTGGTGTTCATGCAGCCTGGAGTAGCGAGGTCAAGTCCGGGCTTTAAGTTTCATGGCATACAAATCACGGAAACCCAGATGCCCTTAAAATTCCTCATAGGCTTTTCAGCATGTGACTGTCTGCCACAGGAAGCCACTTCTTCCTGGGTAACAAACCAGACTCAATCAGGGAGAATGACTCCAAGTGAAGCCTCTTCTTTTGATGTGATAGGAGTCTGAAATAAGCATTTCAATTAGATTGATTAAGACAGTTATTACTTGATAATTGAATAGCAACAGATTGCAAAGGAACACTTACTGAGGTCTAATAAGTATGTAGGGGAGAGATCTTCTCCTTCTGTAATTCCATCAGCTGTAAACCAGTGTAATTAGAGTCTTACTAACACATTCAAATTGAAGGGAATGTTGAGGCGTATAATTGACACTTAGGAAGAAACCTGCATTTCGTCAAGGTGTGTCCATTTACATCCTTATGAAGTGTCTGCTTAAGCTGTTAAATAATTGAGATGAGTGGACAGTAGTAGGTCAAGTGGGTAAATAAGAACTAACTTCTTAAACAAGTTAATAAACTAGGGAAAGCTACATTTGAAAATATAAAATACTACTTCAATGTATCCATTACTTTGCATCAACACAAGTAATAATTCAAAACTGCCCATGAAATAGCTCGAGTCTCTGAAATGAATCTGCCAAGGACGATGGCTTCAGTGATTTGATGGTCGTAACCATTGCTTGAGCAACTACTGGTAACACAGACAAAACATGTTGCTGGCCATCATTTTGATGGTGGAGAGGAGCTGGTCACACTAGAAAAGCCTACAGCTGGTTTTAGAATCAAAGCATGCTGGGAGAGCAGATCCAGAAAAACAATTTTTGTCCCTTAGCTCTTAGCAGGACAGAGTCATCTGTTAAATTTTAGGTTGGACCAGTGGTATCACTGCACACTGACACCTCTGAAATCAGAGTGCAAGTTTCAGAGGCAGGAGCATATTTTATTATCTTCATTTCAAAGATTGCTGGGTTCTGTGTGCAAGGCAAGAAAAAAAAGTGTTGAGTTCTTTAAAATCTCAAATAATGTTTTGTAATGAAAATATATTTTTAAAAAATTCATCTTTTATAGTATTTTGTTAATAAACAATGAGAATTTGAATAATCTGTCTCTTTTGAAACTAACAGTAACTATCATCTATTTATCATCTATCTATCATGTATCCATCTATCTATATTTATCATTTATCACCTATCTATCTATCTACCTACCTACCTACTTATCTACCTACCTATCCGAATGCCTGCCTATCTAATGGATGAAGCTGGGGATGTCCCTAACACAGACCAGTGTGAAGCCCCTATGCAGGGTTTCTGGCCTCTGTCTCTATCAGAGAAAGAATACATAAAGGAAGCAGAGTAAATAATCGAGAGGAAGTTTATTACAGAATAAAGGCACAGACCTGATGGGTGAATGTGCTTCTTAAATCATGATGGGGTTGCTGGGGTTGGCTGGCTTCAGAAGCGAACTGTAACAGAAGAGTCTAACCCACGAGTTAAAGTGGGGTGGCTGAGAGATTCCAGGAACCGGTCCAGGCTTTCCAGAATAAGGTTCATTTCTTTTTACCTGCCCTTTGAATGTGCCATGGAGGCAGATGCATGATGGGAAAAGATAGTTTCCCCAGGTAATGATAAGGAAAGGTCATTGTAAAAAAAGCAAAGGACAACTAGCCACTGTGTTAGTCTGCCATGTTTTTGAAGGTTTTTGTGAAACAAAGCCCAGCAATTGCAGTTTGCTTATTTTTCCTATGCCTATCTAGTCTACACTGTGTGTGTGAGTATGTGTGAGTGTACGTGTGTGTGGATGTGTGTGAGTGTGTGTCTGTGTATGAGTTTGTCTGTGTGTCTCTGTGTGTGAATATGTATCTGTCTGTGTGTGGATGTGTGTGAGTGTGTGTGTGTGTGTGTGAGTGTGTCTCTGTGTAAATGTGTGTGTGTGTGTGTGTGTGTGTGTGTGCATATTTTGAATATAAGAACCTATCCAAGTCTAACCATAAAAATCCCCAGGAAACAGGACAATAAAAACTAAACTGTGCACATGCATAATTGTTGCTAATGGTTTAATCTGTATGTATAACACAGATTCATAAGGCATTTACCTTCTATTAAAAAAGCACTTTCAAAGTAGTACTTTTGTTATAAAAGCCCTTCGGAAGAGAACATGACAACCACTGTGGTGCCTTCTTTTGTGCTCACAGCCAAAGGTAGGACTAGATAGCCTCTAACTTTGATAGATGCTAATGAGTAAACTTGGCCAGGACATGAGCAAGTTTGTGAAGGTTTTTATTGTTGTAACATTTTTTGCTCTACTTGCTGTTTAGCTCCCCGCTGGTGTAGATGAGAGGGGGCTTCCTTCCCCACTATTCTGGCACCATTTTGACTTTACTCTCAAAGCCCTAGTCATACCAAGCTTCTATTCATAAATCCAACCATATATCTAGGAGGCCAACCTTGCCTTCTCCCTCTCTGTCAGAGATACCATTGCCGCCCTCATCTTTCATACTGGCTATCACAGGCCTACATCTGACCCCCCCTTTCTCCTGTCACTGAGAAACAGATGTCCCTAAGCCTCATCCCCTTTCTGCTATGGCATCTCTAAAGCACCCTTTCAGCTCCTGCCTCTAAATCTCCCCCAGTGCTTTTATCCCATGTGAAGACACATGGGATGATGTTACAACCAGAGGGATTTATCTAGAGTCTGAGAGAATCTCTTTACCATGAACCACTGGGAAACCTCTCTAAGCTACCCTGTGGTGAGTTTAAGAATGCCAAATAATCAGCCCTAAAAACATACATTCATTACACACTGAACAGGTTATATTGAGGAATATATATATATATATATATATATATATATATATATTCTCATTGTTGTAGCTTGTTTAGTTACATATATCAGATATGAGGATATATATATATTATATATATAATGTATATGTATAATGTACATGTATGCAGTAATAAGAATTAGTAAAAATGGAGGCCATAAATTTGAAGGAGAATGAGGGGTCTATGAGAAGGTTTGGAAGAAAAAAGGGAAGGGAGAAATGATGTAATTTTATAGCTTCAATATTTTCTAAAAGAAAAATGTAATGAAGAAGAAGGAAGAGCAGGAGGAGAAGGACTAACTCACCATTGTCAGTAAACATCTAAAGTTTCCTGACATGTCAATCGCCCTCACCCTTGGAATTGCCCTGCAGTTCTCTCCAGGGTCCCTGGTTCAACTTACATCTGCTTTTCTTGTTTCTCCCTCAACCAAGTAAATGAATTTCTAAGCTTCTGATAACATCTCTGTCTGGAAAGAAACCAAGCTGTTTTTTTCCTTTGTTCACATACCAACACAAAAGTCTTCTGTGGTCTCAAAAGGAATAAGGACTCCTCCTTCCAGAGAGCAAGTGACTGGGCAGTAGAAGCAACCTGAGTGTCTTCCAGATGAATTCTGTTTGGATGGAAGGTTTGATTACCATAACTGCCTACACTTCAGGCCTAGGCACAAGTCTGGGCTTCTGGAACTTCTGACCAATACAGATCAAGGTTTCACAGCCCCAGGTCTGATGAATTTCTTGGAGTGGCTCATAGAACTCAAGAGAAACACTGGGCTTACCGTTCTTAATTTTCTATAAAGGATCTCAATAAAACTGGCCAATGGTGTGGCAGTCCCCAAAGAAAGTATCAGGTTACAACCATAGTCACTATAGCCCTGTGTCTTCAGGGAACTCCAGCCCCCAGGGGTGGATGTGTCTCACCTGGCTTCCTGTAAGAGCCATGTTGTCTAGAAGCAGGAAAACCCTGACCCTCTACATTTTGTAGCTGTTTTACTGCATATCGATGTGACAAAAGGATGCCTAGAAAAGTGGTCAAAGCCTGTTTGCCTGAGCACTCTTCTTAGCTTTTCTGTGCAGCATTCCTTCCCTCAGGGTATGGACAGGAAGCTTCTGGAATGCCAGGGTCAGAAGATCTACCATCACAAAAGGGTAGATTAGAGAATGTCTTTATGGCCAATTCAAAGACAGAACTGGAGAGAAGATTAGAATTTGGTTGACCTCCCATTCAAAAGAAAAGTTATGTTCTATGTGTCCTATGGCCTGCCTTGGGAAACAAGGAATGCTCCAGGAACCCCTCTATACCTTTTAAAGTCATCTATGACTATTTCCAAGACATTGCCATTCATTAAGCACCTATTCCATGGCTGACACTGATATAACTATACTCTATGGTAGTATCGTGCTTAATCCCATGGCAGGTGCACAAGGCAGTTACTGCCATTACCCTGGTTCTGGATTGGAGAAAGTATATCTGGTTTAAACATCTTGCCCAAGGTCACATGGGAATGAGAAGTGGAAGCCTAGTTTTACTCTGGGAACTGGCACCAAAGGCCCTCCTTTTACTCCTTGCATTTAGGAGCCACTTGATTAAATATAGGTTTGTTTCTATAGAGTGGACATTTTGTTGGTTACCCATTCCAGATTCAACTCCTCTCCTTCTTCTTAAAAACACATTGCTAATTCATTCATTCATTCTTCATTTATCTCTGTGTGTGTGTGTGTGTGTGTGTGTGTGTGTGTGTAGTATCTATAGTTATATGTATACATAAAGACAATAGCATACATGCTAAAGTGTGCACTTGTGTAGATCAGAGGACTCTCAGAAGTTGGTTCTTTTCTGTCACCTTGCGGGATTCGGAGATTGAACTCAGGTCACCACATCTGTGCACAAGGATGTCTGCCTGCTGAGCCATTTAAAAGCACCAGCCTTTTAAAACCTATTTTAAAACATTACTCAGATTCTATGGAGGAGATTGTTCTAACCACTAATGAAAAACTGCTCCCCTCTCTTCACAGCTGGAACAGTGAGTGAGACCTTGTGAATGAAGCCAGTCGAGGTGTTCCCCTTCCTTGGCCAGGCAGGGGGAATGACATCGGGCATGTGATCTAAGTACCAGAGTCTTGGAATTCTCACTTGGAATGCTGGGGCAAACTGTTGTTTCTGTTGCTGACTGAGAAAGGAAGCCCAGAACTCCCAAAGCTAACAGTGTCCTTCCAACAACCACAAGAAGCAGCTCAGGCTGCTACTGCAGCAAAGAAGGCTGAAGGGAGATGTTAAAGCCCACTCCTAGAAGCAATTAGAAGCTCACCCAACTTCTGGACCACTGGCCATTCTGTTCTAACCACATTCATTACTTAAGCTCATATGACTAGGGGTACTGGTGGGTGGTGTGTGTGTGTATGTGTGTGTGTCCGCGTGCACACAAGTAAACATTCATGTGTGTCTATGCATGGAGAGGTCAAAGGGCATCCTTGGATGACATTCTTCAGGAATTATTTGCCTCATTTTCTAAGACAGGTTCTCTTCCAGGGACCAGTTAGACCAGGCTGGCTCCCAACAGCCCTCTAGCATCCCCCTGGCTCTGCCTCCAGAAACACTGGGACTGCAAGGAAGCACCATTGCAACTACCTTTCCACATGGACTCTGGGGATCAAGCACAAGTCACCATGCTTGTGCTGGGAAGTGCATTACTCACAGCTCTTCCCCAGCTATTGACTTGGGAGATTTGGAACATCCTAGATCCTAGGACTCTCCAGGTTAACACCTGTTGTCTTGGTATAATTGTTCGAAGTATTTCATTTCATACTCAGTATCCTACTTTGGAGAATAAATTATATAGTTATCTTAATTTTTCTGTAACTTAGAACACATCCTGATTAACCCAGTCAATTCTTCCTCAGTCTAACTTGATTTCTTCTTGGGCTTTTAGCAAATATCCCGAAACTTGAAATGAGGGAGACAGAACAGATAAGACCTCCTAATAAATGCCATGAGGTAACTTTGACACATCAAATTTGTAAACACATCTTGCTTTTGCTCAGCTAAGTAAAGTTCTTTTGGGGTCTGGATCAAATAAAAAAGCCATTTGGGGATGTCAGATTTTCTAGTAAGCTCTGTCTGCTGCAAGCTACATTGAAACTCAGCTGATTACTGCTTGAAACATCAATGCCATGCATCTAGAAGCATCTCACCCACATTCATTTTGTCAGCAGGTGAAGATTACACTGCTTCTTGCTGCTTAATAAACAGCCAAATGTATCCCTTAGAATAGAAACAGCCACGCATGGCTGAGTATCATATTGATGCCCTCAGCACAGTACATCCATGCCCACCATGGGATCCAGGCTGAAAAGGTGTTCTTGGCATCTCACTCAGAGCCAGAGCTGGGTGCTGGGTTAACTACAGGTCCCGGCTAGCAATGCTAATTTTAGCTGGGCAAAAAGAAAGAGAAAACATGGGGGAAAAATGGCTCCAAGGGAGACTAATAATTGGGAACAGTGAATCTGTGTCTTGAAAGGCAGCGTGGTGTTGAGAACATGATCATGGGGACAAGAAGCAGAATGATTAAGAGACAGAACAAGGAAGGATTAGAGTGCCCCTGGCATGTGAATTCTTGCTGTCCTTGAGCTTTCCTTCCTTTCTAATAGGAGCAATCTCAAAACACTTGGCTTGTTTGCTTCTTTCCTCACCACCCAATCACATTTTAACTTTAAAATCACCACAGTCACAACTTGAAAAGGTTGATGTACAACAGTGTGACCTGGATGGGTGGAAGAAAGGGCTCTATTATTTTGAGTTGACCCCTTCACATGAAAATAATCATGAATACTAAAGACATGCTTAAAACTCCTTGTCTTAGTTAGGGTTTTACTACTGTGATAAGATGCCATGACTGAGGCAACTCTTATAAAGGATAACATTTAATTGGAGCTGGCTTACAGGTTCAGTGGCTCAGTCCATTATCATCAAGGCAGGAATGTAGCAGTGTCCAGGCAGATATAGGGCTGGAGGAGCTGATGGCCACTGGGAGAAGACTAGCTCCCACATGGTTAGAAGAAGGGTCTCAAAGTCCACCCTCATAGTGCCACACTTCCTTCCAACAAGGTCACACCTACTACAGCAAGGCCACACTTCCAATAGTGCCATTCCCTGCACCAAGCATATTCAAATTACCATACTCCTCTACAAGTCCAAATGTTCCCATGGGAAGCACATGCCCAGGGTACTGGATGTCTGCATCTAAGGGACACTGAAGTGTGTAGATAAGGAACAGGACAGACAAATAAAAAGAAATCACTCACTAAAATTAATCAGACTCCAAGTCTGTACACCTTAATGAACTTCTATACATTTAGAATCAACATTCAGAACAGAAGTTCTGAAACTTCACATTAAATTTGTATGCTTTCAGTAACCAGTATATTTTGTGAACTTACCCACCACCGAAAACAAGAAAGCCTATGACAGAATTGGAGCTAGAAAAACAATGAGCTTTATTTATTTCTAGTTAATTACTTACCATTACCTAGCTTTAGTCTTATTTATTTGCAAGTTTTTAATAATAAAGTTTATTTAAAAAAAAAAATAGAAACGAGGTCTTGAAAAGCCACATAAGATATAGAATCTCCTATAGAAGTTGTCCTTAGCCACAGCTCTAGGAGGTGACTTCTCTACAAGAAACACCCAAAAACTTGGCAAGCTGAGAAACAACCATTAACTACAGGTCAAGAATTGGTTTCCTTTCTGTGGGTCAATAGTTGACTGTGGAGTTGAATGGGGTCTCTTGGTGGTAATTCAGATGGTGGCTGGGCTGGAGGTAACAAATGCCTGGGCCCTGGCAGACTCATGCATTTCCCCATGACAAAATATTTAGTAGAAGTAGCTAGCAGGAGGAAGGGTTTATCTGGGCTCTCTGTTTCATGATAGGAAGGCATGGAAGGCATGGTGGTATTCAGGACAACGGGAGAAACTCCTGTCTATGATGGCAGGAGTGAGATTTAGCTTGCTCACATCTTAGTGGATCAGGAAACAGAGCCTGGGCCAACAAAGGAAACAGAGCAGAACTGCCCACAAGCACGGAAATCCTGCTAGGTAGACACACTGCCTGCCAGGTAAGTCACATGCTCAAAGGGCTCTACAAACTACAAAACAGCAGCACTACATGGAGCCATTTTAAACCAGAGCAGCAGAGATAGCTGGGTGGCTGGTCTCAGCAAGGGCCTCTTCCCTTCCCTGTACTTTGAGCTGGGTAGTAGTAGTTAGATTTCTTATACAGCAGCACAGCCAGTCCTTCTGAAGGCCAGACATAACCGTGGCAAAGATCACTTCCACATTGAGTGGTTCACACTCACTAGCCAACACATATTCACAGCGAGTTTCCCCCAACGCACACCACCATCTCCAATCTACCACATCCAGGTACCCTCATGGTGGAAAAGGAAGTAAGTGTGCACACATCAAAGATCAGATCTCTGACATCTTTTGAGCTGTCCACCCACCATGTCTTGGGAATCCCCCTTCTGTGGCTGCAAGTGAAATCATTTCCTCCTTCTCCTCTCACCACTGTTGCCCTAAGCATGTCTGATGCAATGCTTTAGAGCTTGCTCAGGGGAAGGCAATGCCTGCTGATGTAATGGGGTAACCAAGAGCCAGTGGGTTGCAGACTCAGACTCACACTTAGCATTCGAGGAGGAAAAGCAATATTATTGGTAACTGCAGAGGCCCAAGCTGAGTTTCCTCAGGAAATCCTGCCTTTCACCCCAACCTCCCTCTCCTTCTCCGACTTAAAAGAGTAGTCACAGGATAGATCTTCTAGCTGCCAGGGCTAGACAGCTTTCCTGATTTAACAGCTGCTTTTCAGTTCGTGCAGAATTTAGAGACCCACATTCTAAAATCAGAACCCTCTCTCCTTAGAAATGTCACATGACTTTGCAAAATCTTTATAAAATACAGAGCACAAAAGTGAAAGGTAAAAGAGATATGAGACCAATTACTTGTGAAGTATGGGGTGGGGTACTCAACTAAATATAAGCTACTGAGATTAGGTATTAAAATCTCTCTGTGGACCAATGAGATGGCTCAGCAGCTACCAAGCCTGACAACTTTGACTGTGTCTTTGAAAGCCACACAGTAGATAGAGGGAGAGAACTGTCTTTCTGACTTTGCATATATGGTATGCTATGCACTCTTATACACACATACACAGAGAGGGGGGAGGGAGGGAGGAAGAGAGAATCATCATCATCATCATCATCATCATCATCATCATCATGTGCAATAAATTTTCCTTTAAAATTTTGTCCTTGCTCATTGGCTAGGGTCTGTGATGTGTGTGTTCTGTAGCTATGACTTTTATTTACTGAAGTCCAGAAAACAATTAAAATATCACCTTCTGCTGATGCATGACTTAGCAAAGGAAAAGGAGCACAATGGAATTGCCCTGTAAGAAGATCTCCTTTCTTCTGCTCTTCAGGGGGCTGCTTCAGCCCCAGGTGGAGTGGGAACACAGAATCCTCCAGTTCGATAGCTTTTGTAGCAGTCCCAGGGGCATCTCCAAAACAGTTCTGCTTCTTACAGTAAACAGCTGAGAAACCTTAGAGTTCCTTTCTCCCCTGGGCTCTAAGTTTTTAAATTGTAAGCATGAAACTTGAAAGGAATGGAAATTTGTAGCCCTCTCTTGCTAGTGCCCTCTTTTGGCTTATTGCTCAGAAATATGAAGGCTGTATTTCACTGTGATTGGTCCTGTTGTGAAGGGAGACTCAGTGAAGGAAAAGAAGCTGTTTGAAAGTGAAGCTTGTTTTCAGCTTCAGCTTGGTCTGGGGTGTAACTCACTGTTCCTTAAGGAAGGGAAACGTTAATGCTTGTTGTGAATTCCAGTGTACACGGTGATGCTGCGGGCATTTCCTTACATTCTTTCTGCTTTCCTTTCCTGAGATAGGACAGGTACTTGCCAGGTGCATGAGTTGTAGCACATGGACACAGGACTACGGAGGGAGTGGCCAAGTCTGTCTTAGTGCCTAAATTTCTTTGGGCAGAAAAAATGGGGGCAAATGTCAGAGACTCGAGTAGGGTCTTGAAAAATAGCACTGAGGCGGGATACGGAAGAGGAGAGCAGAGAGCAGGAGCCTGAACTGTTCAGGTTAATTTTCACAATTCTATAACTGTAATTAGGCAATGTGGACAGTCTTAGTGTTTGGCAAAGATGCAGTGGAGCTTGTAGGCACATGTCTTCTGTACTTGACCTTATCTAAAAGGTCACAAAGCAAAGGTACTAACCTTTAGAAGCAATTTTACATTCTTTTCTTTTCTTTCTCTTTTAAGTTAGACATTCCACATCTGGGTGTTTATGAATTAGAAATGAAGCAACCTCACAGTAGTTTTTTTTCCGAAAAGGCCACAAACTATAAAGAACATCAGTGATTGACTTCATAAATCAGCTGTAGTGTAACTATCCAACTGCATGCTGCTCGATAATGAAATGAAGTGAGCTTCTGACCCATGACTTGAATGTGTCTTACCAGATTGAGGCTAAGCAAAAGAAGCCAGGCAAAAAGGACAGATACTGGGTGGCTCCCCTTACGTCAACTACAGCACATGAAAAATGTGACAGTTTTTCAGTTTTAAGCATTTGTCAGATGTAAGAAATTTTACTCTTCAAATGTGTGAAACTCATCGCGTGCTTTCTTTGCCTCAATAAAGCTGTTAATTTTAATATCTGACTGGCAGGTGAGCAGAGATGTCTGAAGCTCAGGAAAGAAACTTTTGTCTAAGACAGAAAGACAAGTATGTTAGATATCCTCAAAATCTTAGATGTGAGGAGCATAACCAAGGGGAAAAGAGGAGATTTCTTTGGGAAAACAGATATTGAGGAAAGCAAAGACAGAACTCAGGAAGATGGAAGGCAAAATACTGTGCAAAGTAACAAGGTCTGTGTGTTTTGAATCAGATCATCTTTATGTTTGGTCATGCTTTGGTGTTCGAACAACCCATGCCATAGGCTTGAGGTAAATTCTCCAAGCCAAGAATCTAGACTTCCTGTGTGGATTGTCTGCTTCTATGGTACACAGACTAGTCTCCTGGGACAGGACATTAGTTCTGGTCTAGGCTGAAACACACTCCACTGAAAGAAGAACCCAAGAAGGAAATGTTTCTCATTCTGGGGAGCCAGAGATTTATCCATTCAACTTCATCCACTCCTTTTCACAAGGTTCTGTTGCCCTGGGCTCAGGAGGAGGTGCTCTTTGACATGCAGGCAGGACAGGCACAGTCCTCCTACAGCAAGCAGTTCATGTCAGGCATGCTGAGTTACCTTTGCTCCAAGCATGGTTCAAGTATGGATCCACTGATCTGGCATTCCCAACCTATACAAGCTGGTTTGCACATTCTTGTTACTAAACAGAATAATTAACTTGGCAATAAAGGAACATAGAAATAAGGCTAACATTTGTCAGATCTCATGTCATAATTTTCTTCAGTTTAGCGGGAGAAAGGAATCTCTCAATAATTTAAAATATTTGCTCTCAAGATTTTATAGTTCAATGGTGATGTACCAGAAACGAGAGAAATGAAAGAAAAATCTCAGGAAATATGGTGTTTAAATGAGAATGGCCTCCTTCATACATTCCTATGTTTAAATACTTGGTCCCCCTTGGTGGAATTGTTTGGGAAGGATTCTAAGGTGTGGCCTTATCAGAAGAAATGTGTCACTGGCTATAGGCTTAGAGGCTTTAAAAGTTGATGCCATTGCCAGTTAGTTTTCTCTACCTCATGGTTGAATCTCAGATGTAAGCACCCAGCTACTGCTCCAGAGCCATGCCTGCCTGTCTGCCTGTCTGCCTGTCTGCCTGTCTGCCTGTTTGCCTGTCTGCTGCCATGCTCCTACCGTGGTGACTGTAGACTATAACTCCCTCAAAGTGTTAGACCACAGTAAACTCTTTCTTATATAAGTTGCCTTCATCATGGTGTCTTATCATAGCAGTCAGAAAGGAACTAAGACAGCAGGGTACTTGACAACCCTAGATGGCCACACAAGAATATTGGACTAGCATGAGAACTTGCTTCAGACAACGTGTCAGGGGTAGACCTCACTGTGAACAAAATTCTTGAGTGTAGGCTTGAATAGAGAGGGAGATCATCATGCTGTTCCTACGGGAAGGGAGCTACAGATACTCAGCCATAAGAGTCAGTGAGGATATGTACAGATGAGCTGAACCCATGAGAAGAGTGGAAAGAGGAGGAGAATCAGAAAAGGCATAGATGGAGGCAAAGGTCAACCGCTACGATATCCTGTCTAGATGCTTTCTACAGGCCAATCGATGGTTTCAAACCAGAGTTTTTGTGGAACTTTTGATGAACTAAATCATTCTTTGAACATGGGACTTGAAGTGCCTCTGGCTGCACTGTTTTTCATTTGGGATCAAGGGAACAATCAGAAAACAGAGGTTTGCTTCCTAGATTGATAGCTAGGCAATGGAGGCTCAGTAGTCCACAACTGAAATGCCAGGAGTGGAAATAAGAGGCAAAGTAGAGTAGCTGGTCAGTGTCACTGTGCCACAGCTCCCTGGGAGAGGGAGAGACAATGAGTCTGCATGTAAGGAAAAGACACAGATACTTAGTTATCAAAATAGAGAAGCCCTTTACAAACAGGCAGACATCTACATCCCAAAAGACAAGGTGTTCTCTCCCTCTTCCTTTCCCTTTCTGTCCTCCCTCCCCTTCCTGTCCGCCCTCCCTTTATCTTTCCTTCCTTGATTCCCTCCTCCCTCTTCCTTCCCTTCCCCCCCCCCCGCCTTCATCTCTGTATCTCTGTATGTGTGTGTGTGTGTGTGTCTAGTGAGGAGACAGAAACAATATTAGTCCTTGACTACCAAAACATGTCTATAAACCATTAGTGATGATATTAATATAAATGTCTTAACAGCTCTAGATGTATGGAGGAGCCATGGGGACTGTTTAATGCTGGCCTCTTATTTGGGAGGTTAGATATGAGTTCAGAGTCTGCATTTTTCCCTGGTAGGGTAGTGGGAAGGGAGTTAGCAGTCATTTAAAAGCCTTCTTGGGGATGGAGAGTGAGCTTAGCAGGTAAAAGCTCTTACTGATCTTGCAGAGAGGACCTTGGTTTGATTCCCAGAACCCACATGCCAGCTTACAGCCATCAGTAACTCCAGTCCCAGGGGATTTGATGCTCTTCTGATCTCTAAGGGCAACAGGCAGGTATGTGGTGCACAAAATTACATTTTGGACCCTACTGGCTGAGGAGGCTTCTCTGGTAGAAAAACCATTTTAAATGAGAAGCCTTGTGAGGATAGCTTTCACATCGCTGTATTATATTTTGTGGTCTATTTCAAAGAAACTCAGGGACTGTTTAGTTTCTCCAGCTGCTGTAAGCACTGTCTTTAATTACTTTCTTGTGTTCCAAGCTACAGTCCATAATTCAGATGAAACAATACAAATGAAGCCTAAGTGCCGTCTGCAACTCATAAACTAAAAGTAAGCAAACTCGATTATGCTAATGTCATGCGCTGCAGGTGGCAACATCCAAACTTTGTGGTACTTTTAAATCAGCACTGTGCAGGGTAGTTTTATGCCCAACCCTTAAGTTTTGTTGTTACACTTCCCTGCTCTTCCATGTGTATGTTAGACACCATGGCTTCTTAATTTTTAGTAAGCGAGAGATACTGATTTGTTTTGCAAAAGGCTCCAATGGGTAAATGTTGACTGACTAAAGACCTAGGTCACAAAAAAGCCATCAGACCCCATAATTCTACTGTGGATATTTTTCTTCTAACTTCAGGAGACATTTAAAAAGCCTTCTCTGGACTGGGGAGAGTTAGTTCAATGGTAAAAAGCACTGGTTGGTCTTGCAGTAAGGACGCAGGGTCAATTCCTAGTACACACATGGCTGCTCACAACCCTCTGTAACTCTAGTCCCAGAAGACATGATGTCCCCTTCTGACTCTGAAGAAATCAAGCAGGTTCATGGTACACAGAAATACATGCAGGCAGAACATTCATTCAAATAAAATAATAAAATAAGTGAATCTTAAGAAAATGTTTTTTAAAACATTCTAACTTCCATGACATCCTTGTTCCAAACAGTAACTTTGCTCACTCCCAGAAGTTCTGACCTTCATAGGTTTGAGGGTGCCCAGCTCTGCCCAAGGAGCACTTGTTGGAAAATCAAAGCAGAAACAGTGTTCTTGGGGGTGTCACATAGGTGTCAGTTTGTTCATACTGAAGAGAAAATGAAGTATTGACAATGAAGAGTTGACTAGAGTCATGACAATCTTACTTCAACAGCACAGTCTAAGACATCGGTTCTTAGCCTTCCCAATGCTGGGGCCCTGTAACACAGCTCCTCATGTTGTGGTGACCCCACCCCCACCCCCCAGCCATAACATTGCTTTCATTGCTACCTCATAACTATAATTTTGCTAGTGTTATGAGTCTGTGGGTTAATGTCTGTGGGTTTTGACGGTCTTTGGTGACCCCTGTGAAAGGGATGTTTGACCACCCAATGGGGTCTTGGCCCACAAGTGGACAACCACTACTCTATGAGGTATTTCTGTACTTACACTTCACTCAGATGTCTTGCTCATTGATGGCAAAAAAGAGAGACTGAGCAGAGTATAAGAACATGATGCAGACTATGCAAATCTAATTTTGGTCAAATAATTAAACATTAATTTTTGATACTCAGATTTTTTTAAACAATCATAATTATTAAAGGTGTAGGCCATCTGACTAAGCAGAAAAGCAAATTTATAGCTAGAGTCTTGGTCCTGGACCTCTACCTTCAGGTTTTGAGGAATGGATTACATGTTCATGTTTCAGACTGTGGTAAAAATTAAAACTGAGTGCCACTAACAAACTCTACAAAGCTCATAAACAAATGCATTTAAGGGGACCCATGCTTATGTCCCAGCATCTTTCCAAGTGGCCCTCAAGCTGTTCCTAACCACATGCTCCACAGACATCCTGAGCAGATTAGTGGCAACATTTGGTGGTGGGTACAGGTAATTACTGATTCCCTAACATGATTATTGTTTTTCCAATAGTTTGGCTTACCTGCTGTGATTGTGGTTATCCTGTCAACAGGAATTATTTCACACTGGGTAAAAAATTCAGTTGGGGCAGCATATGGTGCTATGCAACCCACACAATGAGGCAGATCACCTCAGGTGGAGTCTAGCAGGTTGACACTGGCTGGTGCTGCTGAACTAGGAACCCCAATTAAGCAAATTACCCAACAGTTATTATTTGCAGGTAAACTAATGTTGCTTCTGTTTTCTATAAATATCCATATACACATTTGCTTCCATATTTTGGTAAAAGCAATAGCAGCCCATGGGAAAACTACAAATGACGTAGACTACAAAGGAGGAAGCAAACAAAGGGTGTGAAGGACCCTCACCTAGAGATACCCCTATATATTTACTTATGGCTCTGGGGCTAGCCACTGAAGCGTAATCAATCTACCAGGACCACACTCTTAAAAGAAAAATGATGTTCTCTCCTGCAAAAGACAACTGCCAGCAGCTCTCCTGCTAGGTATAGAGACTCATGAGACCATCCCCACCTAGAACTAGCATTCTGACTGGCTTAATCATGTGCAGGTCTTGCATAGGCAGCCACAGCTGCTGGATGGTATGAGAACAATGATCCTCTCAGGTCCAGAAGATACTTTTTTCTCTGCTCCTCTCCAAGGTCTAGCTCTTTACAGCCTCTCCCCACATCGGTGAGTCTCTGAGCCTTGAATTTTATTCACCTGTAAAGAAAAACAGAACTA
Source organism: Rhynchomys soricoides (assembly GCA_019843965.1). Classification (NCBI taxonomy): domain Eukaryota; kingdom Metazoa; phylum Chordata; class Mammalia; order Rodentia; family Muridae; genus Rhynchomys; species Rhynchomys soricoides. The sequence continues at coordinate 839,744 of JADRCH010000045.1, forward strand.
TAAAATTTACAGGTAAGAGGAATGAAAATGGTAAATATTGTGCTGAAGGAGGTATCCAGTACCCAGCAATGACAAGGATCCCATGTTCTCACTCATGTGTGGATCCTTGTGCTGAATCTTTAGATTTGAGTGTTTAACTAGAAGCACCTGCAGAATGAAGGGAGCTAGAAAGGGACCTTTGGTGGGGTGGGGAGGGGCAGCTAGATCTTAAGGAGAGGAGTGTGGTGGTTTGAAAACGCTTGGCCCAGGGAGTAGCACTATTAGGAGGTGTGGCTTTATTGGAGGAGGTGTGGCCTTGTTGAAGGA
>JADRCH010000045.1:840059-1051689 GCA_019843965.1 Rhynchomys soricoides
GATGCTCTTCCAGAGACAGAGAACCTGGGTTCAATTCCAAGTACTTATGGCAGCTTACAATGGTAATTCCAGTTTCAAGGTATGTGAAAATCTCTTTTGATCTCTGTGGGCACCAGATATTCATATAGTACAAAGATTTACATGTAGACAAAACACCCATACATATCAAGAAAACATTTAATTTTTAAAAATAGTGTTTATTTGGAGTTATTCTACACAGAACATAACGCTCCTCCCAGAAGCCAGACACAAGTTCAGTGTCAGGTATGGGATATCTTCTCTCCAGTTTTGTTCAGAAATGTCCCGTAGACTCCCAAACAATACAAGCTTTTGCCGTTGCTCTTGTTTTTCTGCAACAACTTGATGGTAAGACCCTATTGCTGAGGATACTTTATACTTTGGTCACAGGACTTGGAGAAAGCAAGCTGGTTCTATCTTACAAGCTTCCTTCAGGTTGGCTAGCTTTCCTAGTACTGGACAGGGCTTCTGCAGGGACTGGAGATCATCATTAGTCTTATTCAGGGATGAATCCTGCAAACTACTATGATGTCTAGTGTGGTGAGATGTACCTGTGAGTGTAGCAATGCATACATGCTATAGGGTAACCGACCACTTTCTGGTTAGACTGTATGAGAAAACATATTCCTGCTTCTATAAATCTGGCCAAGAACCTATGGTTTGGGAACTCAGGCTTCAGGGGTGAACCTATTAATATCGTTTATCCAATGTCAAACTGTCTTCTAAATGTATATCTATCCATAGATTAGTGCAACTCTTAGAGCTCATCTGGGATTTTTCTTTGTGCAGTGAATGATGGCTAATGCAGAGATAAAACCATGCTCAAGTGAGGAGAATGAGTGTCCATGAAGTGCTCAGTCACAAATGGGACATACATGCAAGATATATCTCTAGAACATTTAAAAATACACCCCCCCAGTTGCCAGGCATAGTGGCTCACTCTAATAATCCTCGTATTTTCATACAGAAGAAGGAAAAAGCATGGGGGGGGAGTGAGTTGAAGGCCAGGCGGGACTACACAGAGAGCTTCTGTCTAGGGGCACATACCTGTAGTCCTGTCATTTCAGAAATGAATAAAGGAGTTTCACTAGTCTTGGATTAGCCTAGCTACAAAGAAATTTCCAAGGTAGCTTGGGCTACATAGCTACATACCAAGACCTGCTTCAAAAGAGAAAAACAAAAAAGAAGAAAGAAAACAAGAGAGGTGAGGAGAACGAGAAAAATTGAAAGATAAAGGAGAGAGGGAAATGGGGTGAAGGGAAGAAGGAGGGAAGGAAGGGAGCGAAGAAGGAAGGAAGGAAGAAAGGAAGGAAAGGGAGAAGGAAGGAAGCAGGGAGGGAAGGAGGAAAGGAAGGAAAGGGAGAAAGGAAGGAAGAAGGAAAGAAGAGAGGTGAAGGAGGAAGGAAAAGCAGTGGCAGGCTACCTTGGCCTTTGACAGTTTGTCTTGATCTATGCTATAAAATAAAAGCACACCACATCCTGTCTGTGTTAGAGTCACCCTGCCCAGTCATACCATTTGTGAGGTTGGCAGAATGAAAAGGCATTTCTCTATGCTTAACATGCTAATGCCATAAATGCTAATTGTTAAGTGAAATTACATTGTTTCCTTCCTCCCTAGCAAACATGTCTTCATGAAGCAATGCTGAAAAGTAACTGAACAGCTGTTTGCTAGTGCTTTTTTTTTCTGGTTTTTTTTTGGGGGGGTGTGTGTGTGTGATTGTTTGGCTTTTTTCTGTTTTTTTGGGGGGGGTGATTGTTTGCTTTCCTTCTTTTTCTTTCTTTCCTTTTTTTTTTTTTTTTTTGTAGTACTCAGGCTCAAGCTGACATTCAGTTTTAAAACATGGTCAATGGTGGTAAACTATCTTGGACAAGTGGATGCAATCATTTTTGTTGCTGCTGATGTGCTTCGGTAGATAAATTAAGTCTTGTATAAAGGTATGCCTAACTTACTGAGTATAAGAGTTATCCTTTGACAAAATCACATATTGTGTTTGTATAATTGTGTCCCCATGTGTGTCTCACTGTTAGGAAGGTGACAATGAATCAGAAGTGTGACACACCGGTTGCTTTTCTCGTCCTTTTCATCACAAGTACACTAGTAAATTTGCATGCTGAGTTTCATTTTTTAAAATAAATTTTTATTTTATATTTTGTTTTGAAAACTAGTGAAGACCAAACTGTTGGTCCTACATGCTATTCTAGACATTTACCAGCTCTGTTCCAGGTAGTTTGGGATGCTAACAAGGATGAAGGAATTTAGCCATCCTAAAAACTAGTTAGGGGCCAGACAGAAGACTTGGTGGCTAAAAATGCCTGCTACCCTTGCGCAGAACCTAAGTTCAGTTCCCATCACCCATATGACAACTCACAACCATCTGTAACTCTAATTTCAGTGGCTCCAATGCCCTCTTTTGGCCTCCTTGGGCACCAGGAATGTGGTACTCAGACATAAACATACATGCAGGCAAATCACCCATATACATACAAATAAATAAACTTAATTTAATTTTAAAAAATTATTATCACTGACATTATCCATGATTGAATGTCAGAAAAGGTGGTCAGGTGATTCACTGCCATCTTAAACTCCAGCTCCAGGGGACTGAGCTATTTTGGCATCTTTGGGTACCTTCATACATGTGGCATATACTCATACAAATAAATTTAAAATAATCAAAAAGAATGGGCAGACAGTATCATTAAAATTTGTTGGTAAACATAGTGCATGTCTGTAAAACTTCGCACTAGTGCATGCGAGCGACCTCCTGTCTATAAAGCAGCCTCTTAGCACAGCCTAAGAATATTCTAGTTTGGAGTCAACAGCATCCATTGTGTCCCCACAGCAGACGAGCAGAAAAGTCTCTTGTGAGTCAGTTTTCTCCTCTCTCCACTTCCAGAAACATGAGGTGGGCATAGAAACTGGACCTTCTGCTCCCCAAGGTTTCTGGGAAGTGATGCTCCCCAGTTGATTGATAGTATGCTCCCTTTCAGAGGGTCTAGGCACTGAGAGGGATCGGAATATGCTGTCCCTAACATATTTATTTGACATGTTTCCAATTGCCTACTGTAATTCCAGATCTCAGCAGATGCAGGAAGAGCTCTGAAGAGCCGTCCTTTTGTTAAAGGGACTCTAAAAGCTCTAGGACAGTGACAGCTTCTTATCTTAGCAAGGATTTTTACCACAGGAAGAAGAGTGGAGATCTAACACCTGGCCCAGTTAGAGATGAGCACAGGTGGCTGGCTGGGGGACTTATCTCCATTACAAGAAAACCCTTGAGGCCGTCCACCTCCCTTCCCCAACCTCTCAGAGCATACAGTCCTACTTCCAGCAGCCCCAACCACTGTCCCTTTGTTTATCTCTCTTTAATGACCAGCTACTGTTCCCTTTGGATCTCATACTTAATTCTGTGACTCCCACACTTAAACATGTTGACAACTGTTAAATTTTTTTCCGGTTTATCTATGCATTGTCAGCTCAACTCAAAGACAAAAATTATTAAGATTTCAGAAGGAAAAGGGTAAATCTAAAACTTCCTTGCACCATTGCCCACCAGACGGTTCCTTTTGCCTCTTATGTGGCCTCTGCACAGTCATCTCAGGCACAAATTGTGAGGTTTTCTGTCTCAGCATCTTCTCTTGTCTCTTGGCACCCACCTTCATGCCCCTAGCATGCCTCCCCTGTGTTTGTTCCTTGCATATCTTGTTTTCTGCTCTCCACATTTCCTGGGGGTATTACCCAGGAGATTACACCAGTCTCACTTAGGGGCATTGTATTTCAATAGTACTTACTTCAGACACATCTTCAACACCCCAAAAGAATACACCCTAAAAGTGAATTCTATGCAGGTGACCCTATCTGGTAGGACTTGCCAGATCCCAAAGCCAACAGGACTTCGGGAGCTCTAGCTTCGGTCCTTCTGTTCTTCTTACTCACAGCCTGGTTTCCAAATCAAAGCTCACAGCCATTTCCCTTCCAGACTCCGCCTCAGCTTGCTGCCCTTCTGCTACTGTGCCCCACCCCAGAACACCTTTTGTGCTCACCTCAGCTTTCTGCAGGTGTGCTTTCCTGTCCCATCTTCTCTGACATCCCCAAGTTTTCTCAAAGTTTGGAGAAGACAGTCTCCACATTTTCTCAGTCTCATGTCCCTTCCACACCCACATCCTTCCCATTCCTGTGAAACTTCAAAGGGAGGACATGTGCACTGTGCCTTCTTGGGGTGCGTGGGGGGTAGTCACTGACTTTGATGCAACAGGGAATATTTGGTTCTCACCCCAAGCTTTGGTACTTTGGCATTCAATTGTTTGCTTATTTTAAAAAAGATGCACTTTGGGCTAGGGAGATGGGTCAGTTGGAAAGGTACTTGCTACAAGACCATGAGAACCTGAATTTGGATACCCAGCGCTCCTGTTAAAACCCTGGCACAGAGCCACACACCCATAAACAAGAGGCTGGGGAGGTAGAGATAGAAGTACTCCTAAAGCTTGCTGGCCAGGCAATCTAGAAAAGCCAGTGAGCTCCAGAGTCATCAAGACTCTGTCTCGAGAAACTAAGTAGATAGAAATAGAAGAAAATCCCACTAGCTTCTGGCTTTCAGATACAAGAACACACCTACACACCTGTGCTTGTACACAAACAATACCTGGTAATCCCAGCTAAATGTGAGGCTGAGGTAGAGGATCACAAGTTTTGAGGCCTACCTAGGTTACAATAAGCTCAGGGACAGCCTGGGGAACTTTAGCCGAACTGTGCTAGAGCAAAAAGCATGAAAAGGTCTGGGGATATAGCTATATAGTAAAATACTTGCTTGGTATGCATGAGGCTCAATCCCCAGTGTGACAAGAGCAGAGAGAGAGAGAGAAGAGCGAGAGAGACAGAGACAGAGACAGAGACAGAGAGACAGATAGAGAAACAGAGACAGAGATAGAGAGAAGTAACACTAAGTTCTTGCCATTAATTAACTCTTGCCACTAATTAACTTTGTGTGCTTGGTCAAGCCACTTACACTTCTCTGTACCTCTATTTTCTCAAATGGGAGTGTGCTACATCCATTCTCAGCAACAGACTGTTATGTGAGCTATGCTGAAGACTATCAAGACCTAATCACTCCAAAGGCTAGAATTAATATTTCCTTCATGGTATGATAAGAAGAGTGGATTGTTTTTGAAAGCACTGTTGACATATGTTTGTGCAAATAAATGAACATTCCCATCTCTGCTGACTCACGCAGCTGAGAACAGAAGTTTGCATACCACCCTGAGAAAGGCGTGCTTTCCAGCACTTCACAGTGGGAACACTATGCCCACTTCTTCTCCATGAGCTCATGTCACCGCTGGCTACTCCCTCTCCAGCCTGAGACAGTTGGAGATGAATTCTCTGGACAACCTGGGACTCAGAGCTGATTATCATGGCACTGGGGACAGTGTCAAGCCTGTCTTCCTCTTGTCTTTGTTTGTCATTGCAGCTGAAACCTAGGAGAGACCCTAAAGGAAATGAGAGGCAGAGGGGGACAAAAACACGCTGCAAAATGGTTCCCCAGGCTTTCTGCCCTCTCCAGCTCTGGGGAGTCCTAGAAAATACGTATTTCTAAGGCAGTGATCTTAGACATGGCCTCTTCTCTCTCCCTAGCCTTCTCCTCCACTGTGCCCACACTCTGCTCCTGAGCTACACTCTATGGCTCAGATCCCTGACCTAGCAATGGTCCTAACCATCACACCTGGAGCTGTATGACAGCCTGACAATGTCTCTCAGCTGCCCCTTTCCCCAGAAAATTGCCTCTGAGGACAAGAATCATCTTGCTTTAAAAAAAATTAAAAAAAACAAACCTCCCCTCCAGAAATGTGCAAGCAGCAGGTGTGAGAGATAAGAGCCAAGTTCTGCGCCTAGAAGGCAGAGCTGTTCAGTGTGGCCTGTGTTCTAGAACCTTCCTTCCATGGATCAAAACACAGCTCAGCCACATCCTCCTCTGTCCTACCCTGAGTCAGGCTCTGACTAAGAAACACAGCCCGCTTGTCTCTTCTTTTCTCTGACATCTTCTATACTGCCTTTGTAAAAAATCCACTTTAACTATAGCGCAGGCTGAGTGTCTGCTCAGCCACACTTGGGAGATGTATCACCAATTTCCTGGTTGCTGGCCCCAGATACCTGACAGGAAGCATGGTAAGGGAGGAGGATTTATTGTAGTTTAGAACCCCAGGGGAAGGCATGGCAGCAGAAGTGTAAGGCAGCAGTCCGGAGGCAGAGAGCAGACAGGAAGCAGGACTAGGCTGTAAAAGCTCAAGCCCACCCCTCAATGAGGTGACCCACTCTCCGCAGACATGTACCACCTCCTAAAGGTTCTATGCACCTCCTAAAGGTGCGCTTCCAAAATACCACTGCCAGGTTGGGGACCAAGTACTCAAGCATGTGGGGACACTTCATATTCTAACCAGAGGGGTTCTTCGCAATCCTGATGTGCTCATCTGTGACTGAGTTATATTTGAAGGCTTTCAGATCAAAAGGCAGAAGTGAGGTAGTGCCTAAAGGAGGGACACTGGCTTTGATTTATGGGAACTGAGTTAGCTCTTCTTCCAAAACTTCCTTTATCAGGAGTAAGTCGGTTTAGCCCTCTACTCACAGTTTACCGCTCTGCCAAATAGGGGAGGGGGACAGATTAACCTTAAAGTCACTCTCTATTCTTTCATGCTAGGGTTTTGTGGTCAATTCTTCTCTTTCCATTTTGACTCCGGAGGAGCGCACAGGAGCAATGTGTGCACTTCAGCTCAGTGACTCCCTCTCTGTCACCCCAGCAAGGAAGCCCCACACGCATTGCATTCTGGGTATTTATTCAGCGCATAGTGCTTTCAAAGAACCGCTTTTGAATAAAATGATCCAAGCACCTACTTTTTGGTGGGAAGCTGGCAGCGGGGCTTGCTCACTTCACTCTGGCAACCACTCAACATCCGCTCTTCTTGGCTCTCTGCATTCATAAAATGATGTGAGAGTCTGCTGGAAAAAGACAAAACCTGCTCAGATCAGTGCAGAACTCATTTGTAAAAAGCAGAGCGCTTGTTGAATCAATCGTAAGCCACATTGTTCATTTGAGGAGTGAGGAGTTCACTTGCCTTGCTTTTTAACTTCAAAATGTCTTTGCATCTAGTCCTTGATCTGCCTTTCCTGGCATTCTTGTAAGATAGTATTTTTTTTTCCTACTTGGAAAATGAAGAAACTAAGTCAGAGTGTGGGTGTGTGACTTGATTTTAAAGTGACAGAGAATTGATGTCACAAGCAAGCCTGGAGCACAATGCTTACTTAGTTCTTAGCTGCCAGAATTCAAGCCTGTTACATGTCACTTCAAGAGAGTCTAGAGGTGGCATATTTTCTATGCTCTCAGTCCCTCAGATGGTGGATTATTGTTACACAAAGAGGAATGGTATATAATGAAAAATTCTTGGGAGACACTGGGTTATGTAGAATTCTTTAAAATAAGACACTATGAGAGCAAGAGAGATGGCCCAGTGATGAGGAGTACCCAGTGCACTTGCAGAAGACCTATGTTCGGGTCCCAGTACCCATGTCAGCCAACTCCAAGCACCTGTAACTCCAGTTCAAGGCCTCTGTGGGCACTGCACAAATAGGCACACACACTCATGCATGTGCACACACACTTAAAAATAAATTTAAAATCCATTAAAAATAATGTACCTTGGAGCCTTGTTCTTGAATAATCTACTTAAGTCAGTGTGTATAGTGTCCTTGATCACACATCCCTGACTTCCAGAGCACAATGCACCCTGGTACTTATGATACTCATGGTTTGGCTAATGGAATGGCTTCTGGTAGCAGATAGACAGAGCCTACTGGACCAACTATTTCAGCAAATCAGCCCTCTAATAAGCATGTTCACAGGTTGGACTGTGGGCATGCATGTGCGCTGATAAACCCTGATTGGCTGCAATGCTGTGTGTGATCTCCAAGCATTTTGGCTTTGAAAAAGACATCCACAAAGGACTTAGTCACTCCGATTTTATCTTGACAATGTTTCCGGTAAGCTGAATGAGTTTTGTAATATCCAACAGTCTGAGCAGTTAAGGTACAGCGGTTATGACACAGCCTGCACTGGTAGTCTGAGACCTCATTCATCCTTCTTCTCCAGAGCAGCTCCATGACCCTTCAACCATCTATAATCATAAGCATTTAGTTCTCCACATATAACAAAAGTCCAATGCTAACCATCATCTCTATACAGATGCTATAACTCTTACATGTCAAGACTGAGTACTCAAGTTGGAATCAGTTTATACACCTTGCCTGATCACTGGCCTAGACCTTGATTATGCCCAAATTTGGACATCAAACTGGCTCTTCTCGCTTGTAGCAACTCAGGTGCCCTCTTTGGAGCCTTTTGAATTCGAGAAGGCCGCAGATCCCTTTAATTTGGAGGAGTAGATGGCTCACCCAGAAGGGATGAGTCATAATGGGGGTATGTGGGAATTAGCGTCAGTGAGACAGACCTGGTGAGTAGAGAAGGGACCCGAGAGACACCAACAGTCAAACTGCCCCTTTTCTCCCTGATAGATTTCTTTGCAGGGCAGAGGGGACCCTTGGCACCTACAGAGCCCTGTAAGTTGCTTCTCTTTGTGAACCTGTGGCTGGCTCAGAAGCCACTGTGTTTCACTTGCTTGGCCAGCTCTCTTGACATACTCTTTATACCCCCATGGTACCTCAGTGAAATACCAGCATTTAACACTGCCTTAGGTCTGTTCTAGGGGATCGGGCTGATAATCCTATCTTTGTTCAAGGTTTTTGCGCACTGTTGAAGAAATCATGGCTTGTAAACAATGAACCTTACTCTGTCAATTCTTCATACAGCCGTTCTCCTTGCCCAGTTGAATATTTGGATTTATTTCTTTTTGTTTTCTTTCTTTTACATAGCCCCTGCTATGTAGGATAGGCTGGCCTAGAATTTGAGATCCTCTTGTTTTAGCTGAGTGCTGGGGTTGAGGCATACCACCATACCTTGGCTCACTGGATGGTAGGAAAATGCTGAGAGTTGCTGTTTATAACCTTTTATTTGTTTCTATCTATCCTAAAATAGACCTATTCATATGTCTTTTGTATTAGTGACAAATGTAAAAAGAGTTCATTACAAAACTAATTATACTCTATACAACATATTGCTAGATTTCTATCACTTCTGGGGCAGGAGTAGATCATGACCTTCTGCCCTAATCTTGATCAAAGGATGATCTATATTCTAGCAAAGTGGGGAAATGAGAAACGCATGCATTTTGTAGAAGAATATTACACACAAACACAGGGAGAAAGAAAGACTAATAATTGTAAGTTTCAATAGTGTAATTGAAAAAAGCTGGCTAAGTCTTTATCCTCTCACTGAAGACTCACATAAAGCTATCTTTAAAGTACTTTTTTTCCTTTCCTGTGGCAGAGATAATATATGGGCCCCTGGATCCAACTTGAGGCATTTTCAAACCCTCATTTAGAAAGACATTTCTGTAAAGATGAATCACTCTTACAGAAAGGACAAGCAATTGTGGGTCCCCTCTTCTGAGGGGGACCATTCATCACATTGAACAGGCTATGCTTGGCTGCAGTAACAAAGTAGCCGGTCTCTCAGTGTCTTATAGCAGCATAGCCTTCTCATCCCTTCCTCTGCATGCCCATCCAAGGAGAGCAGCAAAACCCTGTCTAAGTCACTCTCAAGCTATAAGTGGACATCATCTGGACAGTTGCCAGTCACACATGCCAGTACCAAGTGTGAATTTGGTCCTAACTCTTAAAGCTTCAACAGGAAATAGTTCCATTTTTGCTACCTACTACTGAGCTTGAAAATCCAGTACTCAGAGCCATAACAGCTTATTCTAAAGGTGACAGCTAATTCTAAATGATCATGGCCCTTACTGTCAAAGAACCAAACTGAGTCCTGGTAGAACTATTTTTTTTTATATGCAACTTTGTTCCTCTGAGGTCCTCAGACTTTGGAAGGTAGTGTTGCACGTGTGCACACACACTCTGTCTCTCTGTATATCTGTCTCTCTGTATGTCTGTCTCTCTGTGTCTCTCTCTGTGTCTCTCTCTCTCTGTGTCTCTTCTCTCTCTCTCTCTCTCTCTCTCTCTCTCTCTCTCTCTCTGTCTTTTGCAAGTCACCTGGCATAAATGCTTTCTTAAAATGCTTCTTCCTGGGTAGAGCAGCCCAGAGGGAAAGATGTATAAACTTTCCAGGATCATTCTGGCAGCAGATATGATCTTCAGAAAGCAGCGCTGATGCTGTAGGCCCCTGGTGCTATGGCTCACTTCTCTGCAGAACCTGAAGCAGCAGAATGAGCTCCCCAACGAGTTGGCATTCAGAGCGCATTGCATCCTGATTCACTGGGTTGCTCTGCAAATCTTTCTAAATGCAACCCTCAAGTTCTCTGCAGACAGCCTCCTGTCAACCTGGGAGTTGGCTTGTTTTCTGTGATGCTTTCTTAGCAAGAAAAAAAAAAGCCCTTTCCCAGGAGTTTCTTTGACTGGTTCCTATAAATCAGAATTGAAAGATATCATGGCCAGGAGCCTTTTAAAGAAATGTCTGGTCTTTCTTCTCTAGGCTTTTAAAAGACCATACCTTCAGAAGCCATTTTCTTTTTCTATCTATGGCTAAGTTGAGAGTCCTATACAGCAGAGAGAGAAGAATTTTTAAAAGGAAAGAAAGAACATATCATAGGGTGTTTTTAGGTGTAGGAACCCTGGAGTTTTGATGTTGGGTACATTTTTATCACACTATAGATGTTTCTGCTTCTTCAACCCCATTAAGTGGGGCAAAGGACAAAAGCACAGTTTCTTCATTCTCCTCTGAGATCATTCCCCCACTATGGTGCCCCTGTACCCGGAGGTCAGTGCATTAGCACCACCAAGCCCCCAGAACATCTTAGCTCTCTGCTCAGAGCCTCTCTGGCTGCTTGGAAAGCAGGCTGTGGCTTAATGAGACAAGTTCTCCTTGGAGACTTCTTTCTCCTCTAGGAATTCTCTAAGTGCTTTATATAAAGCAGTAATAGGATGGTTCAGCCAGACTCTCTGGCTCAGATACACTAAGGGGTGCTTCCTTTGGGAAGGAAAGGCAGGTAGCCGAGTGATAAGGCCATTAGGATTGACTGTGCCCTGTGCGCTGGTAGTCCCAGAAGCCACTAGTAAGCATGAAAGGGAGAAAGGCTGATCAGACTTCCTGGTGGGTTATAGTATTGTCTACGGACAAAGTCTGGGTAGTAATGAGCTGAGAGTGATTTACTGTCATGATTACTACTAAGCAGGGGAGAGAAGCTCAGGGGAGCTGCAGAGGTGTGATGGGTGAGATGTCATGCTGGCCCCACATTGATAAATTACCCACCTTTTTCAAGAGCCAAGGGATTCCTCTGGGAAGCCATAGCAACAATTCCAGGAACTCAAGGATGCTGTAGATCAGAGGAGAATCCCATGAGTGGAGAGAAAATGCTTCTCCCCTTTCCGGGCCTAGTGCACCTTTGTCCTCTGGATTTGTGCAGTTTCGGGGGTGAGCAGGGCTTTCAACTCCATGTTTCAAGGTCATCTGAGTCTATCTTATTAGACTCAGAGCATAGGTTGAGCATGGTACTGAGATTTATTAATGGCAGATCAACAATAGTGAGTCAGGCTGGGAAGAGGGTAATTAAAGCCACAAGTGGGGTTGAAGTAACACAGGGGTGGACCTAGAGCTTGGAAGGCCAGTTATCAGGGAGGATAAACAAAAAGCCGATTAAAGAGAGACCTAAGCAGATGTAAGAGATTGTAGTTTGCCTTTCTTTTCCTTCTGCACAAATCAGAACTTCTATTCAGCCAGTGGGATGGTTGTAAAATGTACCTATAATTTCCCCCTTTAAGAGATGAGGACTGCTTTCTCTCCTTTAATACGGGCCTGACTCAGTGACTTGACTCTAACAAATGGAATCAGGTAAGCACAACAGCCTATGACTTTAAATACTAAGTCATAAGAAATTGGTGGCTTCTTCCATACTCTTCTCAGGCCCTCACATTCTGGGGGATTCCAGCTGTCACATTTGAGGGCTCTCTACACATAGAAAAATATACCCAACAAGGACCTGAGACTTCCTGTCCACAGCAATACAAGTGTGCCATCTTAAATCTAATCATCTGCTCACAAGGAGATCTTCACATGTCTGTCACCCTTATAGACATCATGATGGCAATTTATAAGTGACCCAGAACCAGGGTATCCAGTTAAGCACTCAAATTCTTGACCCATGGAAAGTGTTATATATGGTTGTCATGTCCAGCCATTATGTTCTGAGGTGATTTGGTACCCAACATTAGGTAACTAAGACAACTGGGAAGAGAGTCACTATGGTACACAGGTCCAGAATAAAGTCTGCACTGATGTTCTTCTATCTAACCCTGCAGCTTACTAACACTTGTTTTTACAAAACTCTCAGAATATCTGAAAGGGAGGAAAAGGAAAACAAGCCCAAAGCTTCCTGATTCTGTGCCTGGTGCTGGGAATGGACTTACTATGTGAACATGTCTCAGAATTGTTCTCTCATATCCATCCTTGGGCCAAGCGATGATGATGATGATGATGATGATGATGATGATGATGATGATGACGTTGATGACAACAACGACAACGATGATGACAATGACAACAACAACAGGCCTCAAAAAAGTTATAATTAAGATGCATTTGTCTGATTGCCACTTCAAAGTGATTTAGAAAATCTATTCTTCTCTTCTAGGACTAAGAATAAATGTAGACAAATCTGAACAACAAATAGTCAGGAGTGTGGTGGCACAGACCTGCAATTCCAGTACTTGGGAGGTAGAGGCAGGAGGATTGGGAGTTCAAAGTGATCCTCAGTTTCACAGTGGGTTTAAAGCTAGCTGAGGCTACATGATAGCCCTTCTAAAAACTATCAAGGAAGAAGAAAGAGGAGAGAAGGAGGAAATGGTGTCCATAGTTTATACTAACTTCTCTGAGAAGATTCAAAAGAGTTAAGGAATTTCTCATTCTAGCACCTGGAGAAAGGCTTCCTCCTACAAATCAATGTTTTATAAATATTGTCCCTAAGCTTTTCATGCTCACCTTGATTTATTAGTATTTTGTGGTACTATATCTTGTAGACTCTCCAGAGGAACACAGTGCAATAAAATATTCAGTAAAAATTTCCAGATCCTATTATGAAATATCTTCAGGTTATTATGAGATATCTTCAGTTTATTACAAAGTTTCTTCAGTTTTCAACTCAATGGAAAGTAAACACGTAAGTGATTTGCTGCCAGAACATGGAGTCACTAGGTGGCCTTGGGAGTCTCAGGCTAGTGGACCTGTGAGGTCCTGGATTCAGCTGAGGATAGCTGGGTAGGTGAGGCAAGTATCAGATACTCCGCCTAGCTATCTTATTTGCACCCTGAAATGGTTATTTTTCTGTTCCCAAGCAATGTTCTTTTGATGCTGTTAAGGGGTCACTGATAAATTGACATAACATCAACAAATTACAATTACTTAATTTCTGCAAAAATGCCTAGTTCCATTTCCATCTTAACTTTTTTTTGATACTTTATTTACAGTTCAAATGTTTTCCCCTTTCCAGATGTCCCCTTTGGAACCTCCCTATTCCCTCCACCCTCCCCTGCCTCTATTGGGGTATTCCCCCACCCACCTACTCTCTTCTTCCCTCCTTGGCATTCTCCTATACTGGGGCATCTAACAATCTCAGGCCCAAGGGCCTCTCCTCCCCCTGATGGCTAACAAGACCCTCCTCTGCCACATATGTGACCAGCACCATGGGTACAGCTTGAGGTCAGTGAGGCTGATTCCCCCAGAAGTCCTTTTATTGTTGAGAATAATTTTTGCTATCCTGGGATTGTTGTTATTCCATATGAATTTGAGAATTGCTCTTTCTAAGTCTATGAAGAATTGAGTTGGAATTTTCATGGGGATTGCATTGAATCTGTAGATTGCTTTCGGCAGGATGGCCATTTTGACTATATTAATCCTGCCAATCCATGAACATGGGAGATCTTTCCATCTTCTGAGGTCTTCTTCGATTTCTTTCTTCAGAGACTTGAAGTTCTTGTCATACAGATCTTTCACTTGTTTGGTTAGTGTCACACCAAGATACTTTATATTGTTTGTGACAATTGTGAAGGGTGTCATTTCCCTAATTTCTTTCTCAGCCTGTTTATCCATCAAATATAGGAAGGCTACTGATTTGCTTGAGGTAATTTTGTATTCAGCCATTTTGCTGAAGGTGTTTATCCGCTGGAGTAGATCTCTGGTAGAGTTTTTCAGGTCACTTAAGTATACCACAATATCATCTGCAAATAGTGATATTTTGATTTCTTCCTTTCCAATTTGTATCCTTTGACCTCCTTTTGTTGTCTAATTTCTCTAGCTAGAGTTTCAGGTACTATATTGAATAGATAGGGAGAGAGAGGGCAGCCTTCTCTAGTTCCTGATTTTAGTGGGATTGCTTCAAGTTTCTGTCCATTTAGTTTAATGTTGGCCACTGGTTTGCTGTATATTGCTTTTACTATGTTTAGGTATGGTCCTTGAATTCCTGATCTTTGCAAGACTTTTATCATGAAAGGATGTTGAATTTTGTCAAATACTTTTTCAGCATCTATCGAAATGACAATGTTGGTTTTTTTCTTTGAGTTTGTTTATGGATTTCCGGGTATTGAACCATCCCTGCATCCCTGGGATGAAACCTACTTGATCATGGTGAATGATCATTCTGATGTGTTCTTGGATTCGGTTTGCAAGAATTTTATTGAATATTTTTGCATCGACATTCATAAGGGAAATTGGTCTGAACTTTTCTTTTATTGTTGGATCTTTGTGAGGTTTTGGTATCAGTGTAACTGTGGCCTCATAGAATGAATTGGGTAGTGTTCCTTCTGTTTCTATTTTGTGGAATAGATTGAAAAGTATTGGTATTAGGTCTTCTTTGAAGGTCTGCTAGAATTCTGCACTGAACCCATCTGGTCCTGGGCTTTTTTTGGTTGGGAGACTTTTAATGACTGCTTCTATTTCTTTAGGGGTTATGGGACTGTTTAGATGGTTTATCTGATCCTGATTTAACTTCGGTAATTGGTATCTGTCCAGAAACTTGTCCATTTCATCCAGACTTTCCAATTTTGTTGCATATAGGCTTTTGTAATAGAATCTGATGATTTTTTTTAATTTCCTCAGTCTGTTGTTATATCTCCCTTTTCATTTCTAATTTTGTTAATTTGCATACTGTCTCTGTGCCCTCTGGTTAGTCTGGCTAAGTGTTTATCTATCTTGTTGATTTTCTCAAAGAACCAGCTCCTGGTTTTGTTGATTCTTTGTACAGTTCTTTTAGTTTCTACTTGATTGATTTCAGCCCTTAATTTGATTATTTCCTGCCTTCTACTCCTCTTGGGTGTATTAGCTTCTTTTTGTTCTAGAGCTTTCAGGTGTGCTGTTAAGCTGCTAGTACATGCTCTCTCCAGTTTCTTTTTGGAGGCATTCAGAGCTATGAGTTTTCCTCTTAACACTGCTTTCATTGTGTCCCATAGGTTTGGGTATGTTGTACTTTCATTTTGATTAAATTCTAGGAAGTCTTTAATTTCTTTCTTTGTTTCTTCCTTGACCAAGTTATCATTGAGTAGAGCATTGTTCAGCTTCCATGTGTATGTGGGCTTTCTGTTGTTGTTGTTGCCATTGAAGAGCAGCCTTATTCCGTAGTGATCTGATAGGAGGCATGGGATTATTTCAATCTTCTTATATCTGTTGAGGTTTGTTTTGTGACCAATTATATGATCAATTTTGGAGAAGGTACCATGAGGTGCTGAGAAGATGGTGTATTCTTTTGATTTAGGATGAAATGTTCTATAGATATCTGTTAAATCCATTTGGTTCATAACATCTGTTAGTTTGACTGTGTCTCTGTTTAGTTTGTGTTTCCAAGATCTTCCCATTGATGGCAGTGGGGTATTTAAGTCTCCCACTATTATTGTGTGAGGTGTAATGTGTGCTTTGAGCTTTAGTAAAGTTGGGTGCCCTTGCATTCGGGGCATAGCTGTTCAGAATTGAGAGTTCTTCTTTGTAGACTTTTTCTTTGATGAGTATGAAGTGTCCTTCCTTATCTTTTTCGATGACTTTTGGTTGAAAGTTGATTTTATCTGATATTAGAATGGCTGCTCCAGCCTGTTTCTTGGGGCCATTTGCCTGGAAAATTGTTTTCCAACCCTTTACTCTGAGGTAGTGTTTGTCTTTAATACAGAGGTAAGTTTCCTGGATGGAGCAAAATGCTGGGTCCTCTTTATGGATCCAGTCTGTCAGTCTATGTCTTTTTATTGCGGAATTGAGTCCATTGATGTTAAGAAATATTAAGGTATAGTGATTGTTGTGTCCTATTATTTTTGATGTTATTTTTATGTTTGTGTGGCTATCTTCTTTTGAGTTTGTTGAAAGATTACTTTCTTGCTTTTTCTAGGGTATAGTTTCCCTCCTTGAGTTGCGTTTTCCATCTATTATTCTTCGTAGGGCTGGATTTGTAGAAACATACTTTGCAAATTTGGTTTTGTCATAGAATATTTTGCTTTCACCATCTATGATAATTGAGAGTTTTGCTGTGTATAGCAGCCTGGGCTGACATTTGTGTTCTCTTAGAGTCTGTATGAGATCTGCCCAGGACCTTTCAGATTTCATAGTCTCTGGTGAGAAGTCTGATGTAATTCTGATAGGTCTACCTTTATATGTTACTTGACTTTTTCCCTTACTGTTTTTAATATTCTTTCCTTATATTGTGTATTTGGTATTTTGACTATAATGTGATGGGAGGAATTTCTTTTCTGGTCCAATCTATTTGGAGTTCTGTAGGCTTCTTGTATATTTATGTTCATCTCTTTCTTTAGGCTATGGAAGTTTTATTGTATAATTTTGTTGAAGACAGTTACTGGTCTTTTAAGTTGTGAATCTTCACTCTCTTCTATACCTATTATCCTCAGGTTCTATCTTCTCATTGTATCCTGGATATCCTGGATGTTTTGAGTTAGGAGCTTTTTGCATTTTGCATTTTCTTTGACTGTTGTGTCAATGTTTTCTATGGTGTCTTCTGCACCTGAGATTCTCTCTTCTATCTCTTGTATTCTGTTGGTGATGTTTGCATCTATGACTCCTGATTTCTTTCCTAGGTTTTCTAACTCTAGGGTTGTCTCCCTTTGTGATTTCTCTATTGTTTCTATTTCTATTTTTAGTTCCTGTGTGGTTTTATTCATTTTCTTCATCTGTTTGATTGTGTTTTCCTGTAATTCTTTAAGGGATTTTTGTGTTTCTTCTTTAATGGCTTCTAGTTGTTTACCTGTGTTCTCTTGTATTTCTTTAAGGGAGTTATTTATTTCCTTCTTAAAATCTTCTATCATCATCGTGTGATGTGATTTTAAGTCTGTGTCTTGCTTTTCTGGTGTGTTTGGGTATCCAGCGCTTGCTGTGTTGGGAGAGCTAGGTTCTGATGATGCCAAGTAGCCTTGGTTTCTGTTACTTATGTTCTTGCCCTTGCCTTTTGCCATCTGGTTTTCTCTGGTGTTAGCTGGTCTTACTCTCTCTTATTGTGGCTTGTCTTGCCTGCAAGCCTATGTGTCAATACTCCTTGAAGATCAGTTCTCTCTGAGAGGAATTTGGGTTTGGAGAGCTGTGGTACAAGGTCAGCTCTGGGGTGCAGACAGAAACAAGAAGGATCTAGTCCCCAGCTGTCCCTTATTTCCTGTGTCCTGATGGCTTTGCAAGGGTCTCTCTTGGTCCAGTGAATTTGAAAAGAAGTAATGGTCTTGCCTGTGCTTTAAGGTGTGTCTGCACTCCTGGGATACCAGCTCTTTCCTGGTACATTTGAGTATGGAGCCTTGTGTCACAGGATCCACTGCCCGGCCACCAAAAGAAACCAGAAGCCCACTTCTCAGTGCCTGTGTCCTGGGTATTTCAGGTGGGTCCCTCTGAGCAGACAGGCTTGCCCACACTCCTGGGAGGCTATCTTTCTCCCAGTGCTATTTGGCTATGGAGCCCTGTTGGCCCAGGCAGAGGTCTCCCGCCACAGATTGAAACTGGAAGCCCATTCCAACTTTTCAATCTTATCACATGCACATGGGTTCCCTCACACCCCCCCCCCACAGAAACACAGACATGTAGGCATACCACATACATGCACACACTCATACACACAAACACACACACAGAAACACAAGCACATAGACATATCACATATATGCACACACAGACAGACACACACAGACACAGACAGACACACACACAGAGAAACACAAACACATAGGCACAGCACATGCATGCACACACAGACAGACAGACAGACAGACACACACACACACACACACACACACACACACACACACCACCCTCTACCCCTACCCTAGGCTATAAAAAGACAGAGTACTAATGCAGCCACCTATAGCTGCTTGCAGTATCACTGAGCCTGCTGCATTTTCTTTCTTCCTATTTTTTAGTAAGGACAGCATTTAATTGGGGCTGGCTTACAGGTTTAGTCCATTATCATCAAGATGGGAACATGGCAACATCTAAGCAGGCATGGTTCAGGAGGAGCTGAGAGGTCTACATTTTCATTTGAAGCCTGATAGCAAAATACTTCCAGGCAGCTAGGATGAGGGTCTTAAAGCCACAGTGACACAACTATTCCAACAAGACTACACCTACTCCAACAGGGCCACACGCTCTAATTGTGCCACTCCCTGGGCCAAGCAAATACAAAGGTCACTTTTCCTCACCCTGGATGCCATAGACTTGTTCAAACGCGTCTATGGAAGCCATACCTAAGCTTAATATAATACAAAATACATTTATTCCAACTTCAACAGTCCCCATAGCAATCTGTAGCAATCTCAACAATGTTTAAAGTTCAAAGTCTCTTCTGAGATTCATCCAATCACTTAACTGTAATCCCCAAAGCAGGACAGGAAACCAGCTGGGCAAACTCCAAACTCTGTGTCTCCATGTCTAATGCCAAAGCAGTCTTTAGATCTCCAACTCCTTTTTCATCTTTGTTGACTGCAACAACCTTCTTTCTCTTGGACTGGTTGCACTCCCTGTTAGCAGCTTTCCTCAAGCCTGCTGCATTTTCAAGTGGAAGAATTCCTTTTGTGGCAGTACATTGTCCTGAACATAAGATGCGGATCTGGGAAGTCTTTGTATTCACCAAAGAGAAAATAACACCTGGTGATGGGAAGCTAGACAACCCACTCAGTGACTAGTTTCAGAATTTCTCAGTAAGGCGCTTTATGGCTTTATGGATCTAATGTGTGGGTACCAATTAGAACCCTGACTGACAGGATGGTATGTCTGGACCGTGACTGCAAACAAGCAAGCACATAATGGTTTTGTGTGCAGTGAGCATCTGCCATAAGGCTCTGAATGACTCAGAGGCAGATGATTCTACAGCAACACATACGGAAAAACTGAGGTCAAACATGGGGAATAAATCTGGTTACTGTCTCACATAAATGATATCATGTGCTGCACACAATTGAGCTGTAGGAAGTAGAAAATGTAGGTTGGCTTTTAGAGACTCAGAAATTAGCCAGGATGGGATATTTCAGCTGTGGCTGGCATCTGAGTCATTTGAATCATCAAGACTTGGTTTGGTACCTGGAAAGTCTTCTTCATTTGTTTGTTTGTTTGTTTGTTTACCAAAATGAGTTCTGTGGTTGAACCTTTAAAACAATTTTTTTTCCCTAGCAGACACAATGCTGGGCACACAATACACACTCAATGTTTGCCCAAAGCAACACAGAATGGTTTTCATTTTGCTTGCCTCACCTTTTACATTAGTTGAGTCCTCCCACTTTTTGCTGAAGGAAGATAGAAAGGACCCGCCTTCTCTAAATCTTTACTGAAACACACTCGGAGCCCATGGGATACCCTAAGAGTCCAGCATTTCCATCTCTCCCCTTCATGAGGCTTCTTCATCTTCATCAGTCTCTCGTTTTAATTTCACCTTCATGGACACCATGTTTCTTCAGGCTTCCATGGGGGAGCCAGGCAAGAGAGGCAGGGAGGAACACAGCCTGTATTTTATCCTTCCTCTTCTCTGGGAGCCAAATTATGTAATTTTTGTAAAAGCATCTTTTCTTCTTTCCTACTGTGGGCCCCAGCCATCCCTTTTAGTTGATGGCAGAGCCCCTTAATGGGAAGGCTGCTTATCTTAGTGGGAATCTAGGGGTGGGCTTTTAAAGTTGTCCCAAGCTGTGCCTGTCTGTAATTCTTAGTGCTATTCATTTATGAGGCTTTGGGAGGGAAGGAGGAAGATGCAGCCTGACTGGCCCCCCTGGTGCACTGATGGAGAAATCGCTGGTGAATGTTTTCATTTTCAGCTCCAGTTTCCTAATCCATCACAGTAGAAGAAACACAGCCAGGCGGTAAACCTGAAACCTCCCAGGTCCTGTATCATTCCTGAAATTTTTCATAAATATTGTAATATGGTGGCAGGACAGTAAGACAAAGGCAAGAGAGGCCATCTAAAGATGGCCCGAGAGTGCCCCAAAAGTAGATTTTCTTGTGACAAATGACTATCCTTTTTATTAAATCTGTTTTAAAAGACTCATCTGAGTTTGATTCCCCTTGGGCTCAGCCTGCAACCTCCCAGACTAGGTAGTCATTCTCAGTCCTGCTCCTGTGAAATAGCATCACCAATGGGTCAGAAGTCTTATAGAAGAGGAGACTGCCACCATAGCAAACTAAGGGCACTGGAGGCTACAGTCAAGAACAAGTGGTCTTGGTATTTTCTGTTTGACATGAAAAAGTTGGCAATGCCTATTTTAAAACTGATTTGAGAGATTAAGGTTCAGAAAAGCTGGTCTGGAAACATTGGATGAGGGTAGCAGACTAGAGAATGCTGATCCTGAGAAAGCTGATCCTAGGACCTCACAGACTAGAAGGAACTGAAGAGTCTGAAGAGTGATGGCAAGGCACACAGAGACTGCACATTCTTAGAAACACCCAGAAGAGTACTGAAGATGTATTCAGCACAATAAGGAATGTATTTATTTTAATGTTAAAGCCATTACTAACACATAAGTCTACAACTTGGGATTCACTGTTGAGTGCCATTGGAATGGCCTCTCTTAGTGAAAAACATGGCAGCCCTCTTGCCCTGGCAGCACAATGGTAGTTGATAGCACACCTGGTTTTAGAAACACTCGGTCAGTCTGGGTCTCCAGTCTTCCACAGTGACTGGCAAGACTCAACTTCATAACTGTTCCTTTAATCATGTCAAATCTTCTTGGCAGTGTGGCAGTCAGCAAAGCTGGTGATGAAGGTCTTGCAGAGCCTGGTGGCTATTCTGACAGTCGTCAGCTCTGTACCAACAAGGAGCAATGATGTACTGAATTGATTACTTCCACCCATGGATAAACAGGCCAAACCAGGAATAAAAGTCCCATTCCTGGATCACTGTTAAGCTGCAGTGCTTAATTGGTGGATGGCTTTAAGGTAACATCGTGTTAAATGTTTGATGTCATAAGGTAAGCTACTTTCTGCTGTATGCTCTTCCAATTTACAGGGTAACACTGTGATTTCATTTGATGGTCTGTATTTCTGTCTTTAAAGCAGATAAAACATTGCTTCCTCCTTGCTCGGAGACATCAAGGAATCACTTCAGTTTGCCTTGGATCTTTGAGTTGCTTTTTTGAGGGGAGAACCTAATTGTATTCTTGTTTATTATATAGACCTGGATTTGCATACAGAGCATGAGCTGTGATACATGCATGCATTGAGTTGATACTCTAAGCAGGATGCAGAGTAATCTGTCACCCGAGAAACTTCCTTGCATCTCTTTGTAGTTATCCACAAATACCTTGGCTTTCTGCAAGGAACCTGCTATTTTGATGTCAAAGGTAGTTTTGCCTGTTCTTGAACTTTATATAAATAGAAGCAATATAGACTTTGGCATCTGATTCTTCTGTGAAACAAATGTTAATAGTCACATTGATGCCTGCATTAGTGTTCTGTTCATTTTTAATGCTTAATTGTGCTGCATACTATAAATGCATACAATGTATATATTCACTCTGGCACAACAGACTTTTGGGGCGTTTCCAGTTTAAAGCCATTGTGAATAAAGCTGCCATGGAGAGCCTTTTGCAAATCCTTTGTGGGTACGTTTTATTTCTCTTGAGTAGGAGTAGAATTACAAGATCAAAGCAGCCATGTGTGTGTAACATACAAGGAGCTGCCAGTGGTTTTCCAACGAAGCTATATTTTACATTTCTGCCAGCAGTATATGTGAGAGCCCTGGCTGCTCCCTGTTCTCTGTCTCCCACTCAGGTGTTGTGGGAGCCTTGGAATCCCACCTCACTGTGGGTTGAAATTTCCCTGATGATATGAAGCTTTTTTTTCCATGTGATTATTGTCTACTTGTGTATCTTCTTTGGAGGAGTATCTTCAAAGTTTTCCCCATATCATTATGGAAATATCTTATTAGTGGGTGACATGTAGGCATGCCTATATAGACACATAAATTCCTTAGTTACCTTGTGGCTATGTTCTTTAGTGTGTGGTGTGCCTTTTCATATTTTAAACAACAGTTAAGAAACTTATAATTTGGTGAAATCCAGTTTGGCAACTTTTTCTTTTTTTTTACTTGCCTACCTATTTGAATGGCTTTTTAGCATAAACTTCCAAAAACCCACCTAAAAGTATTTTCAATTAAAATTTATTTTCAATAAAATTTGTCTGATTGATCATGCTTGGAAAACACGTCTTTCTTTTTATCATTTTGTTTTAATCATCCAAACACAGTAGTATTCTGATAAGCAACTTTCAGGAAGACAGAAAATAGGCCCAGCTTGACACATCTTGAGCTATCGGTAGATAAAACGTTGATTCACAACATTTCTGAATCTTGGACAGTCAGCTTTCTTTAGCTTTAATGAGCCCTTCCAGTACACACCGTTTGTGTTTTGCTAGGATTGAACACAAGCCTTTGTCCGTGGGAGGCACATGGTGTACTCCTCAAAACAATTATCTTTAAAATTTGCACAGAATCTTGCTAACTTTCCAAGACTAACTTTGAACCTGTCATTTCTCTATCTCTATCTTCCCTGATTGCTGGGATTATACTTCTGTCCAGAAGTCATAATAGACATTAGCCACCCAAAATGGTGTCTCCTTGGCCATGACCAAGTTCAGAGCCTGATTTGACTACCAGCTGTGGTCAGTATACCCAGAATTGTAGACAAAATGGGCGCTGGTACCCACTGTCCTGGTAAATTAGTATAGGAACAGCAGTGTCTGAGAACTGATCCAGTTGCTGGGGAGATCTGTTGGAAAAGATAAAAGGAGATGGTGTGGGAGGTTGGAGTACAACAGAAAATCAGAAGATGGATAATTTGGTCAAAGACCCACAGAGCTAGATGGAGACTAAGGAAATGGCTCCTGGGAAATACCATGCCCCATGCACACATCTCATAGTGAGCTCATTTGATGAAAGAATTAAACCACAAAACCCAGGAAGAAGACAAGAAGACATGTTCGTGCAGTATGTAGCAACTGTGGCCTGGCCATGTGGTTAATGTGCTGACAGGGGAAATGACTGTGTAGGGGCTGGGGAGATGGCTCAGTTTGTAACTTTCTACACAAAGTAGAAGACCTTAATCTTATTAACAGAATTCATGGAAAGAGTCAAACATGGTGGTGTTTGTTTGTAATCTCAGCTTAGGGGAGGTAGAGACAAATGGATTCCTGGGGCTTTCTGTCCAGTCAATCTAAACATTTTTGTGGGCTCTAGGTTCTAGTGAGATGTCTTGTCTCAATAAATAAGGGAGACAGTCCTGAGGAATAACACCCAAGTTTGACCTTTGGTGTACACACACACACACACACACACACACAAACACCCACACACATACACACACACACAAACACACACACACACATACACACACACACACACAAACACACACACAGTGGAGGGCACTGTGGAATATAGGGCTTAAGTGATAGGAACAGTCTCATGGATTACTTTTTTTCATCAATAAACTTAGAACATTTATATTCATCTCTTCCTGTATATAACTATAAAAGAGTGGTATTTCATAGTGATCAGTCTACAGAGAATACACAAATCAGAGTAGACAAATTCTTGAGAGCAATGGTAAAACCAGTTCACAGGCAATTGGCTTAGAAAACTTTTATAGTAGGGACCTGACTCAGTGAATACAAATGAGTAGCCTCACATACCTGACCACCTGAGTTCAGCTCTTGGAAGCCATATGAAGAGCCAGATGTGCTGGAGCACATCTGAAATCCCAGGACTCCTACAGCATGATACAGGGTATGGAGACAGAAGAAGCCCACAGACCAGGTAGCCTGCAGTCCAACATACAGCAGTAAAATCAAGGGACCCTGCTCAAGAAGAGGGAAGGCAAGAGACTGTCCTCTGACCTCTACATATGTGCTGTGGCATTTGACTCTCCCAATCCCTGTGCCTTTTGTCTGTGTGTAAGTGTCTCTCTCATACAAACACATAAATAAATAAATAAATAAATAAATAAATAAATAAATAGTAAATAAATAAAACTTGTATTTTTACAAAGGTGTTTTAACCAGTTATATACTGAAATTTAAAAGTATTTAGTCTCTACATATTAAAGTTATTTTACTTTACATTCAATAAATTATATATTTAAATATACATGTTTAATTTATTTCGAATAATAAAAGAAAATGAATCTACCTATCAGGATCCCCAGAGTGGCGCTTGCTGCCCTTTTCTGGATGATGTCACTTTCTCTATTTGTGGAGGGAACTTTTCTTCATTTCAGGTTCAGATAGTATTTTGTGTATTTTGTATCTTGATCAATACATCCCCAATAAAGAAGCTGTACATAAGAAGTGCAGTGGCCCAATGGATAATAATGAAAGCTTATCCAGAAAGACATTTCACTGATGAGGACTTAACACAGGGCATAGATAAGCCAAGCATCAACCAGGAGTTGAGAAACAACCAGGATAAGAGAAAAGAAGTCCAGAAATCAGTAACACGGGAATCATTCTCATATCTTGGCAAGATGGAAGAGGAGGGCTATGTGGCAACAAGTAGGTTGAGTCAGTGAAAGGATCTAGAAGCACTTAAAGCTTTTCTGGTGAGATCTGTAACCACGAATGATGTTCAGCTTCTACCAGAGAACCCATTCAAGGATGAGAGGGCATGGGGACATAACTGGTGTCTGTCTTTAACCCTGCCATGCAATCGCTGTGAGGGTCTTCCTTGGATTAACTCAGGCTGTGACTTGACTGGGGGATGATAGATCTGTGTATCCATGCCTGTGTACTGAACTTTCCCTTCCACAACATGTTAGAATGTAATAGGGTGTAGTGACAATTTTGGAATTTTAGTTTCTTTAAAAGAAACATGAAAATATTATAAAAATATGTTTTTGTTTTAATCCCAGGTGTGAGTTATGAGGCCACTTTGATTGTCCACAGCAGCTGACTATGATTTGTCCACTGCTTTAGGAGGGACATGATTTTGCCAGCTGCAGATAAAATCTGTGATTGTGTGATGTTTGGGGGATCTGGAGATTTTTTTAGGGGGTCTGTAAATGCTGTGGCCCAGAGAGGTGGTGTGGATTGTTGGTTGTTGGATGATTGGTGTTGTTTGCAGTTTATTAAGTAGTTGTACACAAAGAAGAAACAACAAGAAGAAATTAGATATTCTGATGGTGAAGATCAAACTTGCCCCAAGAAACTCCGGGTTCCTAATCAGCAGGAAGTAGTCTAATGATAATGTCTTGATCTTTTCAACTAATGATTTCATTCAGTTCACTCTTTCCTTTCCTCTCTATCCTTTGTTTCCTCTCTTATTTAGGGTTAGAGAGTTGAAAAGATAGAAGAAAAAGGGCAGAGAAGGAAGGAAGAAAAGAAATCATAAAGTAGTGAAGACAGCTACAGTAAGGGTAGCTTTTATATTACCATCTTTCAGCAGAATCCCCATACTGTCTAATAAGACCTGTGTCAAGGGATCCTGTCCTCATTCAATGATGCTGACACTGAATACTAGTTTGTGATCCACCACTAAGTTAGTTACATAGGAAGGATGGTGATTCACAGTGAAGGTTCTGACAGTTCTGTTGCCTTAGTGGGCCAACACACTGAAGTCTAGGGCAGACAGTGCCACTGCAGACTAAGGTATCTAGTAATGACATCATATACTCCACCATCCATTTCTAGGTATTTAAAAGAAATGAAAATACACTTTCACACAAAGTCTTTAACAAATGTTCATTATATGTCTGCATGTAATAACTGCAAACAGAAAAACAACTAAATTTTCCATTAATTTGGGTCCAGGCAGTGCCACATCTGTACAGTGAGAGACTAAGCAATCAAAAGGACAAACTTTTCTATCTCAAAAAACAGCCTGGAGGAGGCTCAAAATACTTAGAACCTGCTCAACAAGAGGGAAATCACACCTGGTATTAGAAATCTAGCCAACTATCTGGAGCTAGAGGGATCTTGGAGGAGAACCTACAACCACCACTTTACTAAACCACCATAATCCCTTACTACATCTTAAATATTTACCTTTATACCCACAGCTAAGTGTAGCTCTCAACCCTCAGCAAAGAAATTTCTCCTTATAACAGACAGAGACCATTACAGAAAACCACAATCAATCAAAATGCATAGAATAAATATGCACATGGTACCTGTCTGAGCTGAGTCATCTACAACATAAGTCCCTCAGCTAAGGTTCACAGAACTTCAAGGAATAAGGGGCGGGAGGGATTGTAAGATCCACAGGACTGGGATGTCTGCTGTGAGGTTGTGTCTTCTAGAACTGTCAGGAAGCTACATCAAAGAAGTCAGCCTGAAATTATATACATACAAGTAACATTATATGAACTGAACAGATTGTGTGAGTGTATAAGTGTGTTTGTGGGCGTGTGTGTGTGTGTGTGTAACAAAAAAGGCCAGAGACCAAGAGTTTGTGAGAAAAGATGGGGGTGGGGGCTGGAGTACATATGAGGGGTTGGAGGGAGAAAAGGGAAGACAGAAAATTATGTGATTATATTTTGATTTTTAAGATTAAAAATTATTTTGAAAGAAGCCAACAAAAATTAAAAGGCAGCTTCACTCCATTTACAGAGAAATCTAGAACATACAAACTTAGGAAGCAGATCAGAAGCTAAAGATCAGAGAAGAGGGGACCACAGAGGACATGGAGACATTTAGGGGATGATGGATATGCATTGTCCTGACTCCAGTGATTACTGTATCTGTTGATGATAATTGGATCAGATTTTGTGCCTGCAGTTCATGGCATAGATTTTAGGGGTTGGGGTGGGAGGCCGAAGGATCGTACTTGATCCACACCTAGAAAAATGGGGGACAAAAGGTGGTGACTCTGAGGGCCTAAGTGGGCAGCTGGAAGGTAGTCAGTGGAGAAAGGCCTGGTTCTCCTGTCCTCTACCAGGACAGTGCACTGGTAGAGAAGCCACAATAGATCATCTCACAGGACTGTCCCCATAACCCCATACAAAGGGTCAGGACACCCACCTGACTGACATCGCCTGAAGCCAGGTACCACTACCATGTATCTAAGTACTCTAGCTTACATGAAGCTCACATTCTGTAACCTGAACTTCACAAATACGCTTTCACAGACACTTTGATATCTAGGTTTGAATTTAGAATTGCCAAGCATCCCCAAATGCTATCCCTGAATGTCCTTTGTGGGGAGACCCAACTTTCTGGCTCCATCTTCTCCTGTAGAAGATACTGCCTTCCCCACTGCCTCAACTACACCCTTCAGGGGAGAGACTGAAAACAGTGAACTAGCTTCCTACTTTGCATTACTACACACACACACACACACACACACACACACACACAGAGTATACATATATATAAATATATAATATATATTTATTCACATACACATATATATTATATATGTGTGCAAATTATATATGAATTATATGTAATATAATATGTCAAGTTCTTGTATCTAACTTATACCTGGTTTATATGGATGAATACATTCTACATTTTGCTCAAGGTACACTAGAGTTTTGGTTTCTATGATCAAAAGAATATAGAGAAACACATTCTGCTTTCTTGAAGCATGTTATAAATCTTCAGACCTATAACCATTTCTAGACAGTCTTAAGAAAGATCTGACTCATGAATTTTCAAACTGATCCTGATTATGAAGAAAAAAATCAAAACAAAACTGATTTTAGAGTAAGAGATTGCCTTTGGAGAAGTAATGTAGACAAAATGCCTTTTCTGACAAGAAGGTAAGTTTCTGAGGTGACTGGGATTCAGTGAAGAAGGACACCTGAGAGTTACAAGGAGCCGACACTTTGAACGGTAGACAACTTGGCAGGACCCTAGACAAGTTAGCTCTGTGGATGGAGAAATGGTCAAAGAGAAGAAGGAGTGGCCAGGAAGAATGAGCTATCAGATCATCCCAAAGTCACAAAACTCGGGGTGAATCTGAGAAGCACTGCACTGCTGACAGACCTAGAAAAATACATTTAATCTACAGAGAGGACCAGAATTGGGCTGTGTGTGGCTTTCTGGAAAAAAAAAAATGTTTCCCAGAGAACTAAAGACAGGCTCTTTTTTTCTCAGTTTTGTGAGTGGAGAATTGAACCAAATCAAGAGAACCATGTGGATGTATACTGATAGTGTGTGATACAGAGTTCTGCGAACCAAGGCTTCAGGCATCACCAGGAAAAGCCATGGTGGGAGCAAGATTCATTACAAACTAGAAGTATAAACTGAAGTCTGCTTTGCATAGTGGAGAGTTCTCAATATCAGCAACTCTGTGCAGAGCTGTCTATGTATTTCTCCTCCTGAGAGCAATCTGCCCTTCACCGGACCACCTTTGCTGTCCTAAAACATAGTTCCATCAGAAAGATGGAACAGGACATGATAGGCGGTGGGATTCAACATTAGGGGCATTGATGAAAGGAAAGCAAGAAAGGGCATCAAAGAGCTGCCATTCCCTCACACTGTGCCAGAATTCTCCTGGAAACCCTTGATTAGAAGACCAGTCTAAGGTGGAAGCCATCTCCTTCCATGCTTCTGGATTCAGGGACTAGGACAGAGTCACCTCTGTTACCAGGGAAGTGTGAAGTTGCCACTCAGTAAGGAAAGGCAGGCAGGGAAGGCAAAGGAGAAAGGGGAAGATGTCTGATCTGTGCTAAGAAGTTGGAATATTAAGGCTGAAGGGGTAGGAACTACAACAAGCCTACGATAGGGAGTTGCATGTGCGCTGGTGACTGCCATCATTGCCCTTCCATTCGGGGAGGGTCCTACCAATCTGGGTAATTGGAGAGATAATCTTTTGAGGTCAGTCCCAACCTTAAATACTTTTTTAATAAAATGTCTCTGCCTTGGTTTTAGGATGCTTCTATTTTAAGATATGGCTAGTGTGCTTGAGCAAACGGAAGCCGAAACAGTGAGAAGCAGCTCCCGGCTGTGATGGGAATCATAAATTGAGATAAAATAAATGTGTAAATAAACCCATTTTAAAATAGCTTTTAAAAACAGCAGAAATAAACCAAAGTTGAAACCTTCTTCAAGCCAGGTGATCCAAAGCTTTGGAGCAGACTGGCAGCACACAGTTCCATCCCTTTCTGCTCCATTTCTCTCCCAGGGAGATGTGACAAGGGCTGTAAGTCAGTTCTCTCAAACCAAAGGATGGCCTTGAAGGGCTGGTGTGCCAACCCTGAGCTGAGGCTGAAAGGACTGTTCTTGTCTTTCTTTCTCCTACAAACCTGACAGTATCCTAAGACCAAACCCGAGTCACTTAATGGAAGAGGAGAAACCATGTGGAGGAAATACACGCTTCTCACTGAAGGCCGTCCTGGATTACATCATTGCTCTCCAAGCCCCGTCCATGTTAAAGAACTCCACCAAGAGTGGGACACAGATATCTGCTGACAGGTGGGTGAATATAGGTGAAGCCATGGAGCTACACAGATTCCTTGGAGAGCAGTAGGGGTGGGGGGCGATGGGTTGCTGCCCCAGAGAGCAGTGGGGCTGGTAAGGGGCTGCTGTGTGCTGTTGTCGCTGGTTGCCTAGCACCCACGTTGGAGAACAACCAATTCTCATGCTTTCTACAACAGTACTCTTTCAGCAAAACCATGAGGGATGAGCAGGACTAGAACTATTTAAAGAGACAGTTTTAGGCCTAAAGAATACACGGCAATGACCATGGAGTGAGAAAGCCTAAACCATGTTCATACCATTTAACAAAACGGCCCAGATTTGCAATTGCTGTAGTGCTTTGAACTGGCCTAGACGGTCATCAACCAGCTAAGGTGCCCTACTACGTGTGGTTATGCATCACCTAGGTCCTCAAAATGTTGGGTTATAAAAGTACAACCTATGCCCCTTGTGGAACCGAGATGAGCAAGTACAGGAACTGGAAAGGAGCCGCTTCACATAAACCACCATTTTAGCTTGGGAATCTCAGCAAGGCATTACGGGAAACGCCTCCCTGGGGCTAGCCGGAGTGGATAGTGGAACAGAGAACCCGTAAGAGTGAGTTACAGCTGCTATATGTCAGACGAATTTTCCATTCCACTGAAACTTAGAAGTACTCAAATCGAGTTTTCGTGTTGGTGTGGCGATGGTGTTTTGCCAAGAAATTAAACTTAGTAACAGGCAGGTGTTTCTGGGGTGCTTTCAAATTGCACTGTCTCGAGAGTCTTAGAGGAAGTAGATACCATATGAATAATCAAGAAGTAACTAAGCCTTCCTAGAGGAACGGGAAGAAAAATAAAAATAGTGCTGCCTTCCTCGTATTGTTTGCTCCCCTCCCCACATCCTGTTATTGCCAGAATGCTAGGTGACCTTTTCTGTGTTTAATTACCCAAAAGAAACAAAAAATGAATGTCAAGGAAAGAAAGGGGCTTCTTTCCGGGATAGCTCGTCAAAATAACCGCCCCCGGGGTCTTTCCTCTTTCTGGAGGATATGCAATATTAGCTTGAAACAAATGGAGGTTACAATGGGAAAAGGCATATGTATAAGACACCAGGGATGGTAGAATACGCTCAGGGTTGAACACAGTCAAGCAACGCCATGTCTCAGAAAATAAAGGCTGTCTGTCGTTCTTTGGAAGAGGGCAGTTCTCATAGGGTACATTGCTTAGAGTGTAAAAATCAAATTAAAGTGAGATGCTCCTATTGAGAAAGTTCTTGTGATGATATCCACTTCCCAGCAATATAGTAATTTCCACTGGCCATTGCACAAACAGAGCCTCTTATATAAACAAGCTGGAGAGAGTAAGAAATATGCTTCAGAGCTCCTGACATGCAGTCCAGTGTCACACGCCATTCTCTCCAACTGGCCATAGAGGAAAATAATACTAATCTCCCTGCTCATTACTTTATTAGCATCTGATGCCTTAGGGCCCTAATGAAATCCACTTTGCTGCTCTGGATTATTTCCTGACTCAGTGACTTTTTCATTTCACTATTATGGGGCTTTATAAGAGCTTTGGGGAGTGACACAAGAGAACCTCCATTTGAATTATAAGACTTCTCATTTGCAATTTAGGCACTGAGACAGGACACCTAGACTTCCTTTTCAGTTTTCCAGTCAGTGTCTATGTAAACAGAGACCATGCAGTGTCCTGGAATGGGTACGCACTAGAGGCATCTTTGATGTCTAGACCAGTGGTTCTTAACCTTCCTGATGCTGCGACCCTATAATTCCTTATGCTGTGGGGACCCCAACCATAAAATTATTTTCATTGCAACATCAAAACTGTAATTTTGCTACAGTTATGAATTATAATGTAAATATCTGATATGTAGGATATCTGATATCCTTGTGAAAAGATTGTTCTGACCCCCAAAAGGGTTAGAGACCCACAGGCTAACAACCAGTGTGCTAGGGGCAATGAGGATTTTGCTGAATCATGCATGGAAGAGTGAGGAGAAAGGAAGAACAGGACCATGTCTCTTTTAAGAACTTAGAGGTGGTTTGTTTGGGTCTTATTTAGTATCTATTCAGATAATTTTAGGGTTATATAGGTCTTGGGACTCCTCAACTGATGCCAATTGCAGAAGGGATGTTTTCCACACAGAGATCTGTCATCTCCCAAGTTTAGGAGAGCAGTATTCCAAAACTCTTATCTGAAGTTACCCCAGACTCAGCCTAAAGCCCTATGGAGCTGTTTGCCTGATTTGCTTTCTGTTGCTCTGGAAAAGTCCATGACCAAAAACAATGTGGGGAGGAAAGGGTTATTTGTCTTATCTGTCCTGTTTACTACCTGGGACTCAAGGGCTGGAACTCAAGTTGGAACCTGGGCAGGCACTCCTGTAAAGATAGATCATAGAGTAACACTGTATACGGGCTTGCACCCCAAGTTTGCTCAGTTTTCTTTTTATACCACCCAGGGGTGACACCATACCACAGTGACCTGGACCTCCCAAATCAATCACTAATAGACAATATCCCCTAGAATTTCTTATAGACAATCTAATGAAAATATCTTCTCAATTAAGGTTCCCTTTTGCCAAATGATTGTAGCTTGTTCCAACTTGACAACAACAAACCAGTATAATTTCCTTTACTTTCCATAGATCACACACACACACACACACACACACACACACACACACACACACGCTCACACGGTACTACTAGGTTCAGGTTTCTGAGCACTGAAATGTTTCTTTTGATAATGCTGTCCACAAACCAAAGCCCAGAATAACAAACACCAGAACTCTGCAGCACTAACTGCATGGGTCCTCAACTAAATGCTTATGCCCTATCTAAACCCACATGGACATCATGCCAGCTCAGTGGAATAATGACAAGAGGCTTTTAGAGCATGTTGAGTGATGAAGAATCAGCCCTGATGGAGGATATTAGTGTCTTCATGAGTGAGGCTCCCCAGAGCCCCTTGCCATGTGACCGATGGTAAGAAGATGGCAGCTTGTGTACTGGGAACTGTTCCCCACCACAAAATCTGCTTGATACTGGCTCTGTAATCCATCTATCAGAAATGAGTGTCTGCACTGTTTAGAAGCCATCTAGTCTACCAACAGATTAAACTAGCCAGTGACTAATCAGACTTACGTATTCCATCTGATGGATGCTTGCTGTGGCCTGACTCCCCTGGCTATATGTGTGCATTTACCTCCTTCCAAAGACCTAGTTAAACTACTTCAAACTCCTTTCTTTTCTTCCTTCCTTCATTTCTTTCTTTCTTTCTTTCTTTATTTTATTTTCCAAATTAGCGGTTGAACAAAAAGAAACTAACAATTTCATCCTTTTGCTTTGTGTACTTTATCAGCAATGGTCAGGCAACTTCTTGATAGGACCCTAACCCTAGCTTGTGGATCAGAAAAATGGGTAGTCCAGTCTTCAAATGGTAGTCTGGAAAAGATCAAATGTGGAGACAGCTCATGAAATGTGATTTTAGCATCTCTCCCAAAAAAGGTGTCAGTACCTAAGCTAGCCAACAATGTGGATTTCAAGGGCTGAAAGTGACATTTCAACTGTGCCAAGGAAGAAAATCCCCTTTACCCTAATCGATTTCTTTTTTATTATTATTTTTTCAAATGAAAACTTGGTTTTGCCTGTAGATAGCATGTTCATCAGTGTCATGGGTAACTTGCTTTGGTCATGAGATATGTTGAGAATTGGCTTCATAGCATCTACCTTCACACCATCAGCTCCTCAACAAATGCTTCCTCTCTCCAGATTCCACATCCAAGAATACCACTTTTCATGCCTCAGCTTGAGATCCTTGATTTAAGTCCCAATTTATTTTTACTTCCATCCCCAGTGCTAACGTAGAAAGGTTGAGGCTTGTTTTCATGTGCACTGAGATGTCAGAGAAAATTTTTAAAGAGGCAGAAATTTTTTTTTTTGTATCAGTCAGTTAAAGACTAATTACAACTGTGCTTTCCAGCAAACCAGTGATTGTAGGCTAATTTTCGGTTATGAAATAGAAACTGAGGTTAATGAGGCTAATTGTGTTTACCAGCATTTTTGAACAAAAGAAAAGAAGCCAACTCAATTTTGAAGAGAATTCTTTGTCAGGAACAAATTGGAGAAAATTGCTACAGTCATATCAGCATTTCCTAGAACCATTTAGTGCCATGCTTGGGAAACATACTCAAACACAAGCCAGCAGTCCAGAAAATCGAGTCCTTAGACAGCGGGGCTCTTCTGATCCGAAGGGCACCATGGCGTGACAATGAAAGCTTCAGTCTTGACAGTAATGTGACATAGAGACATTTAAGTGGTCAGACCTTGCTCTGTCCGCTTGTGTGAGAGCAGCTGGAGAATAGGGGTGTGCTGGTGTCTGATATACAAAGATTCTGTGGATCCTGATTAACTGGGGGAGGGGGCACAAGCATAGAGCCTCTGAGAAGGCTTTCACGGCCAGCAATGGCTTCTGGGTGATTAGTCCCATCCTGCCCAATGATTCCAACAAACAAGAAGACTGGCCAGAATAACTACCGGGAAAGACCTTCGGTCAAGGATCTGAGGTATCTTGGGGCTACAAAGAGCTCACCATGCAACAGAACAAATACTGTTTGAACATAAAAACATGGAATAAATATAAATGAGATGCCCACCGTTCGCAGAAAATGGGCTTGCCTATTTGATGTCAAGACACCATTCCCTGGTCCATGAGAAGACTATGTTCTGGAAGATGTTGATCTGAGACCACAAGTTACTTCAAATTTAAATTTAGACTCCAACATCTCAGCATCTCTAAGGGTTCCACAGAGAGTCTCTGGAGACTCTGGGCAGATGGTGGGGAGGTGCTTTAGGGAGAACAATCCTATTTGAAATGTATCACAGTGACTGCAATTATTCTGTGCAAAGCATCATGCTTTCTTTTATTTGTGTGTGGTGGGGTACATGTGTATGTATGTTTGTGTGTGTGTGTGTGTGTGTGTGTGTGTGTGTGTGTGTGTGTGTGTATGTGAACATGCAGAGCCTTGGGGAAAGTGCTGAATATCCTTTATACATTTATTTGAGACAGGCTCTCTCACTGAACCTGAAGCTTGCTGTTTCAGCTAAATTGGATGGCCAGTAAGCTCAGGGCATCCACCTGTCTCCACCCCTGATGCTGGGGCTTTAGACATATGTCACCATGCTCAGCTTTCACGTGATCCTGAGGATTTGACTTCAGGTCCTGCTGTTTTCACAGCAAGCACTCTTACCCACTGAGCTGTCTTTCCAGCCTGGAACACCCTATTGTAAGGAAGCCAGGCATCCTTAACCTTCAGATGGCTTGGAGCAATTATGAACCCGTCATATTCCTGTTTTTGATGACATATCTCTGATGTACGTGGATGAACCAAGCATGTGCTGTCTGCTGCAGACTGTGAGAACATGTCAGGGTGGGGCCCACACTGGAGATGCTTTCTCTCTTTCCAACATCAGACTTGCCACAGTTGATAAAGCTGTTCATATGACTTACGAGTGCTTCACTACACGTCATTAAATGCCTCAAATAGGATCAAAGTATGGAAGATAGTAGAAAATCCAAAGCCATTTACATGAAGCTCAAATGCAGCCATTTTGTGGTGTCTCTTAGCTCCCCAGTGTCACTCTGATTTTTAGGGTTCCCACACATAGGGCTGCAGGTGTGATTTGATGTGCGTGTCTCAGAGCCATTTCTGCATAAAATTGTCTTTCTAACTCTTTCCTCCTTGCAGTTGTAGGATCTTAGATGATGGGATATTTTCACCATGTTCCTCACAGCATACAACAATGACCTAAGATCACCATCCTATAAGTATCTGTGAAAGCACAAACAAATGGGAGGAGATGTTTGTGTTTTCTTGAAATAAGAACCAGGGTCTCAGAGGCAAGGAAGATAAGGACTTAGATAAAGGAGGGTGATGTAAGAAAAGACAGAGGGAGCAAATATAAAAGTGACACACTTGACTGAGTGACAGAGCTTCAGGGGAAGAACCAGGTGCTATGCTCACGGATGAGGAACTGTCGCAGGTGGATGAGGAAAGTGGAGATGAGTTTGGAGAAGCTGGCTAAAGTATAAGAAGCTTACACTTGCCCAAAGTCACTGGCCCCTTACGCTGCTCTGAAATGCATGCTGCCGTTTCTGGGTGGCTTATGTGAGCTGAGAAAAATGGTTATGGTGGTGAGCTTGCAAGGTTGAAGCCTGCTGCCTAAGCTTTTTGGAGGCTGGAAGAGCATGGCATTTAGGTCAGCAGCAAAGATTTAGAGCTAATCCAATGTACAAGCACATAGCAAAAACGTCAGGGCAAGAAACTATGTGTCATAAGGATCCAGGCTGTGTCTGTATGCACAATGCAGCATGGCTCCTGGATTATTCTAACCTTTAGGAGAACCAGCACAGTCCTGGTTTTTAGGATCCTATTACTAACTCTCCAGAGTCAATGGAATTAATCAGTCATTTTTTACTCTGCTAGCTTTGGGATGTCACAGCTGTCCAGGGTGCAGGTTTTCATTTTGGATTTTCCAGTTCCCCTATAGGTTCCACAAGCTCAATGCAGAAGATAAGCCCACAGCCATGCTGCTGCCGAAACTTACAGAACCCTTTCAAGATGATGGGATAGCTCTTTTTCTGTGGCCACAGGCTTGCCTGTGAGCATCTGCCTTCATGCTAAGGGCAACTTTACTACAATAGAGCTTTGAGGTAGTTACTTGAATTTGGACATTCTACCCAGCACTGCCCAGAGCCATCCACAGCAGATCCTGCCCATGGGGCACACCGCATACAGAGCTCAGCTCAGTAACACTGGGTATGTATGAAATAACTATGTCTTGTTTCTGAATAGGAAACTAGTACAGAGTGGTACCCAATATCACCATGCTTGAACAATCTACACACTGTTGTTTGCAAAATCATAACAACAAAAAGCATTCTTATATCTTATAACAGAGGAGAGAGGAGTGGAGGAGAGGGAGGAGGAGGCCACCACCACTACCAGAATGTGACATAATTTTGTTTCTTATTCTAGAAAGTCTCCATCTTCAGACAGATTTGTGTTTTTAATTCTAAAGGTTAACCAAGAGACAGGAAAATCCCTAGGACAAAAATACCCAGCCCTTGTTCTTCTGAAAATCTGCCTGTACATGGCTTCAGATCCATCCCAGTAGAGCCCAGTTACTTCATCACCTGCTGTCCTACATACAGGGTGCTTTCTGCCTTATCCACCCAGCCTGAATTACGGCCCCCACCCTCCCTCTGCCAACTGCCAGAAGTGCCCAGCATTCCTGAAAGCCTGGCTCAAAGCCCACCTCCTCTGGGAGCTTTCGCTCCCTTCCCAGCATGCCTCCCACATGACACCACACATTGTCCACTCTGTGAATTACAATCTTACAGTGAGAGTAGTGTTTAAAGGAAATGGGTCCCTGCCTGCATGAAATGAATTTTACTCTCTGTGCTGTGGCTGGCATAATGTGGGTGTTCGGAAAACTTGTACAAGTGCACAAATGAAAGAGTGAATTTGTAAGACTAAAAGAGAAAGGGGGCTGTATGCTCACCTAAGTGGAATTATTTCTAATAGGATAGCATTTGGCACCTACAGTTTCTCCTATGATTTACACTGCAGAGCTAATGCCTTTGAGTCTTTGAGTACGTTCTGTCCGGTAGTTGATAGGACAGGAAGAGCCTATGACAAGCTAAGAGAACCAAAGGTACCTGTTACCTCGGCTTGAAAAAGAGCTGTGTGACTGTAGTAGAGCAGGATCCTGTTGCAGGAGTTTGCTGGTTTGAGTGTACTCATCCTTGTGGGAAGGCAACAGGGTAGGAGGCCATGACGGAAGCGTGAGGACCACTGAGTTGAAAGAGGAAGGCTCGCCATAGAGAAAGCACTTGACATGAAAAATAATCATACCCAAAATGCCAAAAGTGAACTTGTAGATTTCTAGAAATAGCCTATGATAGTTACGTTTCTGTCATTAAGATAGAACACCATGGCCAAGGGAGCCATGAGGGTTGGAATCATGGCTCTAGAGGGATGAGAGTGTCCACTATGGTGGGAGGCATGGCAACGAGCTGCGAGGCATGGCAACGAGCTGCACGTATAAGAGTGGGGACCCGGAACCTGAGATCTCCCATCTGCTAACACAAGCCTGAGAAGCATCTGGATGTGGTTTGCGTAGCCTTTCCCCAGTGACAGACTTCCTCCAGCAAGTCTACCACCCAGAACACCACCAAGCAATGCCATCCCTTGAGACCAAGTGTTCAAGTGCCTGAGACTCTGAGGGCACTTCACATATAAACTACCACACAACTGTAATGTCAGTACTTCAGCAAAGCATGTAAGGGATGCTCACTGCTGTAAAGTACAGCATTATGCTCTTCTTCCTATCATTGGCTTTATGTCTATGTGCTCCTCAACTTTAAAAACGTGCTAGTACTTCATTTCCTTTACTTTCTGGCTAACAAGAAGTCAGCAAACAGGCCTGGCCTTCACCAAGGCTATGGCCAACAGCAAACACAAGCACAGTGAGTCCTGCAAGAACCTAACAACCTGGCGGTAGATACCATGGCAAGTCATCATCTGCTAGGCTTGTAGAGGTTTATAACACCGAAATCTTTCTTTATTAGGAAATAGTAATGATTTCTTTATGTTGCTAGCATTTCATTGACAAAATAAAAAAACAAAAAGAGCTACTGTAATTCACATGTGTTGTGTAATCAGCTGGTTTTATAGATGAATATAACATGCTGTGGAGGGTAAAATTCATAGTCAGGTAAGAATGGGTTAAGGAGAGTCCCACCCCCTTGATTTCATTCTCTCTGAAGGCATGTGTGGCCATAGTGAAAAGTGTATTTGCCAGGACAAGAATATGTCAGCTAAAGCATTTTCTAATGCCAAATGGGATCCGAAAGAAAGTACTGGTTGTTGGAAGAAAGTTGCATGATTAATTCAATTATAGAATCTCCTGGTTTAAAACCACTTGAAAGATCATCTGATAGTAGCTTTCAGTGAATTATTGAATCCTGGCCCAAGTGGGCATCAGCCTCTGCCTGGCTCTTTCCAAAAAGAAAAGAAAAAGAAAAAAAAGATCTGCAGAACAAGGCACTTTATTGTTTAAATTCCCCAAAGCAATCTGCCCCCTTGAAATTCCATTCTAGTTCTGTACTCTGGAGGGACACAAATGCTTCCTCTCTTGCACATCAGTCCTACATACCAGGTATTCAAGTCTCCAGGGACGTGCAGTCTAAGGAATCATATCCTACCTGACATGGTACCCTAGAATAAGAAAATTAAGTCAAGCTCATGGTTGGCAGAGATAAGCTTTGGAAAACAACTGAGAAGTGGGTGCGTGAGTGCACAAAAAGTGCATATGGGAAGAAACATAGCCCTCCTGTGAGTGTTTAGAGATGCGCTCTCTAGACTGCAATTAGACCTGGATGATATTGTGAAGATGGGGACCAAAAGATAAGATTAGTGGCCTTATGAGGTGCAACAAGGGGACAAATGCTCCCCCCCCACCTCCTCTTCCTTTCATCTCTCCCCCTCTCCCTTCCTCTTCCTCTCTGCTCTCTGAAGACAAAGCTAAAAAACAGCCATCATCAAGCCAGGAAAAATCCCCCTGCCAAAAGCTTAGCCATAGTACCACTCTGGTATGGGGAGTGAAGTGTCTGTAGTCTAGGTCCCCCAGTCCATGGCATCTTGTTATAAACACCCAACAAAAGAAATCTGAAAGTCTGTCCAAAAATGGTAGTCACTTATCAGCCTTAGTGATTATAAGTGATTGTAAGTGGCCTAAACTGAGTTACTGCCTGTATAACACAGTAACTTGTGAAGATTTCTTTGAAAAATGGGGTAAAATGTCTCAAAACTTTCTGTATTGGTTATATGTTGAAGTAGTAATATTTCTGACATGTTGGATAAATAAAAAATACTGTATGAAAATTAATTTTATCAATTTTCCTATGCTTTATAATGTAGCTTATAGATGATCTAAACTCATAAACATGTGGTAGCTGGAGAAACGTCTCAGAGGTTAGGAGCACTTGCTGTTCTTGGACAGATTTGAGTTTGGTCCTCAGCACCTACACAAAACTC
The DNA here is from genome assembly GCA_019843965.1 of Rhynchomys soricoides. Taxonomy (NCBI): domain Eukaryota; kingdom Metazoa; phylum Chordata; class Mammalia; order Rodentia; family Muridae; genus Rhynchomys; species Rhynchomys soricoides. Next base: position 880,136 of record JADRCH010000045.1, read on the forward strand.
CCTAGCTTCAGGGCTTCTAGTGCCCTCTTCTGGTCTTTTTGGGTACCTGCACTTAGGTACACACACGCGTGCACGCACGCACATACACACACACACACACACACACACACACACAGACCATAACACAGTGGTTCAAATGCTGATGAATTCCACATACCAATTGTGTTAGCAGGGTCTTTAGTTCACATTTCAGCCTCAGAGAAAAATGTTAAGGAAGTGCCAATGAAGGAGTGTTTAGAAGGGAGGAAGTGGGGGTGTCATCCAACAAAAGACTGGAGGAAAGAACTCTCCAAGCTGAAAAAGAACTCAGTCATATTCAGCCAAGTGAAAGACATTCACAGAGATAAAAGGAAATTAGGCCAAGATGAATCTTGGAGACACAGGCATGGACCACAACCACACCACTCCTGTAAACCATACCATGACATTTAGGCTGCAATGATACTGACAGTCCACTGAGTGGGTGGTTCATGACATCTGTTTTTAAAGGTTAGTCTAGTGGCTACATGCACAGTAGGATGCAAGTGTCCAATAAAGGAAGTGAGGACCTCTTGGGGCTTTTGTCATTCACATGAAGAGTGTAGGTGGCAGAGTCTCTATGAATAGAGTTGTACCGTATGAATAGAGTGGGTGGAGCTAACACTTACAGACCCTGAGCTAGAGGGAAGCTCAGTGGAGAGTACACAAGTAAACAAAGATCAAGGACTGTTCAGGGGGTCTCAGGCTTCAGCATCACGGACAATGAAGTTCTTTTTGTGTAGGAGACAGATTGATGGAATAGTGGGGAGAAAGATCAAGAATCAATTTAGAAACTCTGTTCTTAGCAAGAGATACAGAATATGATGTAAAAAGACCAGGATGGAGTTGAGGTCAAGGATTTGTGAGAAGTTGCTGATGTTAGCCATGGTCCTCTTCACCGGGGAAAAGGAGCAAACTTCTAACCATCTTCTCTGTATTAACAGTAGGAAAGAAGGAAGCTTGTCTAGTAAAGCTTTGAAGTGGGATCTCAGAAAGCATTGAGTCTATATGACCTTAGACCAAGAGTGAAAGGTTCAGGGGCAGGTTTTCAACAGTCTCTTGTTCTAGCACACATTGCCATCTGTCCCACTTCCTAGCCATGGACATCACCCAAAGATTTCAGATGAATTCTGATGTTTGATTTCCTGCACAGTGAGTGGATTTTTGTTCTCAGTAGAACTGTGCGTGTTTGCCGAAGGGAAGCAGAGTTAACTTTGAGGCTACCTGAAGCCACCCAGCACACATCTTTTTGTGTCTAAAGCTTCTTCTTAAATGTTTGCACGGATGAGAAAGAAATGTGAGCCTAATATTACAAAGTACATATTGTGTCAAAGTTAAATACTAGAAACCACAGCTGAGTCTCTTAGGAAGCTAGTATAAACTGGCTTATTTTGTGAGTCCTAGTAGAGGACATTCCCACCCAAGCAACCTGGAGCCCTTCCTAACTCTCATGCTGTTGAATATAAAGGAGATTCAGGGAAACATCACCAAGTTCCAAGCAAAACAAATGCATCTGTGCCTGCTGTGCCTTTCTTAGTGACAACAAATGTCCTACAAAGTAAAAGAAACCACATGAGCAACCAACCAGAAGGCAGGCCACAGAAGACTGCAGATGACTTGAGAAGTCCCTGGGAGGAAAGTGCCCTTTGACTCCCATTGCTTCTACTCTGGTACTGTCTTGGCATTCCACTTTGTTTTTTTTTTTTTATTTTTTATTTTTTTTTATTTTTATTTTTTAGGCTTCCTTCAATCTGTCCGTGGATGTGGATATTGGGGGCAGGTTTTCAACAGTCCCTTACTCTGGTAGACTTAGCCCACCTACCCTACCTCTTAGCCACGGATATTCTCCAAAGATTTTAGGTGAGTTGTGCCATTTTATTTCCTTCACAGTGTTAAAACTTCGGGTTAGCTGCACTATCTTTGCACACCCACACGTCTTAAATAAATATGTAAGTTTCCAAAAATGAAGATTTAAAATTGCCTACAAGCAGTTACGAAACATGTCAGGCACACAATGGAGATTAGTCAAGTCTGAAACAGTAAAGAGGAACAGTGTCATTAGGCAGACAAACTGACCCAATTCCATAAGTTGTTCCACATTGTTAGGGTTTCATAATGGTCATATTGGCTCCCATCTTGTCAAGGTTGATCCATCTTTATGCAACACGTTGTTCGACAGAGAAGAATTAATTGTGGGACCCAATAACTTCCATCAAAGTAAGGTGCTTGACTGAAAAATATAGTGTTCTACTTAGGTTGTTGCTGATATATTTTAAAATTGAAATCCAGGCAGCAATACCACAAAAAGACAACAGCAAAAGACAACAGTATATAAATCTAGACATGACAAACGTGATTAGAACATGTAGTGATTTTTTAATACTGAGTTCATACATTTTTTACATTTAAATGTTTGAAAATAATCTGATTTGGGAGTAATCTTCACTGAAAAATAAGATAAATCATCATTCTTTAACCATGAGCATAACAAAACTATAGATAAAATTTTATAAATTCTTTTTAAAATAATTCTCTAATATGTTTCAAATGAAAATAAATCTAGTTTTTCTTTTCTCCATGAAACAAAGGAAAGAGAATATTATTTTGGCTACTTTCCATGAAAACACGCACTTTTTGTCTTTATGGAGTTTACTCAGTTCTTGTTGATATCTACAGGCACCAAGGCCTCTGTCTGTGCCAAGATCAACAAACACAAAAGTCCATTCTATACGTGCACAGTATTTGAATAAAATAGACTTACATACTTTAATATGCTCTTAAAATTATACTTAGGACATAAATTACAAGGCAAATATTACATAAATAGATGTTTTACTGTATCATTTGGGGTTATTGAAGATTTTCTATCCACAGTTGGCTGAATCTGTGGATACAGTAACTGTGGATGGAGAGTGGGCAGATGTTCACACACACACCAGTGGCTCAGCACATGCTGAAAATTCAGGCTTCCTTCCTTTCTCCTCTTCTTCCTCACTGCCCACAACTGCCCATTCACTTTTCTGGGTTAACCTCTAAAAATAAAGTTGCAGCAGCATGTCCTGTTGAATTCAAAAGCTTTCTATTAGCTTCCAGATAGAAAACTTTATTTATTCCCTTCTCTGCTCCCAGCAGTGACAGTTCAAGTCAAACTCCTTTTGAGCAGTTGCCTTTGTCACTGTAAATGCTTTTCCATTTCTTGACTCACTGATGTTGATGACCTTTTGAAATGTGAGGAGGGCTTGTTCTCCACCTGTCTCCTGACCTGTACGACCAAGGGTCTCATCCCTACATACCCGTTGTCAGCCTTGAGGATCGATCTTGTCTATCCTGCAGTCACAAGTAATGAACATTTTTACAAGTAGGAAACACTGGAAATAGTGACAGAAAATATATTTGTCTTATTATATTTATGTAAATGTTTTTATCTTTATCTCTAACAGGGTGCTGGGGTTACATTCCCTGCTTTGCAAGGTTTGCTTGTGATCCTCAGTCAATGGTAGAAAGCTGAAAGCCTGTGTCCACAGTGCTTTTATTACCCCATAGACCCCATTCTGTTCTGCTTCATAGTTGGACAACTATATTCCTTCTCTTATATGTTTTTTAAATTTGTCTAATTTGCCTATATGTTTTTCTTTTAACATATCACCAAGTATGCCTAAGGTAGCTTGTAAAGACAATGTACATATTTTTCTGGTCAGAGTCTAAACTCTCTTTTTATGTATGAGAACTTCCTACAAGATGATGAGTCTTTCTGAGAAAAAGCCCAACCTCCCCCTCTGCAAATTCAAAATGTCTCCAGGCTTCTTTTTCCTCCCCTTTGTGTCGACACCATGACATGTAGACTTGTGTCTACACCATTGTGGGGTGGTAGACTGTGACAGACAGCCTGGCCCTCTGGTCGAGCACAAGCTTAACCACAGGTGGCCCAGTAGGGTTTACCCTAGAAGGGACCAGAAAACGTTTTGCCAATGCTCCCGGGAGGCCCTTGGCTTCTGTTAAACAGCTCAACCCCACAGCCCCTGTAGAGAGGTCTGTCACGTGAGGTCTGTCATGTAGGAGCAACACCAAGCCCTCCCACATGCACCAATACCCTCCTCAGGTAAAGGCATGGCCACGCCCCCAAGCTCTGCCACAGGTAGAGGCAAGGCCACCACGCAGCCCCAAGCCATCCCCATGTTAATGAGACACCTAGAGACTTAGCCACCCCCCTTCCCAGCTACTATAACTGCCTCACCTCTCCAAGAGGTTGCGGGGTACGATCTCATCCATGCCACTCAACATAATGATAATAAACGTCTTAGAATTATGGACTGTCTCTATCCATATTGAGCTGCCATGGGAAGCGAGGGGTCTGGCCTTCGATTAAGGAGCCGCATCTAATCTCTTGCCAAGGGCATCTCAGTGCTTCCAGATGGCACCCATTCTCCCAAGCTGAAGCAGCTAGCCGGTTCCCCAAGTTGCCAAACCCAGTCCGGCAGGAACCCCAGCTGTGCCCCTGCTAGCCCATCTGCAGCACCCAGCAGTGTCTGCAGTGCCCAGGGATAGAGAACCCATGGAGACAGCTGCCTCACATTCCCTGGGAACAGCTGCCCCTCCCCTACCCACAGGTGGTGTCCAGGTGGCTTCCCATAGCCCCCACCTGCCCGTCGGACTGTGGGCAGAGGCACGAGGCCACTTCCCGCATGTCTCATTCTTCCCAGAGCCACAGTGCCTGTGGTGGACACACGCTGCTTCACTCTCCCCCGCTCTGGGTTGGTCCCATACACCATGAGCAGGTTATCCAGGATTCAGCCATAACCTCTTGCTGCTCAGAAACTGAGTTTGGGAAATAATGACACACAGAAGTAAGAACCATACGAAGTTCCTTCTAGGTGATGGTGGTGGCAACAGCCAGTGTAATGAAAGCCCACAGACCCCCAAAAAGTAACACGAGGATGTCCCATCTCTGTGCCAGCAGCTGTAGGGGAACAAGCTGCCTGGACAGCCTTCTAGAAGGTCGTGGCAGAAGCCCATCAGTAAAAGATGTAGCCTAACTTTTTGCAAATACCTGTATAGTTTCATAGCCTAGCTAGTCACTAAGAAAGACATGTGTGTTTCCTACGTGTTTATATTTTAAAAGGTTTCTCATCCCCCTCCCTGAATAGACATAAACTTTATTCTTCCTCAGAACTTGAAAGTTTCTTGATTCAGTTTCCTGGCATCTAATGCTGCTTTGTGAGATGGCTGATATCCATGTATTTATTGTTCTTCTCAGGTATTTAAAACATCATTTCTTCAGAGCCAAGAAGTCAGTGCTAGAACATTTTCCTAAGAGCACAAGATTCAGTCTGAAAAATTTGGAAGCTGCTCCTTCTACTCATGAGACTGCGCCCAGAGGAGTGGTCTTTCTATTCTTTGGAGTCAGTCCTTATATGCTCTTTCCATTGGAAGATTCCAGAATTAAGGTTCTAGGGCAATTTCTTTTCTTCTTACCCCTGTCCCCCACAGTTCTCTCCATTCTGAAGAGCTTGTTGATTTGATGGCCACGTCCAAGATGTTTTCTTTCTCTACATATATTATCTTTTCTTGCATTTTTCTATCTTCCTTTTAAATTTTGTTTTCTGAGAAATAGTTCAGATTTCAATCTTTCTATTGATTGTTTAAATTTTTTCTTATTTGGTTTTGGTTTCCAAAACAACATCTTACTGTGTAGGCCAAGCTAGCCTTGAACTGTCATTAACCCCATTTCTTCTGTTTCTTGATGCTGGTGATCATAGGTGTGTGTCACCACATCTGGCATGGTTATTGTGCTTTAGTTAAAAAAAAAAAAAAAACTTTTATTTGTTCTTTTCTCTCAGTGCCTCTTTGTGTAGCATTGAATTACTGTCTTCCAAATGTATTTTCCTAATCTTTCTGAGCTTCTTGTTTAGGAATGGTTGAAACATTTCTCTTTTACTCACTGTTCTCTGTGGCCTTTTGTTATGTGATTTGGTCTTTGGTAATTCTTTTTTGGTTTCTGCTTTTCTGTTTTTATGACTATTAACACAAGCAACTGGATAACAAGAGTTGAGCCCCCTTGATATTGTGAAAGTAAGACTTGAGCTTGCCAGAACACAGCACAATTCAATCGTCCAGGCCTCCTCTGCTTCTGGTCATCGGGAGCATGTAGAATTACAATTAATGTTTGATCAAAGCGAGGTGCTTACTGGACTCCATATGTGTATATATGAATAAATGAATGCATGCATGCATACATACATACATACATACATACATACGAAACTCACTGCTGAAAATGGGCTCAAGTCCATTGTGAAGCCAGAACTCAGGTACAGATGCCCAAATAGACTCCACCTGGACAGCTATAGCATTATGGGTGTATTGCTCACACCGAGGGCTGAGAATCAGCTTCCCTTACTGCTGACAGACCCTCCTGCTCTGACCTCTATTCTGCATCAGTCACCCCCCAGCTACCTGAAGTAAATGGAAAGTTTAAATATCATCTAGGTTACAGATCGCTTTGCCAATTTGGTAAGAATATCTTCATTTTCACTTTCAAAAATAACTATATCTAAATAATTTCCACATAATTATGGAGAGTGGGAGCCATTCATAGACATTGTTACTCAGAAGTGAGAGAGACTTTCCTGGGTTTTATGAGGTCCAAGCTTTATAAAGGTAAAGACAGCGTAGCAGGCAGCGTCTAAACCATCTTACCATTGATCCTGCCACTGGCATTCTTCTGAGAAAAAAGAGACCTGCTAGCAATACTTAACAAAACCCAGGCCTAAACCCAAAGCCAACCTTCTCTCTCCCCTCCCTTTCTTCCTTCCTTTTTGTCTTAAGTACTGGGAATAAAGCCCAAGGCAGCACATACAAGGCAAGTACTCTACCACTGAGATGTATCATCATACCACAAAACAAATATTAACAAGGTAAGTATTGAAAATTATAAAATAAGGGGGGGGGGGAGAAAGCAAGAGTTGAAATTTTCCTCCCCCTTCCCTGACAGTGAAATCTAAGCTGTGTAAATGATATTCTCAGTTGGTCTGAGAATAGACCACTTTCTCCATTTGGAGCACATAAACACCTCTTTGGAGTAGACAGAAGGCTGTTTTGGGTTGGTGGAAAAGAACATGCAATCAGGGAGCCAAGCTCAGAGTATAACCATCTGTTTGTCTGTGTTCTAGTTGAGAACATGGCTTCTTCTTGTCCACAAAAACAGAATATCACAGCAGAGAACACATCTCATTCAAGATCCTTGTGAAGAGTGACTTTTCTTCTTAAAGCTTGAACACAGATATTTCAAAGTACAAGTTGCCCAACAGGGACTTGACAGCATACGGTTGCTCACTTGGTCTCCTGGATGGACTCAGTGTCTAACTGTAACCCATCACAATCCTTAATAACATCCCTTAACAGGGAGATGGGGAAATGTATGATCCTTTGAAACAACTCACTCAGGAACAACAGCTAACTTGCTATGAAAACACACTTTAAATCTCTTAAAAAAAAAAAAAAGACTTTACCTACATTGCATATGACAGTTAGGTGTGGAGTCAGTGTGTTCTGGAAGGATCTTCAGATTACTGATGGCTGGGAGAGACAGAAGACTTCCATGGCATTAACTGCCTCCATTCTATTGCCATGGTTGGAATTTGCTTATGCCAGGACCAGGAGCTGTGGTCCTTTTACAGATGAGGCAATCACCTCAATGGTTGGCCCAGATAGAAAGAACTCTAATTGGTGTGCTTGAAACTGCAAAATCTCAGAGCTACCTCAAGCGTCCTCAACTCAGAGAGGTGTTTGTTTTTCATTCTCTCTCTTTTTAAGCAAGATTTCTAAACCTACGTGGAGCTTTTACATCACCAACTAAAGGGTAAAAACAGAGTGAATAGAGCAGCTACCTCTTGTTGAGGGCAGGGGTTGGGTTCTCGTCCTTCAGTGGTGTCTACATTGTTTAGTCAGTTAGCTCAGTTCACAATGTTTATAAAACCCTTGATCTTTCTTCCACCATGCCCCTAATAACCAATGTGACAATAAGTGGTTATTATCCTAGTTTGTTTCCTGTTGCTTTGACCAAAGCAATGACCAAAATCAACTTGAGGAGGAAAGGATCTATTGTATAGCTTACAGTCCATCATGAAGGGAAACCAGGGCAGGACCTCAAGTGCTCTTCTTACATGTAAAGATGGATTGAACCTCCATTATGCTGCCAGTCAGCATTAGGTTATGGTGTTTATGCAGGTATGGGCCTGTCACCCTTTGCTGCTATCTTCACATTCAGTCAAACATCAGTTAGAATGACTATGGATTTGAACTGGTATGGTCTAGATTAGACTAAGGCTGACAGTATGAAGCATTCATGAATGTCATAACTTGAAGGTAGCTTCATATATGTGCAATACTGTGTAGAATCCTACATAGTCAGGTGTCTTAGGGCTTTACTGTTGTGTGCAGACACCATGACCAAGTCAACTCTTAGAAATAACAACACTTAATTGGGGCTAGCTTACAGGTTGAGAGGTTCAGTCCATTATCATCATAGCAGGAAGCATGGCAGCATCCAGGCAGGGAAGAATGAAGAAGAAAGAAGGAAATGAGAGTTCTACATCTTCGTCTAAAGGAAACCAGGAGCAGACTGTCTTCAGGAAGTTAAGAGGAGGCTCTCAAAGCCCACCCCCACAGTGATACTCTTCCTCCTACAAGACCCCACCTACTCCAACAAGGCCACACCTTCTAACGGTGCTACTCCCTGGGCCAAGCATATTCAAACCATCATACTAGGCAAGAGGAGAGCATAACCTGAGGCATCCTCCACTACCTGACCCAACATGGAGCTAATATCCCTTAGACATGAAGTCAGCAGCCAAGAGGTTGATATCATTGAAATGGCAAGGGAGAGACACTGGAATCAGCCTCTCATAGAGGTTGTTTGGCTGGGAAGGTCAGCCATGAAACCCGAAGGGTGCTGTAAAGTTAAGAGATACAAAGCACATCATCTCTTTCTCCAGGTATGGATGCAGGTGTCTTCCTGGTAGAGCAGCTTTCATATACCTGACATTCAACAACATGCACCAGGAAGTCATTTTTGCTTTTAGAAAAGTGATTCATTAGCTCCTCACTCACACCAGACTGTGATGATTTCATCTGGGTCCACTTCAACCCAAACACACTTCAGTGAGCAGTACCTTTTTTCCTGAAGATTTCCTATTCCTACCTTTTATGTCCCTTGCATATGGCAAGGAACAATAAGTTAATATATGAGCAATGCTTTAAGCTCCTTTGGAAGGCAGACCTCTCTAAGTGCATGATATTAATAACAGTAATATTTCTGTTGCCACGAAGACAGACCAGGTCCATCTTTCATATGTCCTTTTAAGTCATTTTCCCTGAGGCTGCCTTTTCTGGTAAAATGGTTCTGAATGAGCCATACAAATCTCTAGATTAAAAATACTCACTGGGGAAAGTGCTAGTTGGGATCACCTACCTGGAAGGGAAATATTCTTATATTTGTTTCCTGAAATTATAATGGCTATAGTAGGTCAGGAGTGGGAAAGTCATTGGGCCACAGAACAGAGATGTTAGGGAGGCAGCTGATGTGGACAGTAGAAATCCATAGATGGCCAGTTCCCTGTCATCAGAATTCCAGGTCCATTCCCTGAAGTGCAGTGATCTAGTGACCCAAGTCTTTCCTGAGAGCTGTGACACACTGTATCTAGATAAATGAAACCTTCACTATGTTCAAAATCAACCTGACATTGTTATGTACAATGAGGAAGAGCGACTACAATAACAATGAGAGTGTTTGACACTTATAAACATCTTGCTAAACTGTTTAATCCTCTCAGAACACTGCGTGGTGAATACTATCTTCAGTATTCTGAGATTTTTTTAGGGCCCTGCTCAGTGTTGCACAGCAACCATTTGAAATTGGAGTTACAAGATAAAAGTTTGGGTTATATTTTTCGAAGACCGCAAAGGTAAAGAACCTGTTCCTTTGCTGACACTACTCTCATCCACTCAATGGTACTTGTCATGGTAAATTTTGTGTCTCAACGTGACTGCTCCACAGGATGTCCAGATATCTGGTTGAATATTACGTGGGGTATGTCTGAGGTTGTTACTGTCAGCATTGGTATTGGAACTGATGGAGTGAGTAATTTAGATGTTCCTCCCTGAGTGGACAACATCATGCAATTCACAGAAAGCTTGAACAGGACAAAAGGCAAAGGCAGGCTGCGTTTGCTCTGCCTGGCTTCCTTAGTTGGGACACACATCTTCTGCTGTTGATGCTCCTTGTTCTCAGGGCTTTAGAAATAGACTGGAAGCTACCCCACCAATTACCTAGCCTGGAACCTACACCTCCAGTTCTCTTGATCCCCAACTTGGCAGGACAGATTATAGGACTTCTTAGCCTCTATAAACCCATGAGCCAAAAATACATACTAAACGTAGTCATGCAGGCATGTATACTCCCCAAACATACAGAAAGAGAGGGAGGAGAGAGAGATGCTAGATGCTACTGGTTCTATGAATTTGGTGCCTTTAAGTCTGGGCCTACAGCAGCTAATAAGTAAAAGTACATTTTTGGAGAGTTAGGAGCCTGTCCCAGGGATAATGTATGGTACCTCTGAGCACAGAAGTGAGAGCTGAGCTTCCTAGTTTGATACCAAGAAAACCATCTGAAGAATTATGTGCACTTGGGCTCTGCTCATGCTTCACTGCCCACCTTCCTTCATGAATAAAATTAAAGAAGTGGGTGGAGCCAAGTTTTCTGTCACCCTGGGCAGTAAAGAGCACAAAGCTTTGATGTATATTAACTTTGTTTACTACCTTCGAATCTACCAGCTACTTGCCATGTGACCATGAGAAAATTCCAGTCTCGCTAGGCTTTAGTTGTTCACAGACTAGAGATAATACTGTCCATTGCATAGTGGTTGAAGTATTGAATTGGCTGCTACATATTAGAGGCCTAATAAAGGATTTGACAGCTGTACCATCCTAAACTATAAATTATCTGAGTCTTGTAAAATTTAAGAACGTTCAAAACACCAAGACTTAAGAATAGAACCTACTGAGATGGGTGAAGAGACTGTTCTACCCTTTGTGAAATGCCTAATATTCCTTTTTGAGGTGGCCACACTTGAGTAAATGCCTCTGCACAGGGAGATTGTTAATAAAACGAGAACAAAGGAAATCATGAGGAAACCATGCATTCAACAAGCAAATAAAGCCATTGCAAAGCCACCCACTGCCCTGACCACAACAGCCTGGCAGGTCACAAGGCAGGCATCCAAGGGCCACTGGAGAGAAGCCTTATTATTAGACAGAGCCCAAGGAGATCCAAACCATTCACAGGCTGCAGCCAAGGGGTGGGGGGGCTCAGATTATCCACCCTTCCCTAACAAACCCTCACATCCTCAAGGGATTGACACAGCACGAGGCATAATTAAGAGGCTTCTAATTCATCCACTGCTGGGCCTTGTTCTAAGGAAACCAAGAGTGAACTTGGTATTATTTAGTCTTAATGAAGGCAAACAAGGCTAGGTGTTAAAAAGCCTGTGACTTTCTTGTGTGGGGGCTTAGTATCTGGCCATAGTACTCACCGGACATACACGCTTGCTTCCCTCGCAGAAGAATGTCATTGTGAAGCAGACTAACTATGACAATGTAAATGTGTGCCCCAGGGCTAACTGAGCATGGTGCCAAAAACTGTATTGATCCTGGTAGATACCGACAGCCCAGTCCTCAGCCAGCAGGCCTGGGAAAAGGAGGCTCTGCTGCCCAAACACAAACATTAAGTCCTTTCGTCTAGAGCACTCTGTCAAGTGCCTTCTTTATTTATTTATTCTGCCCTTCTGTCACATTCATTCAGAACCCTGAATCTGAGACTCCATTCGACCCATTCCTACTGTTCTTGGTCCACTTTCTTTTTCTTCCTAAAGCATCTACGAGCTTCATTTTAAAATACCAAATGGATAAACAAGGAAAATTAATTATTTTCTGGTTGAGCTATGAACCACCAGATTCAAACTAATTTGGCCATTCTGAGACAAATAGGAAGTGTAAACAGTAACAAACTGTAGAAGTTCTGTAGATAACAGCTCTGGCTGACCTCTGGGTACCAATGCCTTTCATCCTTGAAGATGAGGTCCTGATTTAGTCCTGGCATCTCTTCCTTTCATGGCTACAGGCACATTCTGAATGGCCAAAGTGGTGATAATGCTTTGCATTGGTAGAAGCAGGGTAGAGGCATGTATGGTTGCCAGTCCTGGCCAGTGAAATATGAGAGGAGGCCATAGGGAGTCTTTAGGGAAGAGTTAATCTGGATATATCACAAACCTGTAATCCCAGCACTCCAGAAGCTGAGGCAGCAAGATTGTGAGTTTGAGGTTGTGCTTGAACATACTTAATACATAACTAAACTTTGTGTTGACATAATGGAAGGGCGTCTAAAAAGGAATGAACTAGGGCAGGAATTATTCTACTTGGTAATATTTCGTGCTTTAAGATATAATTTCCACTTATTCTATAAGGCTATTGAGTTGTGTGTTTTCTACTTGTGGTTGAAAATATTTAAACTGGCAGATGATAACTATTCAAATCATTTTGTAGTCTTCTCTATGAAAAATGCTGTCAAAATCAATTTAACCCCATGAAGGGGAGATTTGTGTAGCAAGTGAAGGCTGCTTCTCCCCAGCTTCCTTCCCCCTTTCTCAGGGAGGTGAGATGGTGCCTCTCTAACTTGAGTATGCAGAAGGATCATCTGGGGTCCTGTATATAAAGAGATTCTGATTCGGTAGGCATGAGGCATACCTCAGCCCCCGAGGTTCTCAGTGTTGGCTCTGACATTATTGCTCCATCAGCCACTCTTTCTTTGACTGTTAGATTCTCTATATATTTCCCTGGGGGGGGGACCAGCCACAACCCATCTCTGAACTACATGCTCATTCAGAAACTGAAGCTCATCTAAGATAAGCTAGTAAAGTGATAGATACTTGTTGAAGCCACTGAAGGAGATCTTCACCTTCAAAGAGAGCTCCTGGGAGAGTTTCATTGGATGATAGTTTCTAAAACATGAAGGTTGGAATCATGATAACCATTTTCTGTTCCAACACACTTGAGGACAAAGCCCTAAGGAGCAAGGATGCAGAAGCAGGTAGAAATGATGCCTTCAGGTTGACCTCTATCCCAAAGCAGACATCTCCCATTCTCTTCCATCCTTCAAAGACCTGAGCCTGCTTGCAACTTTTCTCCTTGCTAGAGACGTTTTGGTAACTTTCTTGTCAACTACATTAAATTATGCAGTGCTGGTCACATCGGTGTTCCAGATATCGGTGTTATAGAAGGAAAAAAATCAGAAGAGCAATTAAGGATGATATCAGCAAGATCTACCAAAAGCATACTTTTCTGAGAGTCATTTTACCTTTTAATAAAAATTATGGAAGACTACATAGGGGGAGATGCAGGGAGGGAAGATCAGGAAGAAGTTTCCATAGAGGAGCGCCCACACTTGTCAGCCAGCCCACATCTATGTGTCAAGGACAGTCGTTTATGCCACACAGCCTTCTCTGTGCCACACAGCACAGGTATGTTTGTACCAGCCACATTGTTTTAGGCATGCCAGCTTGCGGATATGAGGTTAATGGCTGGGAAGCCAGAAAACACTTCTCTGTCTTGACCTTACCACATTGATTCAGGGTAAGCCCTTCTAGTCTTCAGATAGTTCCTTTCTCCATATTTTCTGTGGGCTCTTAAGAATAGTCCTTGTGGCTCCCTTTCTGAAATCATCTTTTTACTCTTACATATTGCTTTAGAAATTAAGGTAGACAGTACTAAGTCAAGTGCCCACCATAGAAAATGTATAGTTCTCTCATATTTCTATCAGTGTCTCACAAAGTCATGGTTCCAAGGCCATGCACTGTGGCATTTGAGCCTTATGCTTATGTGGTGTCCCCCAGTGAGTCCTGTTCATGGCACTGGGGTCCCAGGAGTGATACTTCTCTGGCTTTGTTCCAACTTGCTATAATTTCCTACTTTCATCTGCATAGAAGGGGTGGCATACCAGGGCATTTCCCTTGGTATCTGTGTCACAGCTTCTTTGACCTTCAAACCGAGCCTGCCTTTGGGCCTCTCAGTCGGGCCAAGTTAAGAATTCAGACATAGGAAGACTGTTGTAGATTACTTTGGTTGGCCTCAGCAGAACCACAGGTAAAGAGAAGACAGAGGGCAGCTTGACTAACCAAGAGAAAGTAATGTAATAATAGCATGGGAAGCAGGCATTGATATAGAAGCCAGAGAATGAGCAACCCCAAAACTAGAGATGACTTGTACGCTTTGAGAATTAGCCTTGACCAATCTTGATTTTACCTTAAGAGCTGCTTCAGACTTTTACTTTGGAAATCTAAGATAAAAGTCTACTACTTTGGGCTCCTTAATTTATAGTAATGACTTATAGTGGCAATAAGAAACACACAACTAAAGCTTAACAGTGGTGTTCAGAATCTTCCATCTTTCCCAAAATCCTTGTAGCAAATCTGGTTCCTTCTCTTAATTAAGGCATGGATACTCTACCAGCCTTAAAATGCAGCCACCTGCGTACAGCTCACCAATGGCTCTGGAATGGCAGCATTTTGAAATTCTGCTGCTCTTAACTTTCCTGGCACTTCTCATCCTAAAGGCAAACATGTTGTTTGCCTAGAGAGAGAGATGGGCCAACAAGCTTCTAAAGTTTCTTCCAACTCCATGTTGCTACGGTTTGATCTTCTGAAAAAGACTCAAAACACTGCACATTGTTCTTCCCAAGGTGAACATTTGTACTGTACAGTGCTGAGTGGCCTTGAAGGCGAAGACACCTGGTGCTATGGGGGAACAACTCCAGTCAATTTGGCAGACATTATTTTAAAAACCTAATATATGAGTGTTCATTTCACATTATATATATATATTCTCCTGGGAATTTATTGTAACCAGATTAAGCCAAATGTGCATGGAGATGCATTTTCTCAAAGATGTTGATTGCAATTCAGTTTGTAGCTGCAAAAAAAATAATATGAGATGAAATGCACAATGATTTAATAAGAGACCCAGCAGGTATATTGTGATAACTTTTTATAATTGAATGATGTCATATAAATTAATGACATGGGAAATAAATGGAATTATGAAGAAAAACATACAGTTTTTCAGTTACAAAACAATGTTTGTGTAGATTCCTACATGTACATATGTGGAAATAAATTATTGGACTAGCATATGTTACAACATTTTAAAAATTATATTTCTTGACAAAATTAGTGGTCACTTGTAGTTTTTTTTTTTTTTACCCATACCCACATATTAAAAACCTGCCCACACTAAGTGTGGTACTTGTGTGATCTAAATGAAAAGTATTCATTTACATATGGAAAAACTGCATCCTTAGTCCAAGAATCAGGCTCCTGACTGTCATCCTGAGCTCCGTAAATGCCAGTTGCATGACCATGAGGAAGACATCTCATTTCCTGGAATCCAATGTCCTCATCATTAAAACAATGGTAGGGATGCATGCAATTGGCCAAGAGAGGTGGAGTGGACATATGTGTGGGTGCCCATTCCTGCTTTGTTTAGATCATTTGCGCTTTTATCTAAATATTAGGCATTGATCTTGGTTTTCTTTGAAAAGTGAGTATAAGATCATTTTTCAAATGTGAGAAATTACTGACTTAGATATTAAACCCCTTCCTTGAGCAGCATTCTTTGACTTGCTTGCCATGATTTTCATATCTACTTCACATCTTGCGCCAACTATTCAAATCATTTCCTGCTTTAAATGTGGACCATCTCTAAGTGGACATGAGAAAGGGCTGGAGTCCTGAAAAGATGATGGCAAAGTTCCTCATGCAGATTCTGGAACATAAATGCTTCATGTGAAGGACTTTTTCCAACTCTGGATTTGGCACCCTCCATGAGTAAGGTCTGTGGTACCTGTCTGGCACACTCTTTCACACTCTGTGTTCTGTAGATCGACTAGATCCATCATCTTGAGTCTTCCTCATCCTTTTGTTGACAACCAAAATTAACAGCCACACACATGAAGAAAAATTCCCTCCAGAAGATATTAGCCCTACTTATTAGGTGTGCACTTGAGTCTTACCTAGTAAGACTCCTTCTTCTATATGGAGAATTTCTGAAAATTCACATGTTAAAACCTAACTGCCAACAGCACAGGAAGGTGAGGCTATTAAGAAATAATTAGGTTATGAGGGACGAGTCATCACAAAGAGTATTATCTCCCTTATGAAGAGGCTTTAGAGAAATTTCTTTGCATCTTTACCATCTGAAAACACAGCAGAAAGGTGCCATATAAAAAGTGGAGAACTGGGACTGGAGAGATGCCTCAGCTGACAAGAGCATTGGGAAGTCCTCTAGAAGACCTATGTTTGATCCCCAGCACCCACATTGTAGTTTACAACTGACTGAAATTCCAGTTACAGAGGATCTGAGCCCCTTTTCTGTCCTCTACAGGAATTGCATTTGTGTGATGCACATACATACATACATACATACATACATGTATATACATACATACATACCAACTTTGAAGCACTGGGATAGGCATTTGTCACCATATCTGGGCCAGAACCACCAAGTTTTAAGCACAAGTATTAACATGCTTAGATTTTACTAGGGCAGTCCTAACTGAAGTAGTTATAAACAGTATCCCTACCTAAGGAGATAAGTCTCTCTGTACCCTGAACTAGTCAGGACACAGTTATAGCAGTAACAATAAGAAGCTGGGCTTTGGTACAACAAGCAAACTTCTGCCCTGTCTTTTCCTGATCTCTCTGGTAAATTAAAATTCTAGATCCAGACCTTGGACCACTTGTTACCTGATTAGTGATTTCCCCTGCTATCTGCCGGGGGATTTGCTGCATGCACTCTGTGACAACAATCAGAACCTATCTCACTCAAGTTCCACGGGACACCTGTGTGATTGTACCCTGCTCCTGCTGAGCACAACCTGCCTGTCTAGACTTCCTTCCTACCTGCCCGAGTTGTCTTAGCACCCCAGTGTGTGTATGCTCAGGGTCTTGGCCTCCCAATCTGTTCAGTCTGAAACCAGCCAAGCCCTCATTCTGGCTTCATGTCAAATCTCTCCTAACTAAAATTGTTATGACATTGCCAACAACCGTGAGTCAACTCAATGGCCATCAGCAATCTGTAGTCTCAGACACATCACAAACTGGCTCCCTGGAGAAAGAAAAGGGAGGAGTCTTAGGCCCTAAATCCTTTGGTTATGACTTAAAGTCTCCTCTGGCACCTCTGGCATATAAGCTCCTCTGCTCTGCCCAGCAAACAAAGGCACCATCTGCTGACTCATGGAGAGCCAGCAGCAGGAAGTCATCTTCTTGGCTGAGAGTCATAGTGCTATATAATTTTGGGAAGCACTCTTCCCTCGTCTGTACTTGGAGCTAATACTGTTGGAACAGCTGATGCTTATGCTGGAAAGTCACAACCATGCCTGTTTACCAGGAGGAAAGTGCCTCTGCCATAGTCAGTCACAAACTCTCCTGCAAGGCAGAGAATGATGCAAAACTCGCCATCTTCATCCACTTGGCCTTCTACCTAGACAGAGTCAAAGCCAGGTGGATTACAGGAATCTCTCTCGCCCTTATTTCCCCAGACTTTCTCTCCCCCACTTCCTCACCTGGAGATTCCTGGTTTCGTGTTCACAGACAATTATACCATCAATCCATGATGGCCATTTTCCTGGAGTTGTCCCAGTAGGATGTATGACTGAAGGTTTTTTCATCCTATGATGACTATGAGAGGCCAGCAAGTGGTAAGCAATCTCCAATCACTTTGTCAGGCTCCATGGCACCATGAACAGCCTCCTACTGGCACCTCAGCCCCCATCTGCTTCCATTTCCTTCTTGCACTGTCAACCACATGCCTTCATTTCATCAAACCCATGTAGCTCAAACTGGTCAAGGAGACCACACTGATCTTAAAACCTCTTAAAGTTCTAGGAGAGAAATAAGCTGTTTTGGAGTAATATGACTTGGAGCCATGTGGGCCCCTGGTGACATTACATAGAAAAAGCAAGAGTCCATATGAAAAGAATATAAAAAGGCATAGAAGAGACTTCAGCAGGCCCCCAGGTTTGGTCCACTAGAGGAGACTAGGAAGAGGGTTTTAAAAGAGCGGAAGTAGTAATGGTAATAGTAGTAGTGGTAGTAACAGCACTACTACTAGTAGTAATGTGAAGGGTGGTTTGGAAACTAAAGCAGGTGAAGGAACTAAAGTTTAGCAAGCATGTGGTCTAAGCTGGTATAGAGACCACACAGAGACCCCCACAGCAGGAACTGTACCTCAAGGTGGTCACTTAGTGTAGCTTTAGTCCAACCTCACAGAGACCCCCACAGCAGAAGCTGTACCTCAAGGTGATCTCTCAGTAGCTTTGACAACTCCTAGAATGAAGAGAGATGTAACTTCTCAGGCAGGGGAGAAAGCCACAAACTATCACCAGCCAACACTGTCACATGTAGGAAATGGACTGCTGTCTGTCAACAATGACTCTGGGCAAGACACTGAGAGCCCTAAGGCAAGGGGAGAGTCCCAGAGTAAATAGCAGGTGCTAGGAGCATAAATCTTGGTTCAGATCACTGCTCCTCTGTCAGTGGCTGTGTTTTTCTTGGAAAATATTTATTATAACTTTATTTGGTCTGTTTGTTTGAATGAGAGTGGCAACCATAGGCTCATGGATTTGAATACCTGGACTGTAAGATTATAGGTCCTGAGTCTGCTCCACCACAGGGCTCAGCCATTCAGGGAGGCATGACCCAGGAAGTTGACCAAACTTACCCTTAGGGCAGCCCCAAGACACCATTCCAGGGGTAGGGAAGCACAATCTGAGGCTCAAGACAGCAAGAGCTGGTTTGGATGGGGGGGGGGGTCCCCGGGCCTGCAAGGAAGCTAGGGTCATCTGGTTCTCAGGCTTTCTAGCACCCAGGCACCGCTGGGAGCCAAGGAAGGGATGACAATAGAGTGGGGGTCCTCAGGCTTGGGGGAAAAGGGGGGAACTCCAGCTGGTTCCTGCAGGGAGAGTTCTTGGCTTAGTGGTGGCAGTGGGCTTGGGCTTGGCTTGGTGGCAGCAGTGCTGGGAGCACAGAGAGGCCATGGGAGACTAGATGGCAGTTCTATAGGTGAAGGCCTCCTGCATGGCTCCGCACAGCAGATACCAATAAAAAGAGGGAGTCCATGGTTTTAAGGCATTTATTGTCATGGCAGAAGGTGAATGAGTAAAACCATATCCCACTTCTCAGGGTGGGCCTAAGATTAAATGTCTTTTACAAGGAGAAGTATCTGGGAAGGAAAGCTTAATTAGCTAAGCCCTTCAGGCATTTAGGTACTTCATTAAAATGGGTCTTGAGCCTACGTGACCTCAGATCACATCCTCTACATGTGGATAGGCTTGGGGCATTGCCCTTACATGACTGATGGCCACAAATCTATGGAGGACTTTGGCTAGTGACAGGCTCTAGTGCCCAGGAATCAGGTGAAGTGCCTACTATCCCTTGAGGGTCATGGGGGCTTCTAGCCTAGCTCAACCAGGAACCAGGCTACCTCTCAAGGTCTCACACTGGTCCACAGTTGGTGGAACTGTTTGGGAAGGATTGGAAAAGGTGTGTCACTCAGGGTAGGCTTTAATGTTTCAAACACCTTGTGCCATTTTGAGTAAGTTCTCTCTCTGCCTGTGGTTCCTTCGCAAAATGTAAACTCTCAGTTATTGTTCTTATACCAAGTCTGCTACCATGGTTGTCATGGATGGTCATGGATTCTAACCCTCTGAAAGTGCGAGCCCCAAATTAAATGCTTTCTTTCATAAACTGTTTTGCTCATGGTGTCTTATCATACCAATAGAAGTAACTAAGACATTGGGTGATGTTTCTTCTCTTGTCAAATAGGGATAGTAGCATTAACTACTACTTAATAAGAAATGCACATAAAGTATTAACACAGAGGCTGAAGCCCGCACAGGGAAGGCAGCCTGAAGCCAGTTCCCAGGACATTGGACGAACTTACAGTGACCTCAGAGCAAGCATCTGTCCCCCTTTGCATGGAAAGAAAGGAAAAAAATAAACAAGAAGTCTCATGCATTACTGGGTCTTTATATTACCAGGAACAAGTGTCCCTAGAGAGACCCTTTTCCAAGACACTTAGCAAGGGAAGAGGAGGGGATGAGAGCAGGCTTACTCATTGGACATTCCCTGAGTGATTTCTGAGGGTTCCTTTTTAAAGGCAAACACAGTAAATCGTCCCCCTAAGGAGTGGCTCAATATACCAAGGCTCTGAAAACATGCAGATGGAATTTCTGGGATTGATGATGTAGCAATCAGTTGCTGTTCTTTTCTCAAGCAGTAGCCCCAAGGGCGTTGGCAGCAATCTCTTCTCAACACCGCGGATAAGCAAAGAGCAGCTGAGAGCAACTCTCCTGTCAGTCCCAGAGGTACAGATGACCAAGTAAGTGTCACAGTAGAATACACAAAGGGACATAACTGGCATTTAAGCTAACGATGCTTTCCAGCTCAGATCCTGTGCCCTTTGACCCTGCACTATACTCCAATAGGTCAGAGCAGACCTGGCTGACTTCCCTAATGCGAATTATCCTCCCTAGTCAATAAAATTTCCTTCTGCCTCTGCATTGACAATAGATGCTGTCGCTCATCCCCTCCAGCTGCAGCAGTATCTCAGCTGTCAGTGGGAATTTAAATTAAAGATATAGGTAATCATTTCACTGCTTTTAGGCAAAAGAAGGAAGGATTTTTATTGCTTTGGCTGTAATCACCTTCTCCTAAGAAAAGTAAAAAGATCTCTAGTCCCCCTGGGGGAACAGTATTTTAAAGTGCCCAAAGGGGACTAAAAACACATGGCAGCCCTAAGTGGTAGATTTCCTGAGAGAAATTCAAGCCACTCTGCATTTCTGGTTGAAAGCCACCTTCGTCCAGAGCTTTCACTGTCACATAGCAGCGTATCCAGGGGACAGGGGGAATTCGTGGTTGCAGTGAAAGGAATTTTGAGCAGAAGAAAACTCTTGGGAAAAGGAAGGGAAGATGGCAGAGGAACTGGGAGGGAGGAGAAGCCACACTGAGGTTGGAGGGTCTGACCCAAGGGTGACTCTGCAGTTAGCCAGCGTTGGGACTCTGGGTGGGTCCATAAAACTCTGGGAGTTGCTATTCTTATCAACAAAGTGATTTGAAACCAAAGTTCTCCAAGATCCTTGCTGATTCCAGTATTCTCTGAGCTTCAACGTAATTTTGGCTTCTACGTGCTTGGGGTGCACCAAAAGACTGTTTCCTGAGGAGCAGAGGAGAGGTGTGGTTTGCCCTCAGCATTCTTAGTCTCCCAAGGTTGAGACAAATTGAAGGTCCACAGAATGTCCTGTTCAACCTGCTGATGATGGAAAAAATTCAAGTGAGTTTTCTACTTAGCTTTTAAAATAAAGGAAATTTCATTCTAGCTCCCTTCCTCTCTCTCTTCCTACCTCCTTTTCTCTTGACCTCTATTGTCAACAACTGAAGAGATACCTTCAAATTCAGCACAAATATTTCAAGATGTCAGGGCAAAGTAGCACTCAAGGTCTATACTGTCCTGATAGTCTCCCAGCATCCTCTGTTCTTGGAAGCTAGCAGGATTTGGCTTGGTTAGTTCTTGGACAGGAGAAATGGTTCTCTAAGTAGCTATCATGATTTTTTAAATGCAGCCAAAACATTCACATTGTTTACTTTTTACAGGGAATTTCTAGGATAATTAAAGATTTAATTGCAAAATTCAAAACAAAGCAATGAATGCAAATACAGGAAAATGTGTGGCTAATCCTCACTGTGAGAATTTCAGAATATGGTATGGAAAACAGAAATGGAAACAAATAAACCAATTAATTGTTATAACATAAAAACCCAGCAGACACCACACCCAAACCACCTAAGGTTTATGGTGGATGTGTAGCACTCTGGTGGTGAACCAGCATCCTCAGTATACAAAGATTTACTATTTCATCAAAATAGGAACATACTTTAAAAGAAATAAAATATTTGAATTGATAAGTCACAGAAGAAATTAAAACATCCACCTCAATAATTATCAACTAAATCAATTTTAAAAGCTGTCAGATGTGTTTTGCTCATGAAGTTGGCAAGGCTTGTGTTTTATAGTGACATCAGCTACACAAGTAAATGTGCTCAACTATTTCCAAGGCTAATATGACCAGGCAGAGCTAGCAGCATGGCATTACATTCAAGTTGAGTGGGTGCCTTGATGTGAATGCCTACGTGAGAAATTCCCTCACTGGTAGTGCATTTCAAGGAAGTGGTTAGGATGCCTAAGAGCCCTTTTCGACACCTACTGTCTGTCCACTGAAGCTACATCTGAGCCAACCATGAAAGGGCACAGGTCCTGTGGCCCCCTAGTGCTGTTATCAAGTGTGTGTGACTCCCTCTCCATCCTTGATTCTTCACTCACAAACAGCATTATGGGAAACAGACTCCATGTTATTTGTCTGCTCAGTCTGCTCTAACAAAAGTAGCACAGGCTTGGGGACTTAAAGAACAGAATTCTGAAGGCCAGAAATCCAAGACACAGAACTTAGTTACTGGTGAGGCATCTTCCTGTCTTGTGGATTGTTGCCTTTCACTTCCTGGCAGAGAGAGAGAGATTGTGTGTCTTTTCATGTCAGGACACATCTATAAGAGAATCACACTGCCATGACCTCATTTAAAAACACTGTAACTACAGTAAGTCTCAATACATCCACTTTGGAACTGGAATTTCAGCATACAAATTTGAAAGAACTACATTAGGTCCATGAGACTCTGTGCCAAATGTATTGCTTGTTCAGTTGCTTACTTCGTCAATACTGATGAGACAATTACTGTCACATAGCCATGTATTGTGTCTGGGATGTGTGTTCAGACAATTTACTTTTCTCCATGACCTATAGGGGATTTATGAATTGGTACAAAACCATCAAAAACTGCTCATGAATGTTTTCATCATCTTTAATCATAGTTCCCAAAACTTGGAAGCAGCAGCCACTATGTCCACCTGCATTAGTGAATGAATGAACCAGAGCAGCCTCACCATGGAGTATCAATTCATGTTGGAAAAAAAAAATGAACTAACAAACCACAAATGAAGAAAACTGACGTATTACTAAAGGAGGCAATGCTACCAGAAAAACAACATTATACATGATTCTAGCTGTATGACATTCTCAAAGTGGCAGTGCTAGAGAGACAGAAAAGACAGTCATAGCTGGAGAAAAGACAAGTCCTAGTGGGGAGCTAGTGAAGAGGAGGGATGGAGAGGTGGAGCAAGCAAGGGGTACTTTTAGGACAATGATGTTGTTCTGAGTGATGATGGACTGGTACACACTTGTAAGGGCACTTGCCAAGATCAGCTGAATGTGCATCACAAAGAGGGAGCCCTCCTGTAAACTAAGAATGCCAGTTAATGACCATCAGTCATCAGTTTGTAAGAAACACACTCACACAAGGGGTAAAGAGGAGGATGGGTGTGGAGCTGAAATGTGAGACATACCGTTAGGAACTTTCTTCTCATTCCTCAGCGAACTCCAAGCTACTCAAAAGTAATATTTACTGTGTTGTTTTAAAAATAAGTATAAAATAGCAGAAGACACGATTTCCCATATCCCTCCACCCCTCTTTGCTCCAGACACTGAAAGGGCTTTAGAAGCTTCAGATGTGGGTATCTGAACTGACCTTCACCCTGGGCATCCCTGCAGGGCTGACCCTCCTGTGGGCAGGCCACACAGTAGACACAGCTGGGGCTCAGCCCCCTCTATTATCGCCTCTTAAACTTTCTCCTGCAGAGAACTGCAGCTTGTCACCACATCTATCCCATCCGAGTTCAGCTCGTTCAGTGCAGGAGTGAAGAAAAGATTAACAGTAGCCCCTGTATGGCAAGTCAGTATGGGATACACCTCAGAAAGAGGATAAGCCACCTCTTATGCCACCTTTGTTCTCTACATCTCTGAGACAGTGAGTTGGTCACTTACAGAGTGGTTTCACTCAGAGGTCAGCTGTAAAGAGTCAAAAGGAAACAGACAAGCAACTCTCTGAGGAATTCAAGCTGGTTGTTCATAGGTTTTTGTTTTTGTTTTTGTTTTGTTTTGTTTTGATTACAATTCATTCATACAGACCCCTTGTCTTTCAGAAGAGATCTGAGTCTTTACTTTGATGCTTTATGAATGCAGCCAGGAATCTGTTACATAACATGAAGATCAACATTTCAAAGCCTTTTCTGTTCGGGCTCCGCACCAGCCACACTTCCTGGTCATCAGACTGCCACATGGCATGGCAAGGCGCATTTCCTCATGTCCAGTTGGCAGCTTGGCTGACCCTGGCTCCTCACCCCATCCTCCTGTCCCACAGCTGGTTCTCTGGCCACAGTGTGCAGAAGCATTTCATTTGGCATGGAAGGACATGGCACAAGAGGACCATCCCGCTTCCACTTTTCCCTTGGACTCACAGATACAGGCATTCATTGCCAATGCCATTCTGTCCTTCAGGGGAAAAGTAATAAGCCCACTTGGAAAAAGACCTCATGTTGCTTTCAGGCACAACAACCAAACTGGATTTTGGTCATTAGAAATTTACCATTAGACATTGGGTCTTCAAAAAATACTATAATTATGAGAGTCTACTTTTATGCCTTAGCTCTGTACAAGGCCATTATCCTGTTGTACAAATAGATTCATAATATGTAGGAGCCACTACTACTGAAGAATTATATGACTTGGGAATGGTGATGTCAGGGGTCAAGCTACATGGCATTTCTGTAGCTGTCTCGGATATGGCTACTCTGTACCTTTTCACTAATAAAATTACTTTACCATAGCAATACTGAATGGGATCTTATTCTATGTAGCCATGGTTAATTAACCTTGCAACCACCAAACTTGTCCAAGTAGAAATTCAGACCTACGAATGATTATAAGATGCACATAGCCTATTATATACCCTACCCAGCTCCTCATGACCAATGGGAGCTGGACTTGTAGTCCTTTGATGTTCTCTCGAGCATTGAGTACTTTTGAATCTACAACCTCATAACCCAAATTGCAAATCTATTCTTTGAACTGGGACTTTCAAGGCTAGTGCCAACAGAACATATCACTCTGGATCAACTCAGCCTCTCTGCACAATTCAGAAGGATCTGCGTCAGGCAGCTCAGGAGTTGGAGTGGGGTGCAACAGTATGAGGGCTCACTGTTGCATTACAAAGATGCAGGGCTGCAAATCAAGCCTTTCCTCCCCAATGTCTGGAAAACAGTATTTAAAGGCTGATGTATTCATATAGTTAAAGCGTTCCTTTTCCTGTCTAAGTTGTTTGAGAGACAAAAGAGTTATGTAAGGAAAGTCCAAGGGGCTGCTAAGTTAGTGTACAGATGTGAAGGTTTCCATGCAGAGGGAGAGTTTCCTCTCCCAGACACAGATGCATTCAGCCCTACTGATTAAGTTGGCCCTAAGTAGTGCTGGCCCCAACTTTCATATTCATATTTCTGGCTCCATTAACCACTGTCTATGTGTCCAGTTGTGTTAGCAGGTGACAGACAGAAAGGGCCATGCAATTCTGTTGCCAGTCAAAGTCTCACATCCTGCCAAATGTCCTGGCTTCATGGATCTGGCTTTTTTGTGCCAATTGGTTTTATTGACATAATTATTCGTCCCAGTTTCAGGATATAATTGGATGATTTGTGTGTGTGTGTGTGTGTGTGTGTGTGTGTGTGTAATCTGTAACTGTGAGTCTGTTATTTCTCTTTGATGTTAATTGTATGGAAAGGTTGGATGTATAATTCTGTTTCTGCTCTATCTAAAGGGAAGCATAAATGAAAGTCACAAGAAGGAAAGGGGAGAGGATCTGATTAATTAAATGTGGTTTGGGAAGATAAATGAGGGCGATCGATTGTGTAAGATCCAGCATGATCCCAGGACTCCGAATCACAGTTAGCACAGGTGTGTTCAATGTCTGACTGCAGATCAGCTTTGGTCTCAAACAAAACACAAATGGTGAAGAGGAGGCCCCAATACTCACCCTGCTTTAAGCAATGACGGTCTTCCTTTGTGTTCACTGATGCCACTTCCAGTGTGTACTGGCTGGTTTTGTGTCAACTTGACACAAGCTGGAGTTATCACAGAGAAAGGAGCTTCAGTTGAGAAAATGCCTCCATAAGATCTAGCTGGAAGGCATTTTCTCAATTAGCGATCAAGGGGAGAGGGCCCCTTGTGAGTGGTACCATCTGTGGGCTGGTAGTCTTGGGCTCTATAAGAAAGCCAGCTGAACAAGCAAGAAGGAGCAAGCCAGTAAGGAACATACCTCCATGGCCTCTGCATCAGCTCCTGCTTCCTGACCTGCTTGAGTTCCAGTCCTGACTTACTTTTGTGATGAACAACAGCCTGGAAGTGTAAGCTGAATAAACCCTTTCCTCCCCAACTTGCTCCTTGGTCATGATGTTTGTGCAAGAATAGAAACCCTGACTAAGACAAATTGGTACCAGCATAGTGGGGTATTCCTGTGACAACCTGACCATGTTTTGTGGAAGGACTTTGGAACTTTGGGCTAGAAGATCCATTCGATGTTAAAAGCTCTGTGGAATATTGTGTAGGAACTTGGAAAATAATGTTGAGAACAGTGCAGAAGATGGAAGCCTGGCTTGTGAAATTTCAGAGGGAAGATTAAAGACTCTTATCAGGGCCATTGCTAGTTTGATTGTGAGGATTTTGTGGTTTTGGTTGGCTGGGGCTGAAGAGTCGTCTGTGATTGACAGGATGCCAAAACTACTAAAGGGAGGATTTTGCATTGCTGGGGCAATTGATGCTGGTTGGCTGAAGCTGGGAAATTGGTGGTGATTGAGAAGAGACCAGCATCATTGAGATAAAATCTTCTGAGAAGTGTTTCTAAGAGCACAGAGGCTGTGTTCCAGAGATAGCCAGGGTTGTACCTTGTGCTGTGGCTGGACTTGGTAATGTGTAAGAGTCACCCAAGTGGTACTGGTTTTGAAGGCATGAAGAAGTCATGAAGAGCAGCTGAGGCTCAGGCATTGTGAGAGGCCTCAGAAGGTCATTGATGAAGGTACAGTCTCGGTTGCAATTGACTGTCCAGGACTGAAGGAATCATACAAAGGAGCTGAGGCTCAGTACTTCAAGAAGCTGTGGAAGGCCATTGGTGAAGGTGAAGCCTCAGTTGCAATTGATGGCCCAGGACTGAAGGGGTCATGCAAAGGAGTTGAGATTTGGCACCATGGTAAAGCCAGTTGCAGCAGAAGACAGCAGTGTTTTGGAGATGCTAGTACCATGAGATGCCCACCAAGAACAGCAGCAGCAGTGGAGTACAGGCATCTGGAGCCTAGAAGACAAGGTGTGTGCTACAAAGGGCAGAGCTGGAGAAGTAACTCAAGCCCTTGGAGGAATCCAGAAGTTCATGAGTGAATCCCAGACATTGGACGGTTGGAATTTGATTTTGATTTTGATTTTGATTTTGACTGTACCCTGATATATTTTCCCTCCTGAAAGAAGAAGGTATCTTAGTGGAGACTCTTAATGGTAAAAAGACTTAGAATTCTAAGAGATTGGATATTTTTAAAGGGATTGAAATTTTAATATGTAAGAATTTGCAAAGACTATGGGACTTTTAAAGTTATTTATATCTTGGGGATAAATAAGAAAGTAAGGATTGGTACTTAAAAGTGATGTATTTCTGTGTCAAGTTGAGAAGGGGTCAATTGTACTGGCTATTTTTATGTCAACTTGCTGGAGTTATCACAGAGAAAAGGAGTTTCCATTGAGAAAATGCCTCCATGAGATCCAGCTGGAAGGCATTTTCTCAATTAGTGATTGAGGGGAGAGGGCCCCTTGTAGGTGGTACCATCTGTGGGCTGGTAGACTTGGGCTCTATAAGAAGGCCAATTGAGCAAGCCAGTAAGAAGCATCCCTCCATGGCCTCTGCATCAGCTCCTGTTTCCTGACCTGCTTGAGTTCCAGTCCTGATCTCCTTCATTGATGAACAGCAAGATGGAAGAGCAAGCTGAATAAACCCTTTCCTCTCCAACTTGCTTCTTGGGCATGATGTTTGTTCAGGAATAGAAACCCTGACTAAGACACAGTGTGGGGAACATCCAGATGTGGACTGACGAGGTTGCTAAACATGCTTTGCATCCAGATGAGTCACTGTCACTGAAAACTGGCACTGCAGAGGATTGCAGAGGCCAAAGAGGAAATCCGGGAAAATACACTTCTCTACTTGTATTTTTCCATCTGTTGCCACAAAAATATTCCAGAACGCAGAGATCACAACCCCTTTTGGCCTTTAAATATTTGCTCTGGATCTCTTGTTTTTCCAGTGGTGAATGTTTTGTTTTGTTTTGTTTTGTTTCCCTTTTGAGGGCTGCCCACTATTGTCCAAGAATCCTGAAACATATACTACTACCCATCCTGAACTTTTAAAGCGGAACTTCTCAGCTAGCAAAGCAATGATTAGAAATTGAAGAATGAGTCTTCGGAATTCTCCTTCAAATATCTAAACCCAAGTCATAACAGGAAGTGGAACGGAAGTTCATTAGTGCCTCCATGCTTCAGGGGGAGTGATCATTAGTATATCACACAGAGACCCAGGTGGCCACAGATAACCACGCACTCAACGGAAGTCTGGTTTGAATTTTTATGTATTGATCCAATGTTCACCTAATCATCATATCTGGCCTATCCATGTTAGAGCACATCATAGTATATTGAGTGATGAATGATTTACACTGTAAAATTTCATATATATATATGTGTGTGTGTGTGTGTGTGTGTGTGTGTGCAAATTTGAAATGTATCAGTGCAGTTTGTTTATTATGCCAAATCACTCAAAATATTGTCCCCGTTTTCTTATAATGGTTTTACTAAAGTGATTTGAATATTCTATCATCAGTTATCCATCCTTGACACTTTGTTTTTGGAAGCTACTTTTTTTTTTAAATTTAAGGAGTGAGTAGAGATGATATCAAGATGCATACACAGAAATCAGTTCTTATTTTCCATAAGGCATTTCTATGCAGTTTTCTCTGTAGACAGTTTATATGATGTGATAGTACACCAATTGGGAAGAGACTTGATGAAGTATAGTAGTATGTTTGGCTATGCTGAGCTTAGATGTTTCTGATAAACAGAATTACCAAAGAAAAGTTTACCCTAAAATAAAATGTTATTCTCTGTATTACACAAGAGCTAGGGAGGCATTTAAGGAAACTGATAAAAAACAATCTGGAAGAGGTACACTAATTAGCTTGAAAACTGACTTTATAATTACTAATACAGCTGAAGCCACTAGAGGAATAATATACTACAGACTTTGTGCTGTCAACTTGAGTCACAAACTTGAGTTACCTTCAAGGACAGAGCCACCACTGAGGAGTTAGATCTATGAGGTTGGTTTGTTGGCTTGTCTGTGATGCACACTTGATTGTTGATTGACATGGGAGGAGCTAGGCCATTGTCAGTTGTACAATATCTGGGCTGGTACCCCTGAGCTGTAGAAGAATTGTAGCCAAAGATGCCAAAGAGAGCAAGCTAGTAAGCACAATTCTACTTTTCCTCTGTGGTGACTATTTCAGTTTCAGTCTCCAGGCCCCCACCTTGAGATCCTGCCTTGACCAGTCTCAACAAAGGACTATAAAGTGTAAAATAAAATAAACCCCTTCCAGCTAAGTTGCTTTTATCAGTGTTTTATCATAGTGACATAAAGCAAAGACATAAGTCAGAAAATGGTACCAGAAGAGTGGAGTAGTCTTATGTGGAATCTGACCATGTTATTTCACAGGATGGTTGTGGAAACACTTGGAACTTTGGGCTGGTGATGCTTAATGAGCTGTTCTATAGAAAAGTGGAAGAGAATTCGAAGATCCATGCTGGCAATGAAAGCCTGACCTATGAAGTTTCAGAGAAAAGGTTAAAAGTCCATCAAATCTATCAGGGCCCTTTCTGTATAAAGTGGGGGATTCAACACCAGATCTATAAAAGGAGGACATGACCACTGCAAGATACAGTTGAGAAGATTTTATTACAGATATGAGGGAGAGTACAGCCATGGGCATCTGGAAAATTCCAGAGCATGGAATGAAAGGAGTGGACTAAACACGATCAGTAGACTGAACCTGGCTGTGAGCAGAGAGATGAATGAGAGACCATGAATGAGAGAAGGAGAGAGTGCTGGCAAGGAGGCCAAGAGAGAGGGGGCCAAGAGAGTACATGGCTGAAATGGCAGGGTTATATGAGAATAAGAGCTGGGGAAGGGAAGCCTGTGAGGAGAGCTGAGAAGAGCCACAAGTACTAAGTGAGCCAAGGCCAGCTTTGAGATGCTAATAGGTACCAAAATTGCCCATTTGTCCTAAATTTCTTTTGGACTTAACAATTCCTATGATATTTTGAATTAAGAATCTGTGGTTTTGGTCAGCTGGAACTGAAAATTCAGTTCTATGTCCAGCACCATTAAAGGAAAACCTTTGCTTTACTGGAACAATTGATGCTAGTTACCTGGGGCTGTGAAATTACCCAATTAAGAAGAGACCAACATCATTGAGAGGAAATCTTCTGGGAAGTGTTTTCTCAGGATCAGCACACATAAGATATGGTCTGGTGGTGGGAGTGCAAAACTGTACTTTGTGCAGATGTTTCAAAGTCTCCAATATGGTACTGGTTTTTGTAGGCATGACAGGGTTCCTGGAGAGCAGCTGAGAGTTGGTACTGTTAGAGGTTAGGAGATACTAGTGAAGGTGCAACTTCAGTTACAGTAAAAAATGGCAGGATTGAAAGGACCCTGGGGAGAAGCTGAGGCTTGACACTGTCTGGCAGGGTGGGAGTCCCTGAAGAGAGGCCAAGAGGCCATTGGTGAAGTTGTAGTCTCAGTAAAGATTCCAAAATACTGGAGATGCTAAGACTGTGAGATGAAAACTAAGGACAGCATTAGCTGTGAAGTTGAGTCAGCCAAGCCCACAAGAGGACCTATGTGTTCTATCGATGGCAGAGAGGAAGAAGTGGAACTGCCCAAGCCCTTGGGAGTCCAGAAGTTTATGAATAAGTCCCAGATGTTGGACACTGGGATATTCACACTGTTAGATTAAGGTTTCTCTTTGATTTGAGTATAACCATACCCTGGTTCTTTCCTATTAGAATTAGAAAGCATTAAATTTATTTTTGGTTTAACTGGATCACAATTAAGAGATTTTGGATTTTAAAGACATCATGGAGTGATGTTAAAAAAACTTAAAGACTATAGAATCTCAAAAGTTGGACTGTGTTTTTTGCTGTGATGTTACGATGAGATTATGGGGATAAACAAGATCTTGGTGATAAATAAGAAAGGAAAGACTATGGTTTATAAGTGATATTTGTGTGTTAAGTTGATAAGAAATCAGTATTGATAATTAGTTTTATGCAACTTTACACATACTAGATTTTCGTGGAAAGAGGGAAACCTCAATGGAGGAACTACCTCAATAAAGGTGGTCTGTGGGTATATCTATGGGGTATTTCCTTGATTAGTGATTGAGATAGGAGGGCATAGTCCACTGTAGGCAGTGCTATACATACGCATATGAGTCTGAGCTATATAAGAACGGTAAATGATCAAATCATCCATGATCTCTGCTTTACCTCCTGCATCCAGGTTCCTGCCTAGAATTCCTGCCTTCACTTCCTTCAGTAATGGACCTGTAAGCTGAAATAAATCCTTTCCTTCCCGTGGTGTTTTTCATCAGTGTCTCAACACAGCAACAAAGATGTTAACTAGCATACAAAGAAAACAAGGGCTTTCTGGAGGAAAAAAAGATCAAGTGAAAGAAAAAGAAGAAGTAGTTAATGGAAGGGGTATGATTTAGAAAGAGAGTGTGAAGATGAGGACATTAGAGGCCATATAGCCTCTGATTTCCATCTGTGGCAGGAGACCTCTGCCTGGGCCACCAGGGCTCCATAGCCAAATAGTGATGGGACAATGATAGCCTCCCAGGAGTGTGGGCAAGCTTATCTGATCAAAGAGACCCACCTGGAATACCCAGGTCACAGGGACTGAAGAGTGGGTTTCTGGTTTCATTCGGTGGCCAGAGAGCAGATCCTGTGACACAGGACTCCATACTCAAATAGTGCCAGGAGAGAGCTAGTATCCCAGGAGTGCCAACAGACCTTCAAGCACAGGCAAGACCATCACTTCTTTTCAAATTCACTGGACCAAGAGGGACCCTTGCAAAGCCATCAGGACACAGGAAACAAGGGATAGCTGATGAATAGATCCTTCTTGTTTCTGTCTGCACCCCAGAGCTGACCCTGTACCACAGCTCTCCAAACCCAAATTCCTCAGAGAGAACTGGTCTTGAAGGAGTATTGACACATAGGCTTGCAGGAAAGACAAGCCACAGTCAGAGAGAGTAAGACCAGCTAACACCAGAGATAACCAGATGGTGAAAGGCAAGGGCAAGAACATAAGTAACAGAAACCAAGGCTACTTGGCATCATCAGAACCCAGCTCTCCCACCACAGCAATCCCCGGATACCACAACACACTAGAAAAGCAAGAAACAGACATAGAACCACATCTCATGATGATGATAGAAGATTTTAATGAAATAAATAACTCCCTTAAAGAAATACAAGAGAACACAGGTAAACAACTAGAAGCCATTAAAGAAGAAACAAAAATCCCTTAAAGAATTACAGGAAAACACAATCAAACAGATGAAGAAAATGAACAAAACCATTCAGGAACTAAAAACAGAAATAGAAACAATAAACAAATCACAAAGGGAGACAACCCTGGAGTTAGAGAACATAGGAAAGAAATCAGGAGTCATAGATGCAATCACCACCAACAGAATACAAGAGATGGAAGAGAGAATCTCAGGTACGGAAGACACCATAGAAAACATTGACACAACAGTCAAAGAAAATGCAAAATGCAAAAAGCTCCTAACTCAAAACATCCAGGATATCCAGGATACAATGAGAAGACAGAACCTAAGGATAATAGGTATAGAAGAGAGTGAAGATTCCCAACTTAAAGGACCAGTAAATATCTTCAACAAGATTATAGAAGAAAACTTCTCTAACCTAAAGAAAGAGATGAACATAAACATACAAGAAGCCTACAGAACTCCAAATAGATTGGACCAGAAAAGAAATTCCTCCCATCACATTATAGTCAAAACACCAAATACACAAACTAAGGAAAGAATATTAAAAGCAGTAAGGGGAAAAGGTCAAGTAACATACAAAGGCAGACCTATCAGAATTACATCAGACTTCTCACCAGAGACTATGAAATCTAAAAGATCCTGGACAGATCTCATACAGACTCTAAGAGAACACAAATGCCAGCCCAGACTGCTATACCCACAAAAAATCTCAATAATCATAGATGGTGAAACCAAAATATTCTATGACAAATCCAAATTAGCACAGTATGTTTCCACAAACCCAGCCCTACAAAGAATAATAGATGGAAAATGACAACACAATGAGGGAAACTACAACCTAGAAAAAGCAAGAAGTAATCTTTCAACAAACTCAAAAGAAGATAGCCACACAAACATAAAAATAACATTGAAAATAACAGGAAGTAACGATCTCTATTCCTGAATATCTCTTAACATCAATGGACTCAATTCCCCAATAAAAAGACATAGACTGACAGACTGGATCCATAAACAGGACCCAGCATTTTGCTGTATCCAGGAAACTCACCTCCATGTTAAAGACAAACACTACCTCAGAGTAAAGGGCTGGAAAATAATCTTCCAGGCAAATGGCCCCAAGAAACAGGTTGGAGTAGCCATTCTAATATCAGATAAAATCAACCTTCAACCAAAAATCATCAAAAAAAATAAGGAAGGACACTTCATACTCATCAAAGAAAATATCTACCAAGAAGAACTCTCAATTCTGAACATCTATGCCCCGAATGCAAGGGTACCCACATTCATAAAAGAAACTTTACTAAAGCTCAAAGCATACATTGCACCTCACACAATAATAGTGGAAGACTTCAATACCCCACTATCATCAATGGACAGATCTTGGAAACACAAACTAAACAGAGACACAGTAAAACTAACAGATGTTATGAACCAAATGGATTTAACAGATATCTATAGAACATTTCATCCTAAATCAAAAGAATATACCTTCTTCTCAGCACCTCATGGTACCTACTTCAAAATTGATCATATAATTGGTCACAAAACAAACCTCAACAGATATAAGAAGATTGAAACAATCCAATGCCTTCTATCAGATCACAGCGGAATAAGGCTGGTCTTCAATGGCAACATCAACAACAGAAAGCCCACATACACATGGAAGCTGAACAACACTCTACTCAATGATAACTTGGTCAAGGAAGAAATAAAAAAAGAAATTAAAGATTTCCTAGAATTTAATGAAAATGAAAGTACAACATACCCAAACCAATGGGACACAATGAAAGCAGTGTTAAGAGGAAAACTCATAGCTCTGAATGCTTCCAAAAAGAAACTGGACAGAGCATATAATAGCAGCTTAACAGCACAGCTGAAAGTTCTAGAATAAAAAGAAGCTAATACACCCAAGAGGAGTAGAAGACAGGAAATAATCAAATTAAGGGCTGAAATCAACCAAGTGGAAACTCAGAGAACTATACCAAGAATCAACAAAACCAGGAGCTGGTTCTTTGAGAAAATCAACAAGATAGATTAACCCTCAGCCAGACTAACCAAAGGGCACCAAGACAGTATGCAAATTAACAAAATTAGAAATGAAAAAGGACATATAACAACAGATTCTGAGGAAATTCAAAAAACATCAGATCCTACTGCAAAAGCCTATATGCAACAAAATTGGAAAATCTGGATAAAATGGACAATTTTCTAGACAGATACCAAATACCAAAGTTAAGTCAGGATCAGATAAACCATCTAAACAGTCCCATAACCCCTAAAGAAATAGAAGCAGTCATTAAAAGTCTCCCAACCAAAAAAAGCCCAGGACCAGATGGGTTCAGTGCAGAATTGTATCAGACCTTCAAAGAAAACCTAATACCAATACTCTTCAATCTATTCCACAATAAAGAAACAGAAGAAACACTACTCAATTCATTCTATGAGGCCACAGTTACATGGATACCAAAACCCCACAAAGACCCAACAATAAAAGAAAAGTTCAGACCAATTTCCCTTATGAATATCGATACAAAAATACTCAATAAAATTCAAGCAAACCGAATCCAAGAACACATCAAAAGGATCATTCACCATGATCAAGTAGGCTTCATCCCAGGGATGCAGAGATGGTTCAATACCCGGAACTCCATCAATGTAATCCACTACATAAACAAACTCAAGAAAAAAAACCACATGGTCATTTCATTAGATGCTGAAAAAGCGTTGGACAAAATTCAACATCCCTTCATGATAAACGTCTTGGAAAGATCAGGAATTCAAGACCATGCCTAAATATAGTAAAACAAATATATAGCAAACCAGCGGCCAACATCAAACTAAATGGAGAGAAACTCGAAGCAATTACACTAAAATCAGGGACTAGGCAAAGCTACCCTCTCTCTCCCTACCTATTCAATATAGTACTAGAAGTTCTAGCTAGAGCAATTAGACAACAAAAGGAGGTCAAAGGGATACAAATTGGAAAAGAAGAAATCAAAATGTCACTGTTTGCAGATGATATGATGGTATACTTAAGTGACCTGAAAAACTCCACCAGAGATCTGCTACAGCTGATAAACATGTTCAGCAAAGTCGCTGGCTACAAAATTAACTCAAGCAGATCAGTAGCCTTCCTATACTCGAAGGATAAACAGGCTGAGAAAGAAATTAGGGAAATGACACCCTTCACAATTGTCACAAACAATATAAAGTATCTTGGTGTGACTCTAAGCAAACAAGTGAAAGATCTGTATGATAAGAACTTCAAGTTCTTGCTGAAAGCAATCTACAGATTCAATGCAATCGCCATCAAAATTCCAACTCAATTCTTCATAGACTTAGAAAGAGCAATTCTCAAATTCCTGTGGAATAACAAAAAACCCGGGATAGCAAAACCTAGTCTCAACAATAAAAGGACTTCTGGGGGAATCAGCCTCTCTGAGCTCAAGCTGTACTACAGAGTAGTACTGGTAAAAACTGCATGGTATTGGTACAGTGACAGGCAGGTACATCAATGGAATAGAATTTAAGACCCAGACATGAACCCACACACTTATGGTCACTTGATCTTTGACAAAGGAGCTAGAACCATCCAGTGGAAGAAAGACAGCATTTTCAACAAATGGTGCTGGTTCAACTGGCGGTCTACATGTAGAAGAATGCAAATTGATCCATTCCTATCTCCCTGTACAAATCTCAAGTCCAAGTGGACCAAGGACCTCCACATAAAACCAGATACACTGAATCTAATAGAAGAGAAAGTGGGGAAAAGTCTTGAACACATGGGCCCAGGG
This sequence comes from Rhynchomys soricoides, assembly GCA_019843965.1. Lineage (NCBI taxonomy): Eukaryota > Metazoa > Chordata > Mammalia > Rodentia > Muridae > Rhynchomys > Rhynchomys soricoides. The sequence continues at coordinate 916,654 of JADRCH010000045.1, forward strand.
GAAAAGTTCTTGAACAGAACACCAATGGCTTGTGCTCTAAGATCAAGAATTGACAAATGGGACCTCATGAAATTACAAAGCTTCAGTAAGGCAAAGGAAACTGTCAATAGGACAAAATGGCAACCAACAGATTGGGAAAAGATCTTTACCCATCCTATATCTGATAGAGGGCTAATATCCAATATATAGAAAGGACTCAAGAAGTTAGACTCCAGAGAACCAAATAACCCTATCAAAAAATGGGGAACAGAGCTAAACAGAGAATTCTCAACTGAGGAAACTCGAATGACTGAGAAGCACCTAAAGAAATGTTCGATATCCTTAGTCATCAGGAAAATGCAAATCAAAACAACCCTGAGATTCCACCTCACACCAGTCAGAATGGCTAAGATCAAAAACTCAGGTGACAGCAGATGTTGGTGAGGATGTGGAGAAAGAGGAACACTCCTCCATTGCTGGTGGGAATGCAAGCTGATACAACCTCTCTGGAAATCAGTTTGGTGGACCCTCAGAAAAATGAACATAATACTACCTGAGAACCCAGCTATTACACTCCTGGGCATATAACCAGAGATGCTCCAACATTTAATAAAGACACATGCTTCACTTTGTTCATAGCAGCTCTATTTTTAATAGCCTGAAACTGGAAACAACCCAGATGTCCCTCAACAGAGGAATGGATACAGAAAATGTGGTACATTTACACAATGGAATACTCCTCAGCTATTAAAAACAATGACTTCATGAAATTTGCAGGCAAATGGATGGAACTTGAAAATATCATCCTCAGTGAGGTAACGCAGTCACAAAAGAATGAACACGATATGTACTCACTGTTAAGTTGTTATTAGCCCAAAAGTTCGGAATGCCCAATAGTCACTTCACAGCAACTATTGGGCTGAGCGTGAGATCCCAGATGGAGGAATTGGAGAAGGGACTGAAGGAGCTGAGGGAGTTGGCTCCCATGGAGGGAGCAACAGTGTCCACTGGACTGACCTCCCGATGCTCCCAGAGACTGGATCACCAACCAAAGAATACACATGGAGGGACCCATGGTGCTGGTCACATATGTGGCAGAGGAGGGCCTTGTTAGCCATCATGGGGAGGAGAGGCTCTTGGGCCTGAGGGTGTTAGATGCCCAAATATAGGAGAATGCCAAGGAGGGAAGATGAGAGTTGGTGGGTAAGTGGGTGGGTGGGGGAACACCCACATAGAGCCAGGGGAGGGGGGATAGGGAGGCTCCAAAGGGGAGATCTGGAAAGGGGGAAACACTTGAAATGTAAATAAAGTATCAAAAAAAAAGAAGCCATATAAACAAAGATTATATATACAGCATTCAAAAATGCAGAGACATCTAATACAGTCAGTGCATAATGGAAAGTGGAATGCGATTGGAAAGTGGGTCTAAAAAAGGTGGAGGGCAAGTCACGTACACCTTGTTTAAGCATTCTGCTCTTTATTCTAAAAGCAATGAATAGCCACTAAAGGGGTTCTTTAAGCATGATCACATTTGCATTTAGATTGCCCTGACTTTATGTAAGAAACGAACTGGAAGAGGCCAGTTATTGAGGCAGCTAAGTTACCCAGGTGATAGATAATGGTAGCTTGGATCAGAATAGGAGGAAAGAGAGGAAGACGAGGGGACAGGTTCAAGAAGGTATGTCACTACTAGGATTGCTGAAGGACATCACCAAGTCTGGAGGTATGCAAAGGTAAGTGACACTGTTTTCTTGTTTGCCTAACAGTGCTGTGGTTCCAATGGGAAATCTTCCCCCATAGGTTCATGAGTTCAAATACTGGGCTCCCAGCTGATGGTAATGTTTTGGGAGGGTACTGTCCCCTTAAAAGACAGTCTTTCCAGAGGAAGAGGGTCTTGGGGTTTGTAGCAGTGCTTATTTACTGTCCAGTTTCTGCTGCCTGTTCCCCTGAAGTGTGACTAACCTATCTCCACACATTCTTACTGTATTTTGCTGACATGCATTCCTTACCAAGATGGGCTATCTCTCCTCAACTCTGAGCCTCAATAAGCTTCTTCTCCCTTACAATCCTATCTTCTTATAAATTTTTCTGTCACAATCACACACACAAAAAAAATAACTAATACAGAGAATATTGGTACCAAGAAATAGGGCCATGGTATGGTACATATGTCTTTAGAACTGATTTCTGGGAGGGATATTGAAGGCCATAAAAGGGACTTAGAGGGATGTGGTGGTAAGTGTTCAGCAGGAATCTAGTCATTAAAGATAGTGCCCATGAGGCTTTAGATGGGAGCAAGAACTCTACAAGGAAGTGAGCCTCAGACCATTTGCATTATATTCTGGCAAATAGTATGGCTGTGTATCCACATCCTGATGATGAAAACTTAAATGATATTAAATTCAAAAGTAATAGTCTGAACTCTTTAGTGAAGTACATGTCAAGACAGTATAACCTCAGGTTGTAGCATGGGTATTGCTTGCTGCATTTACCCAGATTTCCAGTGAGACAGAGCAAAAAAAAAATATGAACACATAGTTTGAGAAGGAAAGGAACATGAATACAGTTACAGTTGAAGACAGAAGAGGTATGTACAGCTTGAGACTAACTCCATTAAAGAGAAACTGTGGGCTTGATGTGAAGCCAATGAGAAGGATGCATGGAGGACCAGAGTTCATTCAGGTAGAGATCCTCGGTACAACAATGCAGATTAATTTTAAAGGAAAATTAATTTTAAAGGAAGATGCCTTCAAGGGTATGCTGGGGAAAACTCATCCCTAGGAAAATGCTTTTCCCAGGATTATCTGTGAAAGCACACAGAGGCCACTGCAGTTGCAGTCAAAAAAAAAAAAAAAAAAACCAGGCTATATTTCAAGAAGGCAGCAGAATTTGGCAGCCACCATGTGGTGCTTCTTTTGAAGACACGCAAGAATGAGGTAGTTATGGAGGCTTGTGATAAAGTTCCAGAAAGCCAGTAAGACTGGAAAACACATGACAGCATTGACTTCTCTGCACAGAGTTCTTGTGAAGGTTGGGCATGAAACTATAAAGACCTAAGTTGAATTAAAGAGGCTTTAGAAGATCAGAGATACCAAAAACAATTACTGTTTGCAGGGGAAAGCTATAGGTACCAAATAGACACAGTGCATAGAGAGATCATGTCTTAGTTACTTTTATGTTGCTATGATAAATATCATGACCAAAAACCACTTGGGAAGGAAAGGGCTTATGTCAACTTACATTTACATATCACAGTGCATCACAGAGGGAATTCAAACCAAAAACTTAAACAGGGCAGGAACCTGAAAACAGGAACTGATGCAGAGGCCATGGGGAGTTGGATGTTAACTGGCTTGCTCAACATAGGTTGCTCAGTCTGCTTTCTTATAGAACCTAGAACCACCAGCCCAGGGATGGCAATGCCCACAGTGAACTGGTCTTTCCCACATCAATCATCCATCAAGAAAATGCAACATAGGCTTAACCACAAGCCAATCTGGTGGGGGCATGTTCTCAGTTGAGCTTCCCTATTACCAAATGACTCTAGCGTGTGCCAATTTGATGTATAAGCAGCCAGCATTGCATACAAGCTGTGGGTCAGAGTTGGAGGATTGTGACTGCTCTGCCCCCCTGGAGCTAGCGCAAGTTGTAGAACTTGGTGGTTGCCTTATGAAGCTTTGATCCTTTGGCGCAAGTTTTCTTTGCTGTTCTCTCAATTTTCTCTCTCAGAATATGAATGGTTACCCTGTGCCATTGTACATTAGATGTCTATAATTGGATTTTTAATTTCACAAGACCCCACACAAGAGTTTATCTGGAGTCTCAGAAGAAGGCTTTTGAGCTTTGCACTTTTGAATGAGGTTGGGACTATAAGACTGTGGGAACTTTTGAAGTCAGTCACAATGCACTTTGCTTTAAGACCTGGTCAGGAGCCTGTAGTGGGCTGTAATTGATATAATTTTTTAAATGTTCTCTACAAGATCATGTCTTTGAGCACTTGGTCTCCAGATGACTGTGCTATTTTGGGAGTTGTAGATCCTTTCAGAGTCAAAATCTCACAAAAGAAGTGGGTGTCTGGAGGTGGGTCTTGACTTCTTTTTACCCAGCCATTTTTCTTGGGCAGTCTATACTTCCTATTCTCTGAGATGTGACAATCAGCTGAAGCTTCCCTCCTCTGTCACAGAGCCAGGGGCATCCATTCCTTCTCCAAACTAATGCAGCATATACTTTCAAACTGTGAGCTAAAACCAAGCTTCTCTGCCTTAAACCAGTTTTGATCATATATTCAATCACATCAGTAAAAAGGCAGCTAATAGAAAGAGGGTGTCTGTGCTCCTCACTGAGCTTCAGACATCTGGAAGAGGATCAGTTTGGAAGGAAGTACAAATGTATTTAGGGTAAGTTATAGTTGAAATGCCCTGGAGCCATCTTAAAGAAGATACAGTTTAGTTAACAGTTCCATGGGAAGATAAGGACTACTGATGAATATAGATAGTATTTTTCATGGCTGGTTTTGTGTGTCAACTTGCCACAAGCTGGAGTTAGCACAGAGGAAGGAGCCTCCGTTGAGGAAATGCCTCCATGAGATCCAGCTGTAAGGCATTTTCTCAATCAGTGATCAAGGGTGAGAGAGCCCATTATGGATGGTGCCATCCCTGGGCTGGTAGTCTTGGGTTCTATAAGAAAGCAAGCAGAGAAAGCCAGGGGAAGCAAGCAAGTAAGGAACATTCCTCCATGGCCTCTGCAATCATCTCCTGCTTCCTGAGCTATCTGAGTTCCAGTCCTGACTTCCATTTGTGATGAACGGCGATGTGGAAGTGTAAGCTGAATAAACCCTTTCCTCCCCAATTTGTTCTTGGTCATGATGTTTGTGCAGGAATAGAAACCCTGTCTAAGACAGTATTACTCTAATGGGAGTAGAAGTTGAAGTACAGGACAGCCATTAATAAAGTGATGTTTGTTTGTGTGTTTGTTTGTTTTGCCAAAATATATAGAATGGGATGAGGAAAGAAAAAACAGGACTTAATCTTATAGAATTTTAATGCTGATTGGATAGAGGTAATTATATACAAAACATTTGCACAGAGAACCCAGATATCTAGAAGGAATACACAAAGACTGTGGTGTTTCAACCTCAAGGAAAAGGTGGGATTCTCAGTAGAGAAGGACTGGCAAGAGATGAAAGAGTGCTGAAAGATACATATCCATCTCATCTTGGGTCCTGGAGGCCTTTACTAGAGCTGAATCCCAGCACAGCAGGGTCTGAGACCAATCTGAAGCAGGTCAAAGAAAGAGTAGGGGACAGCCTACAGGCCTTTGGTAGAATAAACCATGACAACTTATAAAGTCCTGAGGGAATTTGTAGAAATAATTAAGGAGAGAGGCTCTATAAAAATGTCAAGGTCAAGGAAATTCAGATTAAGAATAAGAACTTCATGTTAATTTTATCAGTACTAATCTCACACTGGAGCTTGATTAGCATTCCATAAAGCCAGCAAGACTTAAACACTAAACCAATATATGGCCAGACTACTTTTGTCGACTTGGAAACTAGACCAGATCATCATGCAGCACCAGATAATTGCTTGGCAGTTGGCAAGTAACCAGTCAATTCAGAACAACTTATAGTCTTTAGTTCTAGACTACCTTTTTAAATATGGATATACCATACATCTTCCCATGGAGATGTTTCATCTTGGCTAATGTCAAGGAAGGTAAGAGAATGCTTCCATGAGAAGGGACCACCAAGAGAACCACAGGTAGTATAAATGGTGGAAAGCAACTGTGGGAAACAAGGAACATGGCTCCTCTGAAGATACAGCTGCTATTCTATTCCATCTGGTTATAGTCATGGGATATTCCAGAGGCATAGTGCTTAGAGTGAAAATTGCTGATGTGCCATGATTATTCTCATATTATATTAGAAATATAAAGACACTTGGCCCACATATGGCCAGCTCATTATTTTTGTTGTTCAACTATAAACTTTAACTTAATGGATGTTTCAGGAACCCTTGCTTTCCTCAAGTCACTATGGGCTACTGAGAGCTAGAGTTGGTGAAGATTCTGCTCTCAGAGAGCCTATGACTACTGGGGACACAGAAATGGGACATCGTTCACATAATGCAGACTGGCATAAATGTTAAGAGGTGAAGCAAAAGTGAAATCCCAACTCCAGAAGTCAGAGGGATGAGTTGATTTTGTCTCAAGAAACACTTGCCAAAGACTTTACCAATGTGGCAAACACCTTGGGCTTCAAGGACTTTTAGTGGGACAGTGGATAATTGAGTGAATAAGCAACATCTTACCAGTTCCCCCAACCTTCCCTCACAGTCTAAGGCAGAACCTTCAGAATCCCCAAGTGTTACAACAGTGTCTTGCTTTTCTAGGCTGAAAAAGCTTTGATGTACTAAGGGCACCAACACAGAAACAATCCCCCATTCAAAAGGTATATATTGGTAAATGACATCATCTAGAATTTGTCAATTGCTGCTGCTGAGTGTAATGGCTAACCCATGCCATGCTTCAGTACCCACTTATTCTCATTTAAGAATGTCATTTATTATTATTATTTTGAAATATCATATATCATAGTTGTCTTTCTGTTTCTATGATAAAACATTGAACAAAAGCAATGTGTAAGAGAAAGTATTTATTTTGCTTAGAGATTCCAAATCATCATCAAGGGAAGCCAAGCATGAACTCAAGGCAGGTACTTAGAGAAAGGAAATGACGTAGAGACCATGGGGGAACACTAGTACTGACATTTTCTCCATTGCTCCCTCAGCTACTTTTCTTCTTCCTTTTTAAAAAATTTATTTATTTATTTATTCACTTTGAATCCCTATTACTGCCTCCTCCCTGCCTCCCCTCACACAGTCTTTCACCACATTTTCCCTACCTTCTCCTCTGAGAGGGTGGAGGGTTCCCCTGGGTTCCTCCCCCCCGTCCCCACTGGCACAACAAGTATCTGTAGGGCTAGGTGCAACAGCAGCCCATTTAAGGGAGCATATTCCACAGACAGGCAACAGCTTTAGGGATAGCCCCTGCTACAGTTATTGGGAGATCCACATGAAGACCAAGCTGCACATCTGCTACATATGTGAAAGGGACCTAGGTCCAGCCCATATGTGGTCTTTTGTTGGTGGTTCAGTCTCTGAGAGCTACAGGGTAGTTGACTCTGTTGGTCTTCCTATGGAGTTCCTATCCCCTTCGGGGCCCTCAATTCTTCCCCCTAAATCTTCCATAAGAGTCCTGAGCTCCATCCAGTGTTTGGCTGTGGATTTCTACATCTGTTTTAGTCAGCTACTGGCTGGAACCTCTCAGAGGACTCTTATGCTAGACTCCTATCTACAAGCATAACAGAGTATCATTAATAGTGTCAGGGATTGGTGCTTGCCCATGGTTCTCAAGTTGGACCAATCAGTGGTTGGTCATTCCCTCACACTCTGTTCCATCCCCTGTCCCTACATTTCATGTATCCCTGCAGGATATATTTTGGGTTGAAACATTTGTGGATGGGTTAGTGTAACTATTGCTCCAGTGGGGATCCTGCCTGGCTACATGAGGTAGCCTTTTCAGGTTCCATATCTCCACTGCTGTGAGTCTCAGCTAAGGTCACCTCAGTTGGTTTCTGGGAAGCCTCCCCTCCCAAGTTTCTAGCACATCCTTGAGATGCCCCACCACCACCAGCAGCAGCAGCTGCAGATTCCATTCATTCTCCTGGACCCCTGGCCCTCTCTTCTGTCTTTCTCCACACTTGATTCTGAACCCCATCCCCATTCCCCTCCCCATCCCCTCACCCACCATAGGACCACTTGCCCAGTGGGTAGCACACCTCCAACAACGGCTGAGTACTCACAACTTAACTACTACTGAAAAAAATATCTCACAAATGTGCCCACCAACCAGTGGCACAATTCACTGGTGGAGGTAATTCCTCAGTTGAGGTTCCTTCTTCCCAAGTGACTCTAGTTTGAGTCAAGTTGAAAAAAACTAACCAACACAAATGACTCACTGTTAACTTGACAAACACGTCATTATTAAATTATAATCTTCCACTTTTTATTTACCCCCAAGATTTCATGTTAATATTGTAATGTAAAACACAGTCCAGCTTTTAAAAGCCCACAATCTTTTTTAAAATGCTGTCATTTAAAAGTTCAATGTCTCTTTAAAATACCACTGTCTTAATTGTATGCTTCTTTATGATCAGAAGTAAGCTAAATACTTCTTGTTCCAACAGCTACAAACCAGAACCCAGTTACAATATGATCAAAAGGAAACCAAAATCCAACAACGCAAATAGCTCACTGTCTGATGTTTCTGACTCACTGTCTTCTGGCCTCCAAAGAACTTAGGTAATGTCACTTTTCAGCTCTGCCATCCACACCATACATAGGTTGTCCTGTGGGCTCAGGCCAGCTCCAGTTCACAGCTAACATTATCTTGGTGGTCATCCCACAGCCTCGGTATCTCCAATATTCTAGATTCTCTACCATAACCAAGACTGAACCTTCACAAATAACCCCCTGGCCTCTTTTCAGAGAAACTCTGACCTTATCACTTAGCCTTACTTGCTCTCTGTGTTCCCCTCCTGTCTTCAAAATCACTTGTATGTGGGAGACTCTTCCAGAATTGCCGAGTGTGGCTGCCAGCTTGAAATGCTGCCTTCAGACCCTCTGGACCACAGCTTCTGTGTGTTGACCCTCAGGAAATATTTTGCAGGAGCTTTCACCTCAATGATGCTGGTCTCATATTAATCATAGTTGAATTTTCAGCTCAGCCAACCAGGATGGATTATCTCAGAAAAGTAAAGGTTCTGCTAGCTCTTGGCTTGTTCAGCTACCTTTCTTACATAACCATCTCTACCAGCCTAGGGATGATACTACCTATGGTGGGCTGGCCCCTCCCACATCTATCAGGGTGTTAGTTTCTTTTCTATTGGTGTGTCAAAACACCATGGCCAAGACAAATTATAAAGTTTAGTTGGGCTTATGGTTTCAGAGGGTTAGAGTCTGTGGTGGCATGGCAGAAGAAACTGCTGAGAGCTCACCACTTGATCCATAAGATGGAGGCAGAGAGAAGCATACTAGGAACTGCATAAGTCTTTTTGAAAATGAAAGGCTGTTCCCAGTGGAACCCTTCCAATGAGGGCAGCCCTCCTAGTTCTTCCCAAACAATTCCACAACCCAAAAGACAAAGTATTCAACTGCAACCAAGAAAATGCCTCTACAGACATGCCCAAGCTGATGGTGGCAACTCCTCAGCTGAGGTTCTTAAAAACTAAGTGACTCTAGTAGTTGTAAAGTTGAAAAATGACCAGTATACCACACAAAGCAACAGGCTTCATTTTGGCCATTTTCATACTTTGCTCATATTGATCCTTCTGCTCCACTCCCCTTATTTATACAAAGTCTACAGAGTGAGGATGGGTATCACCATTCCCAGGCTGTTACAGTTGCTTATAGCTGGAGAACTCTGCTCTTTGGTTATGACACATGGAGAGTGTAGTTAAATGCCACTTAAGAGCTCATGTCCTCGTAAATAGTTCAGGCCTATTCTAATTCTGTTACCTCTGGACTCTGGTATGGGTTCATTTGTTAAAGGGGCTAAGCATTTTTGCAAGCATGAAGGCTTTCTATACCTGAGTGGTGTGTTCAGAAGGATGGTGCAGATCAATTTGTGTTCAGGAAGCCAATGGCAGTGAATTCCTCTTGGCTATGAGTCTCTGAGGCTCTTTCTCACTCCTCAGCAGCAATTTCAGCCTGTCTTCCCAGACTATGCACTGTGATTTGTCTGAGGACAGTGGCATTTCTGGCCAGCAACACAATCACATTTTGAACAGGCCATTAATAAATGCAGGTTCCTGAGACCCAAGCCAAAAGGACTGATGCATAAGACCTACCTGGATCCTACAAATGTGGATTTCTGATAACAATTCCAGATAGTTCCAAAGCAGGTGCCAATCTTTGGACTATTGACTTTGAACCACTGAGGATAACCACCTGTTTTCCCAAATCACTTCCTACTCTCAGATCAGATTCAGCATCATGAACTGGCACAAATGACCTTTGGCTCCTCATTCATTGGTACCTGAAAAGTGTGGCCTTACCTTCTATGAGCATATATATATTTAAAAAGATAAGCTATCGGGATTAGAAGATGGCCCTCACAACTTATTTAAACTTCAGTCCCATTACCAGATTGTAGAACTCATAATTAGTAATTTTATTTTAGAACAAGTGCCTCTAATTCTAGTATGTTTGGAATAGCCAATTATATTTTTTTTTCTATGTTCAAAGTGGTAATATCATTGCAAATTCTTAAGCTGTATCTTTTTTGTTATTTTTTTTAGCTTGGCATTTATTTCTGTTCTATAGTGTACCCACATAGAGCCCATATGTACTTCTCCCAGTGTCTGAGAAGAGAACACCTTAAGATAGCGAAAATAGTGAAGGATCAACTTTCAAAATGTTGCTTGGAAGGATTGAAATGTGCACCACTAAACTAAAGTCATGTATCCTGTCTCAGCATCTCAGGCATAGCATGGCTGAACTGCTTCCTGGTTGTACCATAATACAAGAAGAATTTGTTTATATTGAGATGGGAGAAAAAAATAATTTTTCAGTCTTGAAAGCTGAGCCAGTAATCACCAAGCTGTTCAGAGAGAGGGCATAATAAAACATTCAATTACAGCTAGAAGACCTGGGACATTTGTGTACTTTTACTGCGTGTGCGTCATCCGTTTTTACTCCTCCCCCCACACACACACACACAAACACACAGCTGTCCTCCAAAGCTGGTGCATCAGTTGTAGGAGTCACACCTTGCTTCTTATCTCTTAACTTTCAGAGTCCTGGTGGGAACCCTTCCTTTCTGCTTCCTTAGCAGACCCCACAGTGGACGAACTTGATCGATATTTAGCAGCGCTGCGCAGCTAATGGGCTGCTGGACAATTTTGTCACACTAGTTGTTTTCTGGTGTCTTGTCTGTAATATGTAGGAAACTATACAATGTTATCTGTTCGCAAGTAATTGGAAATCTTTTTCTGAGCTTGCAGGAGAGGAAATGTGTTCGGCTAAATGGCGTCGGTTCCCTCGGCACTGTAGTTTCCTTGCATACATCTCCAACCTTTCCTTGTCTTTTTCTCTTCTAGGAAAAGGAGCAACAAGAAAACAAAACAGACTTGTGAGGATACAATCATTTGTTGAGAGTGAACTCGATGAGATGCAGATTACTGTTGTTTTAATTAACTGGGATGCAAGGAGGGAGCCCATGGGGTGTTACTCACCTGCAGAGAAAATGAATTGGGGGGAAGAGATTAGTGCCAGGCTTCTACAAGGGGAGGGCTGTAAGGTAGCTGTTTGGGGGGATTACATGCAATTTGGAGACAGTATTCAGACAGTTTTTGCACACTTGATTTCTGGAACCAGCTAAAATAACAACTATGTTACATTTTATGATTTACAGAGTGTCTTGAGATAGTTTCAGTTTTCTTTGTGATGACCATGTCAACATGCCAAGCCATCTAACCTTCAGCTCATCCATGGCAACTACATTGAATATGCTGAAGTCTGAAAGTCCTGCTAAGGTAGGTGTCAAGAGAAGAGGCCTGAAAACTTTTCAGATGCCCTCTGCTTCACCACAGCTCCAAACAGCAGGCAGCTGGAAATCCAGGGGACACTGATAGCATCTCACCAAGGTAAAGGGATAATATGCATCCATTACCCATCAAATGGACTTCACTGACAGGTTAAAAATTACAGCCAAGATGACAAACGTACCCTGTAAAGGGAATGTGCTTTATGTGAACAGCTGCTTTCCTGGGTGGGGGAAATAAACAAAGCCTCTGGCCTCTCCTATGTCAAGAGGAAGCTGTGATCCCAAAGAACAAGGAGTCTTCTTGAAGAAGAATGAAAGTTCATAGGAGGTTTTGTAAAAATTCAAAATGGGTGACAGAAAATAAACTCGAATTTAGGCCACAGACGGAGAATCCCCACCCCCCATTAGAAGCCACAGATACATATTTAGCTGAGGGCATGGTGAAGTAAACAGCCGTCCTTCAGAGAAAGCTAACTTTACAACCACAATATCAAGAACTCATCAAAATTCATTTCCCAGAGCCTTCCTGCCTTGTTTTTCTGCCTCATTCTGGCACTAAAGGTTGGCAGTCATGGCAGACACATTCCAGATGGAAAGATCATTTTGTTTCTAGACACTGTAACACAGAATTTGGCAGGCAGCGAGAAGCCCCCTGCAGTGAGCAGGTGTCTCTCCTTTGACAAGACTGCTTTCTACAAAAGTGCTTGAAATGGACTGTAACCAGTAGCGGGCTGAGCAAGTCGGGCTTTTGAAAAGGCTTGGCTAACCAGCTTAGGTGAGGAACAATGACACAGGAAACGAATTATTGGTTTACTAATGTCACAGTAATTCAGCCATCCATTGTGACGGGAGCATGTAGCATCAATGCTCCAAATGGCCAGGCTCCTCAGGTTCCAGCTACTGAAGAGCTTATGGAAACTGTTGGCTGGGAGGAAAGTATCTCTCTCTCTCTCTCTCTCTCTCTCTCTCTCTCTCTCTCTCTCTTTCTCTCTCTTTCTTCCTCCCTTTTTCCCTCCCTCCCTCCTTTTCTCCCTCCTTCTCTCTCTTTCTCCTTCCTTCCCTCCCTCCCTCTATCTCTGTCTCTCTGTCTTGTCTGTCTGTCTGTCATACACACACACACACACACACACACACACACACACACACATGCTTATAAAAGGTGGGGGAAGAGCGAGAGACTGAGAAAGAGATAGACAAAAATAGAGAGTTGGTCCTCAGCATCAGAGACTTCACAAAGTCATTCCATAATCTTAGTTAGTATTGTTCCCTTGGGAGAATATATCATATCTCTAAAATGTCTTATTCCCTTTGAGATAGTGGTTTCATTTTTCTTTCCTATGGGTTCCTGTGTGTAAGCACTGGTGCATGCACCACTGGTCAGAGGACAACCAGGCATGTCGTTCTTCACCTTGTTTGGCACTGTCTTCCGTTGATTGTTGCATATGTCAGGCTAACTGGCTGCTGAGCCTTCAGGAACTCTCTCTCCTACCTCTTCTTTCTACCTTGACTTAGGAGCGTTGAGGTTACAGATCACAGCTAGCCTGACATGCTTTCTCCAGATTCAAACACAGGTCTTCAGGCCACAGGACAGCAACTTTATCAGCTGAGGTCATCCCTCCATCTGAAACCATGTTCCTTCTAAACAGCTCAACACAATGAAAAATCTTTAGGCTAATTGCTTAAAGATAGAATGGCTAAACAATTCATAATTTAGTCATATAGTGCATGGACAATTTCAAATTAATGCGAAAGATTATCATTAACCTATGACCCCCTTTCCTCCAACAGATCTATGAGTTCTTCCGGGTTCTATGAGTGAACCTATAACAGAGGTTCCAGGACCATACCTTGGAGGATTCTGGCCGGTGAGTAGAAGTGGAACGCAGCCATCTGAACCAGGTAGTTCCCTACTAACTTCAGACATATGTTTTCAATTCCTTCCCAAATAAACTTCTAATCATGATCTATCCTGGACTAGCTTTGACTTGAAAGTAGACTTTACTCCTGAGTCATGTCAGATATAAAACTGTTCTTGGACCATAAAACCAAACCATTTGGGAATGGTATATATGGGGTTTGGAAGACCACCTGAAATTGAATCCCTACCTCCTCCTTCTCTTTTCTCTTGCTTGCACATTCATGTATCACATTGCTTACCATTCAGTGGGCCAGAAGTTGCTACCACCTGGCTTTTGTTAAGTGGTGATTTGTATCATGGGGCACAGAAGGTGAAGAACTCACATGAACACTGGCAGTGCTTTTCCTACCACCCTAAACTGGATCTTAGGTAAGTCATTTCCTCGATTGGAGTCCTCCTTTCTCCTTCTGTGGAATGAGTTAGTTGAAGCTAGATGACCTCTTAAAATTCATGAATTCACAAATCAACAGATATCAGTCTGATATTTTTAGATATAATACAATACAAATATTCCATCAACATGGCTTCCTAACTTCCATACCGAGTTATTTGATCAGGTGGGAGGGTGTGGTCAAAGGAAGCCCTTATAATTGGCTGGGCTACAGCAAACAACTGTGTCTAACATCCTAGAATGAAAATTATTTCAAGTTGCAGAGGGATGGCAGTGAAAGGCTTGTAATTTATGACTGGATGGTTTTTGTCTCTATTGTTGGCCATTGCACAGTGTCACCCCATCCCCTTGAAACACAGGAGAGAAAGGAAAATGACCCTTCAAAGTGGCCTCTGTCATTCAAAGCTAAAGAAGTAAATCTTAACCTGAAGCTCAGGAACCCTGTAATTACAGAATGGCCCCGGTCAGCTTGTAACTGGGATTAAAGTATCAGGTCAGACCACAGTCCTATCCCCTAGAGGGGTATTTTATGAAGGACTGGAGAGATTTAGGCTTAGAAAATACTCTCAGGCTGAGTAGATGCAGCACTGAGCCATACAGGGGACTTGTTCTCAGTACTATAAATTTTGCTATTCTTATACCCTTCAAAACTGGCCTAAGGTAGCAGGCTATCAGAGGTGGGGACATCAGTCCTCCTGGGCACACAATTCAAGCACAGCATTAAAAACATCCAGGTGTGGACTAAGAGAAAAGTGAGTCAACTGGTTCAATTTCTTCCTCCCTAGTAACTTCCCATAACTGGCTTGTCACCAGTTCAAGGAGGTCTAAGAACCAGCCAGTCAAACAGCAAACAAATCTAAATTTCTGGATGATATGCCTTGAACTCAGAGATGTTTGCAAGAGGACAGGCTACCTTATCTACCACACAGGAGTCTAGCTCCTCCCCCAACACAAAAGCAATGTTAAGTTTTCCCATTCAGCTCATGTATTACAGAAAAGGTCGCGGTGAGCAGTTTGGGGGATGACAGCACACTCATGGAGTTCACCTCCCTAGAACTAGCAACTGTCTCTAGGGGAACCACTGATGAACCTCTCAGAAGGAACCAGCATCCTGCCTAGCCTGGGGCCCCAGCATCCTTTGTGACAGCTGAAGGGAAAACACTCTAGTAGCTTTAAGAGTCTGCCTTGTAGATGTTAAAATGTTACTATCACCTTAGGGCTTGCTAGTATCTGATAATACAAGGTTACCAAGTGAGTGAGGGCTAATTTACCTGTCCAAGTTCCAACTGCTGAGTAGAAGTTGTTTTACTTGAGGGGGTGTGTTAGCTATACCTGGGGGATGTTAAAATAAAACATTTAGACAATATAAATTTAATAGAATTTACTTGAGCAAAGGACCACTTACAAATCAAGCAGTGGTCAGGCCCAGTGATCTGCAGAACTGCCCCCAGCATTGCTAGTCAGCATTTATGAACTGAGTGCAAGACAGAAATATGTTTGATGGACGAGAGTTGAAACTTCCAGGTATCTGTCAGCTGGTGGATTCCAACCAGTTGCATCTCTGGTTTCCTAGTACCATTTATGTCTTGCTTATAGAGCATCTAAACGTGCTGGAGTCATCCTAACCAAGAGCCTCTTCATTCTATTTTTTAAAACACTTTACTCACAATACATACCTGTGTGCAAACAATGACTGCAGCCCTTGATTTGAGAATGAGTTTTGTTTTCCATAGATATTACTGCTAAGGCTTTTACTTCCCCCTTGGGTACGTCATTTGCATTCAGTAACATATTTAAATAAATGCAAGTGTTTAAATTGCTGGAGGGTGACTTCAGCATCAAATTTGTACACTCCTTATTCACCCTTCCGAGGATAGCTAATCTTGTTAAATGAACACGTTTTGCGAATGATTTCTATATCTGATTCTTATCATTCCATTTGCGCTCCAGAGAGACCTGTAACATACAAATGCAAATGGAGGTGCTCTCATCCTTGGGCCATTCTTTCTTTACCAGTTCTACATTTACCTTCGAGAATTATACATGTAAATATTGATTTTGAACTAATCACACATAAACTAATTTCAGATAAAAAGTCCAGAGATACAGTCCATGTAGATACTGTTTCTAAAACACGCAGAATACTGAAGTATGCTGAAGAAGTCGTGTAACTGGTGCCTTTATTCTCAGCTAAAGAGAAAAGGGTTTTCAATTAAGAAAAATTAAAAATATGCAAGTCATGTAAATATCCAAGACACATAAGGAAACACTTACACTGGGGACTTCCCATCATTAAAATACTGAAATACTCTCTCTTTATCAATTAAAATAAAAAAGTTACCATTTACTTTTCCTACAAGGAAACAGCAATCCCCAGAGTAATGGCTCTCATACTTCAGGACAACTGCTACTGACCCCTGGAGTTCTACAGACCAGACCCCCTTCAAGCATATGCCTTGCAGCATAGCACAGTGTTTAGTTTAGGTGAAGTCTGTGGCCCTTCTAAGCTATAAAAGAAAACATGGTTAAACAAAAGAATTACAATGAAAGAGAAAAACAGGGAAGGAAGAAGTTGTGTCTTCTACTGGCATAGCATCAGTTCCTAACAGAGCAGCACTATAGACACGTCAAAACGATACTGTCATTCTTACTATCCTTCCTGAAAGGTTCCAGAGGGATAGAACTACCCCAAGACAAGACAGTCTCCAGGCTGAATTCCAAGGGTACAAGCTTAGCAGAAGAAGTCGTGTGGAAAGAGAAATGAAAGACACTTGAAAGACACAAATGGTAAAGAGGAGAAGACTGAAACTTTACCATAGCAATGACCATGTGTACAGAATAGCAAATGGTTGTATACACACTGGAGAAGGCAGATGCTATGAATATAAGTCGGGGTTTACACACACACACACACACACACACACACACACACACACACATAAAATTTAGCAGACTGGGCTACAGGCTGTGGTCCAATGGTGACTGTCTCACTCTGGAAAGGCTGGGAATCTGGTAGTTGTCAATCCGTGAGGCTGGAAGTATCAACAATGCTAGTCTGGCACTGAGGGCCCAGAGAATTCCAGGAGAGCCACTGGTCTCTGTTGGAAGCCTGATGAAGTCAGTTCTAATATGAGTGAAGGAAAGTTGCAGTGACTTCCTAGCGAGAGTGAGGGCACACAGTCAAAGAGCAGGTGCTTTCATGTCCTTTTATCTAGACAGCCAGCAGAAGATTCCTCCAGATTTAGGGTGAGTCTTCCTGCTTCAGATAATCTGATGAAGAAAACTCCTCACACGAGTACGCAGTGGCTTGTACTTTTTATACAAGTTGATCACAGATCCAATCACACTATTCAAACGTTTTACTGAACACTGCTAAGATCTACTCTCTTAGCCTACTCTTCCTCTTTGATAATTCTTTGTGAATTTCATACATGAATACAATACATTATCATATTCATCCACCCACATCCCCCCCCTTTCAACTTAATCTCCTGTCCTTTTTTATATTTGCATTGTTGTTGAAAATATCACAGCTCTCATTTTAAAAGGAATAAGGTACAGTTTGTTCTGGAACTATTTTTAATAACCATTGGCCCTGGAACATAGATTTAGGTTATCAAAATTTCTATGTTCCAACATAGAAACATAAAGTTTTTATCATTTTACAGAACAAAGAAAGTCATAAATAAAGACAAGTTTAAAATACAGTGCTGGGTACCCCAGAGAGATAGTTACAGAAAACTTGTCTATAGAAACAAGATGCCATCTGATGACATCCTTGGCTTTCAGATTGGTGGAAGTTTGTGGTCTGCTAAGTTAATAGATTCCAAGAAGTTTTTAATAGTCACGAGACGTTAGTTCAGACACAGAGGTGGGCAAGGAATGACTGTTCCAGAGAGCTGATTAGTCCAAGATAAGGTAATTAGCCTCTGGACAAGCAACAATCCAACCTCTCCACAGCACTGAACTCTAATCAGTCACTCAGTTTCTGCAGCACCACTTCTTTCAGGAGATTCGTCCACAGCATATACAGACCACTGATTCCAATTAGCTTTGTCCAGATCCACATGGATGTAGCATCTCTTGTCTTTTAGATCAGGGACCATGTCACTGAAGAAAACTGGCAACTTTTACCAAAGCAGCCATTAACTACCTGTGGCTCCACAACTAAGAGTGGAGCCTCAGGAACCCTTCCTTCATCTTTGCTTTCACATTGGCAAATGTGGTCTTTTGTAGGTCTTGTAAAGGTAGCCACAGCTGTAGTGTGTCCATAGGTACAGTATCCATGTTCTATCCTAAAGATATTTCACGGTAACCCTCCGGGTCTCCTGGCTCCTACACTCTTCTCATCCCCTCTTGAGTGATCTTCCTTGAGCTTTAACGACCAAAGGTGTGGTGTGAATGGCTCATTTGGGTATGATCACTCCACAGTTATTTATTCTCTGCACATTGACTGATTATGAGTAAGTGTCTGTATTAACCACCAGGTACTGCAAAAAGGGATGTTTCTTCAACTAAAGTTGAGAATAACACTCATCTATGGTTATAAGAATAAGTATTTGTTAGTTGAATAAATGTCAACTAATTAAGAATGGTGGTGATAGATTCTTCCTTAGCCTCTACAACCTGTCAAGCCTTGGATTCTTTGCCAGACTTATAGCATGGGTACCCTCCTATTGAATGAGCCTTAAATTGAATTAGACATCTGTTGGTTACCCTGCAAATGTCTGTGCCATTATAACTGTTGGGCATATCTTGCCTGACTATTATTATAGCCCACAGTGGCTCATTCTTTCTTACTGAGTGTTTCCTACTGGTTTAAGCAGGTTCATGAAAGACAGGCAGAAACTTGATCTCAAAGAAGATTGTATTATCTGAATACTAGAAGATTGTCCTAGAAAATTCCAAGTGCCTTTTATTGATTCAGTTATAGCAAAGCTCATTGGGAAAGAATAAAAGACAACAAAAAGGTGTCATCCAAACTCTATCTATACTGCTTCCTCTGGCCTCATTTTTCCTTTGCAATGAAGTTGAATCCAAAGATTAAAAAAAACATGAGCTCAATGCATTCATAGTATCAGTAGAAGTCGTTCCCTTGCTCCATACCTCTATTTGCCTTGAGAATTCTTTGCCATATTGTCTGGAAATATGTGAATGTCTGCCATTTGACTGACTTCTGTGTTTTAAGATTTCTTAATCCACAGCACTACAAGCATAAAACAACATTGCCTTTGGTGTGAATGAGGATTATAATTATTAGTAGTCTGAAGGCATACGTTAGAAACTTCAGAGAAGTAGAGGGAAGCCAATCTTCTAACAGCCAACACTTCTCATCTTTTGGACCAGAGGAAGAAAGCTGGTTTCTTATTCCCTTCAATGACAAGATTTATCAAAGGCAGTCAGCCTTCCTTATCAGTGATCTGGACAGAAAAGGCTGAGAGGAGCAGGGCATTGTGAGAAGTTTCAAGAAAACACTGGGTGCAAATTTTCTCTGATCCAATATGTAGAGTAAGGAACTCTGACCAGCAAACAAATGTTGATCATCTGGCTCAAACTCAGAGAAGCACAGAACCTAAATGTTTCATCTTCAGTAGAAATGCTTCTTCAAGGGACCATGGCATGGGACAGAACTGTAAGAGGACATAGAGGTTACCCCAAGTTGCTGACAACATATGACTGCTAATGGCAAGTGTTCTTAACCCAGCTTTATTGCTCTAAGTTGAGGCACCAGTGCACCTCTGTGGGGTTTTCTATTTGTTTGTTTGTTTGTTAATAAGTCACTTTGTACAATGACAGTGTGATGTGCATTGCGGGTTTTGCCTGCACTGGGCCATTTATATAAAAAGTGACTTCTCATTTCTTTGGTACGGGGGACAGCACTTGGGACCTAACCGAGGATGGGTCTGTAGCATCCTAAGCTTTAACAATTAACAAGATAAGCATCAATTCTTCCAAATCAGTAAGGAACTGCCCTATCTTCTGAGCAATTGGAAGAGCTTTCAACCCAAGTGAACACAGCCTGTTTCTACATACAGGGTGGGTTTCTCAGACCCTAAGGTGAATAACCCCAAGTCTATTTGGAGAAGAAAAAGGCTTCTTAGCACTTTTATTTCCCTAAAATAAAAAATGTGACTTTAGTCACTCAGATTTCTCAGTGATTATCTTCTGGTTTAAATTCTAAATCTCCTGTATTTTGCTGGACTCCACCTCACTGAGACAGAAGCCAAAGGTAGATGATGATGGAAAGAGAAACAGAGCAGGAAACAGAGAGACTCTTTAATGCTTCCCTCCCCTCAGAACCCACCCAGTCAGACCAAGAGATAAATAATAGCAGAGAAACCAAGCTCCCCCTTGAATTCCTTTTTCTTTCCAGTACCATGAGAGTTTCCAATTTGATTTTATTCCTCTCCCACCTCCAAATGAAGGCATGTCTCTAAAGCGTGATGTAGTAGAGTTAGGATGGGGATGGGGAGTACAATTCCCAGTGAACTTCAATCCGTGTGTTTGTAACTGGATTAGTTGGATCAAGGAAGCAGATAGGAGGGCTGGGTGTCTATTCTTCTTTGGCACCAATTGTCAGAGTCTGGGGTTCCGAAGAAAGAGCAAATCCTTCAATATCACACAGACATCTTCCCTGCTGCACTGAGACAACCCCAAAGACCTGTATCATACTGTCCCTGATGGTTCACAGTTGGAAGCCTGATATGCACGGGCACCAACGGCTAGTAGTTTTGAAAGAATAACCAATGAATAAACCAAAATGAACAACTGGCTTATTTACTTGGCAGTTCACTGCTTAGAACTGTTCTGTTCACCTACAAACATGATATAATATGCTGCCCTTTTAAGTCTGTAAACAAACAGCTCAAGCTTGTAGACTTCTATATTACTATGGGGCTAAGGTGCCAAACACACATTCTGACTTCCCCCTTCCTTCCTGCAGAGGCAAGCATCTTGGACAGTGTTTATTTCTTGAGAGAAAATTTTCTAAAGCTAACATCTTTGTACTTCTGATGTACCCCATCCCTAATTAAACCACCCCAGCTGGAACATCAGATCATCTGCTACAGTTTACCACTAGCATGGTTGGAAGATTCTGTTGAAATCAGTAATGGAGTTTTATACCTCGAATAGACTCTTACAAATAGTCCTGGTGTCAGACCCTGCAGCTTTCTCATCTCACCTCCATCACTACTACCACGAGACAATCTGAGAAGTCCATACTCTGTTGTTTCTCACAATGGCTAGTGGGGTGGTGAGTAAGCCAAAACCATCAAATTTTTCTGTGTATCAATTAGCAAGCCTGGTGCTGTAAGAAAATGTCTCTATTTATCTGGCATAAACATAAGAACTTACGTGATTGTATATAACAAAGCAGCTCCACAAAGCCACCAAGGGGCATTAGGATGATGGTTCCCTCTTTCCACTGTGTATCAGTTAGGGTTTCTATCACTGTGAATACAGGCAAATTGGGGAGCAAAGGGTTTATTTCAAATTACATGTCCTGATCACTGTCCATCATGAAGGGAGGTCAGGGCAAGAACTCAAGGCAGGAACCTGGAAGCAGGAACTGATGCAGAGGCGTGGAGGAATGCTGCATACTTGCTTGCTCCTTATAGCGTGCTCAGCCTAATTTCTTATAGACCCCAGGACCAAATTCCCAGTGGTGGCATGACCCGCTAGGCCATCCCCAATAAATCACTAATAAAGAAGTCTTGTCCATAAGCCAATCTGACAGCATTTTTCCCACTTGGTCAAATGACTCTAACTTGTGTCAAGTTAACACAAAAGCTAGTTAGCCCACTGTGTAATATCAGCACTCTGGCCTCATCTTGAGAGGGTGTCCCTGAGTCTCACAATATGACCTCTACAATCAGAGACAAACAGCAGTGTCCAGTCAGATAACAGGATTGTTTGTTATCATGTATTTATTTGTGAGTTTTGATCATTGGAAACAGGGGTTCACTGTACTGTCCCGTCCAGCTTCTTTTATCTCCTTCAAGAAGGAGGAGCCCTTTGCTGGAACACTCCCACCAGACGCCCTCCCCCTTGATTGTCATCAGGCTCAGGTTCTAGCAAGGAAAGTTCTAGTGGGATTGGCTGAGGAGAGTCAGGACTCTACTAGGTCACCTGAGAAAAAAACTGAAAGCTGGTGAAACAGGAAACAGCTGGGGCATGGGATTCCAACATGCCCCAGCTTCAAGAGCCAAAGAATCTAGAGACCATGGAATTGTCTAAAACTACAGTTTTTCCTTCCGAAAGCATGATTATATCTTCAAGAGTTTGAGATACGAAAAGGTAGAGTGGTGAGAAGAAGAGTAAAGAGCCCCACACCTTCCCCAAGGCCACTGCTTCCTCAAGCCAAAACTGTCCACTTCCTGTCTATTGTACTGGCATGGCATCTTGTTTTCAATACTTCTTTTCCTTTCTTCAACGTCTCTAGAAAAGTAATATGATCTAATTTTTCCTTGATGGCTAGCCTGGACACAATAGCTAGGAGCTTGTGGTTATTCCAACACAGCACATGCTTACCTTCTCCACCCTATACAGATGAATTGTTCTCTAGAGGCTGTAGATGGAGACAAGTGCAGATACAGATGGACAACCATGAGCCACAGCCTGTCCTTGGACAAAAACACACTGATCAGTATCTCAGATCCCAGCACTCATATCCCAGGGCTTATCTATCCTCTACCAAGTCTTGTAGATTGTTTTCCTTCAGTACAGAGGCTATAAGAATTTCCTGTATCTGTTCACTAAACACTAATTATATTTCCTAGTGAACATCACAGCTTTAGAGGTCATTTATAGAAATAGCAAATCAAGGTGTCTGTTATTGGGCAAACCTGTGTTCTCATCATCCTGAATAATTTACAACTTGCTGCATTTCCTAGGCCTTCTTGCTCTACAGCCTGCAGGCTGCTAAAAACTTACTGCAGGGGGGAGTGTCTTTCTGAACAAGCCAGCAGAGAAAGAGAAATTAAGATTCTTTAAAAGCAGAGTTAGAAAGTGATGTAAAAACACAACAACATGCTTAGAGGCACAGCTCATTCACAAGGGAACGAACACCCAAGGTGCCAGAACAAATGTGGAATCAAAACAAGAGGCAAAAACACACAGTGCCAAAACAAACAATAAGAAGAGTTGGAAGCATATGAAGCCATGTCACCAGAGCCAGAGGGCTGGCACAGTGTGCAGAGGGGAAGGATACGGTCTGTGGAACACTTCACTGGGCCTTGGGAACAGGGTTCCCAAACAGCTGGCTCGTCTGAAAATGATGGCATCTCCCTGGAAGGGTGGGCTTAAAAACATCATTTGGTCAGCTGCATGCTATAGAAGTTATCTGTTTCCATCTGTGATTTGGGTTACAATATAATTCTTCCCTGCAGAAAAACGAAATGGAAGGCAGGCCCATGCATGTGGACTAGAAGTCAGTCAGATTCTGATAATCTGCCTGGTTTTAGTCAGAAAGAAACTGCAGCTCTTTACCTGATGGGATCCTGGAGGCTCAGTGAGCACTACCACATTTCAGGGACTGACTCCCCACTCCAAGAAAGCTTTATGATTTGGGCTGGGTGTGGGTGGTGTCCCTTTATACTCTACAGAGGCTAATTCAGACCAGCTCAGTCTCACAGCCCAAGCCATAGGGGAAAGTAGGCAGGAGACAAGTCCGCAAGGAAAGCGATAGGCTGAGGGACACACACCTGCCATAGTGTTCGTATGGAGGTTAGAAGCCAACTTTCTGAAGTAAACTTTTCTTTCTTGACCATGTGGGTCAGGAAAACAGAACTTGGGTCATCAGGTTTGGCAGCAGGCACCTTTAACCACCACGTAATCTCTTCAAACCTCTCTTGTAAATGGTGATGCTCTATTTAGATTATAGATTAATAATTGCTATCCTTAATAAAACTGGTAAATATTCCCTTTTATTGTTAATTTAACAATATTTTATTCTTTAAAATGTACTTTATGCAGAGCAGTTTCATTTAGTTAAAATTTTCCTTAAAAACAAAATTAGTATGTAAATTTGGGCAACTATGCCTTCAAAGGGGAACATGAAAAAGTTGACTTTGTTTTCGAGGTAGTCCAGTCTGTCCTTAACTTGAGATGCCCTGGCCCTGCCTCTTGAACACTGAAAATACAGGTGTGTACCACCATGCCGAGCACATTAGCACTACTAGATCCAGTAGATCCCTGCCACACGATGTCCCTTGCTAGGAGCATTCCATTGGAAGAATATAGAGATTCAGAGCACTGCAGCTGGGTTCTTGCTTAGTGAATTCATTCTCTGTAATGAGAGATACCAGAGATATGCACTTGTATTGTCAGGGTTCTCTGGAGAAACAGAAGTGATAGAATGAACACCTTTTAAAGGGGGATGTATTAGATTGGCTTACCCAATTTGGTTTTGGTAATCCAAAGGCAGTCTTCATGCTGGATAGGGCCATATCCAAAAGCTGCTTAACGCATGATACTGTATTCCTGGGCAATCTGGTGCTGAAGGCCTGGAGGGTTCTGGAGAGCCACTGGTCTTTGATCCATGTTGGAAGCCTAAAGAAGCTGGGTTCTGATGCCAGAAGAAGGACACAACAGCCATGATGGCAACAGGGCAGCAGCTGAACATGCGAACAGGGTAGATGAACTCATCATCAAGACATGAAGGTTGCTTTTGCCAACTTGACCCAGACCTAGACATACCTAGGAAGAGGAAATGTTCGTTGAGAAAATGCCTCCATAGGATTGATCTGTGGGCAAGTCTGTGGGTACTGTCTTGATTAGTGAAGGTCTTGCTTCCTGTGGGTGGCACCATCCCTGTGTAGGAGGCTGAGCAAGCCATAGGGAGTAAGCCAGAGAACAGCATTTGTCCATGGCTTCTGCATAAGTTTCTGTCTCCAAGTTACTGCCCTGCTCGAGTGCCTGCCTTGACTTCCCTCAGTGATGAAGGTGTAGGCTGGAGTAAGCTCCTTCCTCCCCAAGTTGACTGTGGACTTGGTAGTTTTACTCAGCAGTAGAAATCCTAAGACAGAGGTGGTGAGTTTAAACAAAAACAAAAACAAAAAACAAAGCAAACAACAACAATGAAAACCCCCAAACCTTCTCCTTTGGACTTCCTTTGGTTTTCTGCCATCACCCACTTTCATATTTCATGTCATCACATCAATAAAATCTTTCACAAGTGTGAAAGCTTACCAGCTCCAGTCAAATTGACAGCCAAGATTAACCCACACAGAATTCATGTTAGGCAATAGTTAGTATTGCGCCAATGCTATCTTTAAATCATTTCCTTAGTTTCAACTTTTTATTACCATGTAGAATATATCATTTGTAAGGAATGGGCAGATTCACAGTCTGGAGTCGTCAACTTTTAACTAATGAATTTAGTTCATTTAGAAGTATGATTGCTAATACAGTTGACTTTTCCTCGTCTGTGACAACTTCCTTTCTCTTATTCCACATGTCTCTTTGTCAGCGTTTCCTTCTTACTATTATTCTAAGGATGATTTATAGGCTCTGTTCAGTGAAGATGTTAAGAGAATAGTAAACATAATACTGTGTGAGAATCTGCTAAAGACTTTTTCATGGGACCTAAAAATGTATATCAACGTTAACAACGCTATATGAATTAGCAAAAAATAATAGCTTAGGAAATTAAAGATGAAGGAAAAAGGATTTACCTCCTCAGATTCAAGACTGGCTGTAAATCTAAATACTAATGTAGCATCGACACTATGGTAGACAAAAGGCAGCTCCAAGACCCAAGGAAACCCTCTCTCTATCCCCCCTTTGTCTCCCCACTCACAACACAAATATATGGCTATTAATGTATAACAAAAGTGACATTTCGAGAAGAGGGGGAAATTGTGTATTTGTTATACAATGCTAGGGCAATTAGGTGCCCAAATAGATAATTAATTTTAAGAGGTGAAATTAGATTTTTTATTAACTCCATGAAAACATACACATACAGAATTCCAAATGAACTAAGATTTAATATGAAAACTCCCCAAACTAAGCACTTCAGAAAAACAAAGCAAAAAAAAAAAAAAAAAAGTAACATTGTCACTGCAAAGAGTTGTATCGCACACAGTGAGGGAGCATGTCTAGGTGTGAACACAGGTGTGTGCACAGATGCTCTTGTGTCTGTCTGTGCATGTGGGAGCCAACAGCAAGCTCAGGGGTAGTTTAGGAACCAGTCACCCCTGCTGTGCTTTAGATGGAGTCTCTTGGTGGGACCCCAGACTCATCAACTCTGCCTACCTCCACCTGCCCAGCACTGGGATTACTATATCCAGGTGATTCCTTGGACCTTGAGGATCAAACTGAAATTATCATTCTTCCATAGCAAGCACTTTACCAAGTTATCTCTTCAGCCCATAGAAAGTAGGTTTAACAGCAGGGTATACGTGTTGTAGGGGAAAACACTGACATGTTTGTATTAAAAAATTAAAGCCAATGTATTTGTTTATTATTTAATCTAGACAGAGCCTGGCTATGTAACCTAAGCTGGCTTCATAATCATTATCTTCCTGCCTCCAGAGTTTGGGAATTATAGGTATATTCTACCTTATCCAGAAAAGTTGTATGTTTTAAATTTAGGAATATGGAAGCCAGGCACAGTGGTACACACTTGTAATCTCAGCACTTGCTTGGCTCAGGCCAGCCTGTGCTATTCACTGAGATCCTATCTCAAGGGGAAAAAATGAGGGAAATGGGAGCCAGTAAGATGGCTCAGCAGGGAAAATGCTCGCTGCACCAGCCGCACAAGCTCAGCTTGATTTCTCCATCCCACATAAAGGTGGAAGAAGAGAAAGGTCTCCACAGAGCTATCCTCTGACCTCCATATACACCATGGTGAGCGCACGGCCCACCCCTAATACAACATGCCATGTATACATTTACACATATTCAACATAATAATAATGCTTGAGGCTCGTGAGTAAGGCCAGGAGAAGATATTTGCAATCTCTTTTGACAAACATACAATCATCTGTAAGGAATATTACAGATTGATACAAAAATACCATAACTCAACAGAAAGCTGAGTTCAGTACTATGGAATTCTACGGAGGGAAGGGACAATCAATAAGCATCTGGGACTAGGCTCAACTTCACTAATGTCTAAAGAGAGAGATTAAAGCAAGTGACAAGCACCATGTAAATGCTTGAGTGCTGGAGGAAAATGTGCAGCTTCTATTGAAGTCCACTGTGTAATCATCTCTAGGGGAGGAAGTCACCCAGAGTGCACAGACACATGAAGACATCACTGAGGACCAAAGGCAAAGAGAGTAATACCAAGAGAAAAGAGAAACACATTACACTTGTTCGAACAAAGCCCTATGTGGCAAAGACATGTTACAACAAACTGGACTATCTACATTTTTAAAAAAAGCATTCAATCATTAATATAACCCCAAAGACACAACAGCATGGATGTAAATGTTGACAGTGACATCATTTGTAAGAGCCAAAAGGCAGAAACAAGCTACATGCCATCAGCTGCCAAACAAATGAGCAGATTGTGGCAAAAGCACTAGATGCTATAGCGTTATAACATAAAGACCAAAAATACTGTGCTCAGAGAAAGAATCCAGGCACAACGCACACATCACACACACACAACTTTCATAATTTTGTGAATATTAAATTCCCAGATGCATACCTAGAAACAGAAAATAGATTAGCAGTGGCTTAGGACCAGGATTGGATAATCAAGGTCTATGGAGGAGGGTCTGGATAAAAGGCACAAAATTTCCTTCTAAGATAATTAGGAAGCTACAGAATTAAGGATGCAATGGTTTCAATTATCTATGGATATAATAAAAAAACCACAAAGTGGCTCCTAAATAGCTGGATTGTTTCTCAAGACACACATGTGCTATGGTCATGTACATGTACACAATGCACAGGAACTTACTTCAAAACCTGCATTTATACAAAGCACGTGGGGGATGAATGGGGAGGTGTTTGAGTATAACCGTAACATAATACTGCTTTTTCAAAGTTATGTCAGAGAAATGCTAGGTATGCTTTAATACCAGACAGCAAAGGCAGGATGATAGCTGTCTTTGGGTCCATCCTGGTCTACCTAAAGAGTTCCTGGCCAACCTGGATTACACAGTATGATCCTGTGTAATCCAAAATTCAAGAACAAAAGAGAGAAAGAGGCATATCTGAGAACCACTCACAAAAGCTGTTTACTGTAAATTTGAGTAGATATCGCATTATTATCTTCTGAGTTTGAAATCTCTCATAATAAAATTTCTAAACACAAACAAAAAGAAAAAAGAAAGGAAAAAAATTCTCATAAGCCAACTAGCTTCAGTGAACCAAATGAACCTTCAGGGGTAGAAGATTTTCCTCTCTTGCTCTCGCCTTATACGTAATAAATCCTCCTCTTTTCCCCCCTTGACTATGTTTCACAATTGAAGAGGAGGCCTCTGGGAGACAAGTGCTGTGCCCAGCAAGTGAGCCTTGCATAAATCACCTCCCTCCCCTGATCTCCCCCTTCCGCGCACATCCCGATAAATGTCATAAAATTCCAGTAACAGGAAACTACAAATGATGACTTTTGTCTGTTCAGAACAGATTTCTGTCATCCTTTCAAGACTAATATAAATTACACCGGTCTTTTAGCTTCAGCTTCAAATGGACCATGCTGACTTGTTTTCCCAGGTGTATGTTAATAGACATGGTGATAGCTGAAGCAAAAGCAGGCTGTTTGGGAGGTGTCACAGTGAATGTGACATGGAATGGAGTCTCTTTACATTTCCTCTGTAAAGTCAACAACTTGTTGGTTGTAAAAAGTGTAAATATTTTGTAGTCCAAGTAAATCCATGTTTGAGATTCAAAAAGACGCATAAAAATCACTGTACTGCCTCTTAGGAAGGACTGCTTTTACTGTACACTGTAAAAGCGATTCAGCTTCTGCAGCCCTTCGAAAACGACATATTAAACTGCTTCCTGCAGTGTTCTGAGGATATCACGAATTCCACTAAGCAAATTTCATAAATCTGTGCTGTATAATGAAGGAAAACTAATGGTGAAATGCACAGCTTTCTGGGACAGTTTTATATAAATAAATAAATAAATAAATAAATAAATAAATAAATAAATAAAAAAAAAGGTAGTCCATGGGTAGGCCTTACTTAAGCAATCCCTGCAGTGTCTGAAGTCACTGATATGAGAAGCTAACAAAATCTAAGGCTTACAGGCTTAGTTGACCATCACGCCCAAGAGGAAAGACTTTTTTTTTAATGGAGAAAAGTCATTTGTGGCTTAGATATGTGGCTGACTGCTAATAGATGAAACCAATTACCCAAGAAATTAAAATGAATAGATGGCTAGTCACCGCCACGTGGGTTACTGTAATAGCCTGTTTGCTACTGGGTCTCCTGCACTAACAATGGTACCCCCCGAGGATGGATCCCAAGTGCTAAAGGAAATTGATAACTCATAATTTCTCTTACTAGAAATCACCCCTAGAGGACCCTCTGGGGCTCTGTA
Organism: Rhynchomys soricoides; assembly: GCA_019843965.1. NCBI lineage: Eukaryota > Metazoa > Chordata > Mammalia > Rodentia > Muridae > Rhynchomys > Rhynchomys soricoides. Next base: position 946,050 of record JADRCH010000045.1, read on the forward strand.
TCCCATCAAGATGCTAGATGATAATGGACCTTAGCACTCCCTGCACATGTTCCTTCCCTTGAGTCAACCAGTATGAAGTCTATTTTCTTTTTCTGTACCACTTTCAAAAGAACTTCTCAACCATTTGTTTGACCATAAAATCAATGTGATGTGCTCTTCCAACAGCCTAAAACATTTGATCAAGAATATTGAAGCTAATGTTTAAGTCACATAAACATTCCCCTGGTCAAGTAATTAAAGAACAGTCTCGAGAGCCTAAATAATTAGTTTCAGATGCACACAACTTTTACTTGTAATGTATGAAAATATTGAATTCACTCAAGCTATCATAATTGACATCAAATTCATATGTCAATACAGAGGCAGAGAGGAAGGGGCCTCTTTCTTTCTTTCTTTGTTTCTTTCTTTCTTTCTTTCTTTCTTTCACTTTAAATCCCACTCGTTGCTCTCCTTCTGGTCACCCTCTCCCACACCCCTTCCCCACTCTCCCTCTCCTCTTCTCCTCTAAGAGGGTGGGCCCCTCTGAGTATCTCCCAACTGGCACTTCAAGTCTTTGCAGAGCTAAATACATCCTCTCCCACTGAGGCCAGACAAGGCAGCCCAGATAGAAGAACATATCCTACAGACAGGGAACAACTTTTGGGATAGACCCCACTCCAGTTGTTCAGGACACATATAAAGACCAAGCTACACATCTGCTATATATGCGGGGTGGCCTAGGTCCAGCCTGTGTATGTTCTTTGGTTGGTGGTTCAGACTCTGAGAGCCCAAAGGGTCCAGGTTAGTTGACTCTGCTAGTCTTCCTATGGAGTTCCTATCCATTTGAGAGCTGCAATCCTTCCCCCGATTCTTCCATAAGAGTCCCCAAGCTCCATTCATTGTTTGGCTATGGATCTCTGCATCTGTCTGAGTCAGGTGCTAGGTGAAGCCTTTCAGAAGACAGTCATGTTAGACTCCTGTCTGTAAGCCTAACAGAATATCATTAATAGTGTCAGGGATTGGTGTTTGCCCATGGAATGGGTCTCAAGTTGGACCAGTTGGTTGGGTCTCAATTGGTTGGCCATTCCCTTAGTCTCTGCTCCATGCCTCATGCCTGCATTTCTTGTAGATAGGAAAAAATTTAGGGTTGAAAATGTTGGGGATGGGATGATGTCCCTATTGCTCCAGTGGGGTTCTTTCCTGGCTACAGGAGGTGGCCACTTCAGGTTCCATATCCCCACTGCTGTGAGTCACAGTTAAGATCACCCCTACTGATTTTTGGGCACCTCCCTTATCTCAGGTCTCTGTCACATCCTGGAGATGCCCCTCACCTCCCCATCCAAGTCAGCTGCAGATTTCCATTCATTCTCATGGCTATCTGGCCCCCTATCCTGTCACTCCCCACACCTGATCCTAAACTATCTCCTATTTCCTATTTCCTCCCCATCTCCTCTTCCACCAAGTTCTCACCCTCCATCAGCATCCTATGACTATTTTATTCCCCATTCTAAGTGATATTCAAACATCCTTGTTTGTGCCTTCCTTCGTGTTTAGGTTCTTTTGGTCTTTGGAGTGTAGCAGGGGTATCCTGTACTTTATGGCTAATATCCACTTCTAAGTGATTACACACCATGCATGTTCTTTTGAGACTGAGTTACCTCACTCAGGGTGTTATTCTCAAGTTTCATCCATTTGCCTTCAAAATTCATGTTGTCTTTGCTTTTCATAGCTGAATAGTATTCCATTGTGTAGATGTATCATACTTTCTTTACCTAATTCTTCAGTTGAGGGATGTCTAGGCTGTTTCCAGTTTCTGGCTATTATGAATAAAGCTGCTATGAACATAGTTGAGCAGGTGTCCTTGTGGGATAGAGGAGCATCTTTTGGATATATGCCCAGGAGTGGTACAACTGGGTCTTGAGTTAGAACTATCCCTAGTTTTCTGAGAAATCAACAAACTGATTCCCAAAAGTGGTTGTAAAAATGTGCACGCCCACCAGCAATGGAGGAATGTTTCCAGGAAGGAGACTTCTCAATGCTTGCAGGAAAGCCCTGTAAAATCATTACATGGCAACTTGAGAAATGGAAGCCACTACCATTTACAAATAATTACTAACTATGCAAAATGATTTAGGATTCAAGTATTATATTTTGATCATTTTCCAGCTGTTTTCAAATCATCAAGTCACAAGACATGTTGCTAAAACTCAGAGGTTAGGAGCCAAGGAATGAAAGAGAGGGAGGGGTCCCTGACTCAGAGAGTGGGGAAAAGAAGATGAGAGGGGGAGAGGGACTCTGACTCTTAGAAGTTGGGTACAAGAATGAGAAAGAGGGAAGGGTCTCTCACTCAGAGGGAAGAACACCGATCATGGAAAAGAGAAGGACTCTAACACAGAAGGTTGAAGGATAGGAAAGAATGGAGATGGGCTTTGTGACAAAACGTGCGATGATATTGTCTTCAGGACACAGCAAATGTTGCCTCTATCAGGGGTCCCTAGTGTAGATTAGCATATTAAGGACTCTGAGGAGTCAACAAAGAAACAAATCCCAACCTCCAGTAACCACGTTTACTTGATCAACATATAGTATTTTTATCCAATATTTATTCTATACAACACACACTTGGAAAAGACCAAAAGACTGACTTATCAGCTCACGGATGAAAACTAAAAAAGTTTAACTGCTGACCCAAGATTACAGAAACCCAAAGTCAGATGGCAGGAATCCTGGCTCCCAACAATGGTGTTCCTGGGAATGATCCAATAGGTGAGATGTTAAAGTGATCCTGAAATTATGCACATTTTACACAGTAAAAGCAATAACGTTAGTCATAAAATTAATATGAAATCCGATTTAAGTCTCCGAAGAAGCTTCGTAATGGCTGTTTGGTGTAGAAGCCTACGCACTGAGATGTAAAGATTTTGAGTCTGATTAACTTGGGTGCATACTGTTTTATTTATAAGGTTTTTTAAAATAAAGTTTTAAATTTAAAAAAAAGAAAGAAAGATAAGAAATCTAAGCTGAAGAAACCATGGAATGCTTAAGCAGTGTCCTTTCTGGTTTCAGAAGCACTTGATAAATGGTGAGCCTAGTCCGCACGTGGACACAATGGGTCATTGTGACTGGAGCAAAGGTCCCCTTTACCCTACTCCTCTACTACTCCGAATCTACACTGCAACTCCCAGTCTCACCCTCTTCCCCTTTTTTTACACTAGAGAGAAGGCTCAAATGTCAGAAATAGTGATTGGCAGACAGAAGCCTTGATTAGCCAGACTCTGCCTGGCATGGTCTCTCTTCTTTCCTGCATTCTTCTAATTATGCATCAGCTCTCACTGTGGGACCCTCAGGAAAATCCCTGTCTGTGTCTGAGCCCCTCTGACTTCACCCTGGAACCATTTTACCCTCCCATCAGAAGCAGATGGAATTAACAGGCTGTGACAATTGTCTGTTGTTCTAAGTGAGTTACACCATGATCTCTAAGCCTCTTTCCCAGAAGAGAGATGACAAAATGCAATGTGGAATGAGAATGTGTAATGTCTGTGTGCCTTGCATATTAAAAGTTTCTCTGTTTAGAAACCATGCCACTGTGATTTTGTGTTCTGTTATGTAATAGAGGAAGGCTGTTTCTCAGTGTCCCTGAAGACACTAGAACATCATGACAGAGTCACAGAGGCCTGGTGGGCTTCTCCCTGGAGGAAGCACAACAGAGGAGTCAGAATATCTTCCTCCTCGGAAAAGGAATTCTTCAGCCTAGGGATGTTTGCTCCAGGGCCAGGCACCCCTTTATCTACTATGTCTGTCTACTATGGAGCAAACTGGGAAGCAGAGACAGAAGTAATTAACTAATCCACCCATCCCCAGGAGCATATGGCACGCATTGCTGTCACCCACAACTTTGGTACCTAAGCAAGTTTTCGGGCTACTCCCAATGTGCTGAGTCAGAATCCATGTTTCAACAAGACTTCAGGTGACTTGTGTGTGCTTTCAAGTCTGAGAAGCAGTGTCTGCCCAATTAAAATCTAACCCAGAGGAAAGGGGTTGGGGAGTCTCCATGGGCAAGACAGAGCCAGGGAAAACACCAGAACAAAGACAATCTTGAAGGCCATTGTGTGGTGTGCAGGAGACTGAGATGCAGGCTAGCCAGGCAGCATGATGATGCTTTCTTCTGAAAGTTCATACCTGGCTCCTCTTTTGATGTGTTTTGAGAGTGGTTCACAGGTCTTGAGCATGCCAAGCACACCGTCTATCCAGCAGATTTCACATCTTATCTTCAATCATTCTTGATTTCTGGTGTGAAGCTGCCTTTTCACTCTACCATGAAGCAGCCCAACTTTCAAATAGGCGCCAGCTAATTAAGCTTGTGGAACTTAATTGAACTGAAAGACCAGATGAAATCTGCTGGTTATGCAAAAGAAGAATGGGGCTCAGAGCATGCAAGTCTTCCCCTTGCTCTTCCAGTTCACTGGGTGTGGGACCTTTGGCTTTTACAAGCTTTATTTCACCTAGAGAAGCTAAGATGAGACAAATTTGGGTCCTTGAACTTCTCAGAGTTTTAAAAAGCAACAGTGTTTTTTTGTTTTGTTTTGCTTAGCTACAGTGAGGTCCTGTAGGGCTACTGCCCTAGAACTGATAGTAGTGAAAGTCAGAGGACTTTGACGGAGATCAGGATCTTAGCCTCCTCCCCAGGCTTATGAGTTCTGAGCTTGTGTGGGGGTGCTAAAATGTGAAAACATTACTCAGCATTGCCCATGCTTCTCTGGTGATCTCTTAGCTTGAGCAGGTCTCACCTCACACAGCTGCTCCCTCTACCTCTGGCCCCTAGGCACACAAAATGACCCAGTAAATTTGAGTGTGTATTCTTACAACTATCACCCAGCCCAAACCTTCCAAAGTGCCTCAGGAGAAAGTATGGTTGTGAGCAAATGCCAAATGCTTTTTTTTTTTTTTTTTTCTTTTTTGGCAGTAGTAGAAGAAATCCTGGATTATCCACTCTAGCAGGGTTCTGAGGCAGGGGATGAAACCAACTCTTGGATTTATTTACTGAATTATTATAAAATATTTTATGCTATGGCTATCCCAGTAAGTCTGATTTCAAGTTTTGAAAATAAATATGAAAGATCCCCTTACTATCTAATTGCAGCAGTGGGAATCTCCCTACCCCTATATACGTTCATTCTGGTGATACTGAAGGAGCCTTTCTGGCACAGATATATAGAAAAGTATTTGGCATATAATTTGACCAGGCAGTTTCACTCCTGGAACATGCCCAAGAAAAAGTATACTATATGTGGTGATTTTGATGAGAAATATGCCCCAGAGGCTCATGCACTTAAACACTCGGTCCCCAGTTGGTTCTATTCAGGTAGGTTATGGAAACATTAGGAGTTAAAGCTTTACTTTGCAGGTAGATAGATGGCACAGAGGACACGGAGAGGACAGAAGGCAGCCTTTGAGATTATATAGCCTTGCTTCAGTCCTTGATCTCTCTCTCTCTCTCTCTCCCCATACCCCCACCATAGTCAGCTAGCTTCCTGTTCCTGCCACCATGCTTGCCTGCTTTACTGGCTAGTTGTTTTGTTGTTGGTAGTGGTGGTGGTTGTGGTAGTGATGGTAGTTTGTTTTGGTTTTGTTTGTTTGTTTTTTGTTTTGTCAACTTGACAAAAACTAGAGTTATCTGGGAAGAGGGAACCTCAACTGAGAAAATGCTTCCATCAGATTGGCCTTTAGGCATGTCTACGGAGATTTTCTTAACTGATGATTGATGTATGTCCAGACCTCTGTGAGTGGTGCCACCCTTTGGCAAGTGGTCCTGGGATGGTATAAGAAAGCAGGCTAAACAACCCATGAGGGGCTGAGCAAGCCACAAGGAGCCAGTTAGTAGACAGTGTGCCTCCTTAGCCCTTGTTTCCGTTTCTACCTTGAGTTCCTAACTTGACTGCCCTTCACAACAAAATAAACCTTTTTTCCCCAAGTTGCTTTTGGTCAGAGTTTTATTACAATTTTATTACTGAAAATGAAACCAGGACACTCATCATTATGGACTCTATGCATCTAGAATGGTAAGCCAAAATAAATACTTTCTTTCTAAAGTCGTTTGGGGTCATGGTATTTTATTACAGCAACAGAAAAGTAACCAATACACTGTGCTAACCAGGTTTCATCACTTTGGCAAATATCTGAGAGAAATTGTTTAAAAGAAGAAAATAGTCTTACTTTGGTTCATAGTTTCAAAGAGTCCAGCAAGGTGGGCTTGGTCTATTGCTTTGAGTCTCAGGAGAGGCAGAGGATCTTGGTAGTGGGACCACATGGTACCTGTTCTCACCTCCTGGAAACCCAGAAGCATGAGAAAGAAGGGTCTATGGGATGGTATAGCTCCAAGCTATGTGTTCAGTAACCTTCAGCTAGGTCTGCTTTGTACTTTCTGTGAACTCATCAAAGGTAAGCCATTGACAAAATCAAAGCCCTCAGAATCCAATCACTTTCCCCAAGACCCCAGCTCTCCATACTGCCACACTGGGAAATAAGCCTTCAACACATGAGCATACATGGTCACATGGGACCTTTCATTATTCATAGTAGCCCCATATTGAAAATAACTTAAAATGAATAGATCAATAAATTGTGATATGTCTTAGCCCACTTTGTGCTGCCCTAACAGAATTACGAGGCTGTGGAATTTACAATTAGAAGAGATGGTACTGAAAATGGGAAGTTCAGGACCAGATATCACCATAAGTGATGTCCTCTGGTCCCATCATCCTGTTTCAGAGGCAAAGGAGCAAGAGAATGGAAGGGGGCTGGGCATATCCTTAACTAGACACACATTCCCTTAATGAGCCTACTTCATGAGAGTGACATAAATCTGTTGACAAGGACCTGAGTACACGTGGCCTAATGGCCTCTCAAAGTTTCGTCTCCCAACACTATTAGATCAGGAGTTAGGTTGCTGGCACATGATTTTGAGGAGAAACACTCAATTAGCAGCATAGTACACCCACAGAATGGAATGTTATTTGCCCATGATAAGGAATGATGCGTTGACACATGCTATGACAAGGGTGAGCTCGGAGTTTGATGAAGCAGATGCTAAAGGACAAAAAGTGCAGTAGTGGGGGCTTGAGTGGAGTGGGGAAGGGAGACTGGAGAAGGACTGCATGTGTGCATGAGACGTCTGTCAAGACCTTGAAAGTGTTCTGAGTGGACTGTGGTGACAGCTGCATGATATGGCACAGCTCCACAGACACGGAAAAGACACCCAGTGGCATAGTTTAAAGAGGTGATTTTGTGGTATGTGAATTAGGTCTTAATCAATGTGCTTTTAAAAGTGGCTGACAATGAAATGGAGCCCTGTGAGTTTGAGATGAAAGTCTGCTGGAGGGAGGTGCATAGCTCCTGCCTGCAACAAGCAGTCTAGTGAAGGGGAGCTGTCTTGTGACCCTCACTTTCCATTACTCAGACCCTGTATGTTGAGATGCTTCATAGCAGCCAAACCCCAGAAGTGGGTATAGCTTAGGAAACACCTCTTCCTTGACAGGGGAGGCATCTCTGACCTGAGCCTTGCTTGTATTGTTACTGCTTCCCTAGATGAGTCTCCCAGTTGCTCTGTTGTTCATTAAGTCACTTAGCTAAGATACACCACTCAACTGGCAACAATTAAAAACCATCTTTATCTGCAGGGTTGCTTCAATCTATGAAAATCCATCAACATAATCTACCATATAAACAAACTGAAAGAAAAAAACACATGATAATCTCATTAGATGCTGAAAAAAGCCTTTGACAAAATCCAATACCCCTTCATGTTAAAAGTCTTGGAACAATCAGGGACACAAGGCACATACCTAAGCACAATAAAGCCAACACCAAATTAAATGGAATGAAATTAAAAGCAATTCCACTAATATCAGGGACAAGACGAGACTGACCACTCTCTTACTATCTCTTCAATATATTACTTGAAGTCCTAGCTAGAGCAATGAGATCAAACAAAAGATACAAATTGGAAAGGAAGAAGTCAAAGTATGACTATTTGTAGATGTTGTGATAGCATACATAAGTGACCAAAAAAATTCTAGCTGAAAACTCCTACAGCTTCTAATAAACACATTCAGCAAAGTAGCTAGATGCAAAATTAACTTAAAATAATTAGTAGCCTTCCTTTATACAAAAGATAAATTGGGTGAGAAAGAAGTTATGGAGATAACACCCTTGACAATAGCCACAAATAATATAAAATATCTTGGTGTGACTCTAACCAAGAAAGTGAAAGACCTGTGTGACTAGAACTTCAATTCTCTGAAGAAAGAAATTGAAGAAGATATCAGAAGATGAAAAGATCTCCCATGTTTATGGATTAATGGTAAAAATGGCCATCTTTTCAAAAGCAATCTATGTATTCAATGCAATTCTCATCAAAATTCCAGAGCAAGAAGAATTCTTAACTTCATATGGAAAAACAAAAATCCCAGGATAGCTAAAATAATCCTGTACAATAAAAGAACTTCTGGAGGTATCACCATCCCTGACTTCAAACTGTACTACAGGGCAATGTAATAAAAACTGCATGGTGTTGGTAGAAACAAACAGGTTGATCAATGGAATCAAATCATAGACCCAGAAATAACCCCACATACCTACGGACACTTGATTTTTTTTTTGACAAAGAAGCCAAAACTGTACAATGGGAAAGGGATACAATCTTGAACAAATGGTGCTAGTCTAACTGGATTTCTGCATGTAGAAGAATGCAAATAGATGCATATTTTCTACCCTGCACAAAACTCAAGTCCAAATGGATCAAAGACCTCAACATAAAACTGAATACATTAAATCTCATAGAACAGAAAATGGGATATATAGCCTTGAACTCATTGGCACAGGAGACAACTTCCTGAAGAGAACACTAGTAGCTCAGGCTCTAAGATTAACAATTAATAAATGGGACCTCATGAACTGAAAATGTATAAGGCGAAGGACATTGTCAATAGGACAAAATGGCAGCCTACAGATTAAGAAAGGATCTTCACCAATCCTACATCTGACAGAGGGCTAATATCCAAAATGTATAAAGAACTCAAGAAGTTAGACACCAACAACTCAAATAACCCAATTTAAATAATAGGGTATAAAGCTAAATAGAGAATTCTGAACAGAGGAATCTCTAATGGCTGAGAAACAGTTAAAGCAATGTTCAATGTCTTTAGTCATCGGAGAAATGCAAATTAAAAGAACTCTGAGACTCAACCCATCATAATGGCTAAGATCAAAAAATTCAAGAGACAGCACATGCTGGCAAGGATGTGGAGCAAGGAGAACACTTCTCCATTGCTAGTAGATGGAAAAACTTGTATAACCACTGGAAATCAATTTGGCATATTTTGCAGAAAATTGAGAAGAGTTCTACCTCAAGACCCAGCAGATATAAAGCTTGGTCTCCATGTGGGTCCCCCAATAACTGAAGTGGGGGACTGTCCCTGAATCTGTTGCTGGCCTATGGATCCTTTTCCCTAACCTTGCCTGGCCTCAGTGGGAGAGGATTCTTCTTAGTCCTGCAGTGACTTGATGTGCCAGGGTGGGGTGGTACTCAGGTGGCTCCTCTCCCTTCTCAGATAAGGGAAGGAAGAATGGAGGGAGAGGCTATATAATGGGGCACCAGGAGGAGGGGAGGGGTGTAATCTGGATATAAAGTAAATATATAAATTAATTAATGAAATAAAAACTCCTTACCATAAACATGTTCATTCTCCTTTGCTCTGACTCCTGGAGAAGTTGCTCCCTATATAAAGAAATCCTGCATGGTGAGCTAGATCTCACAAGGGACTCAGGGAGGAGAGGAGATAGCAAAAGGAGACCTTATATTCTCTGTGGGTCCCAGAGCAAACTGAAAATGAGACCCCCCTTGTTCATAAATTATTAAATATCAAATCAGTGACAACAGAGAAAGTAAAAAGTTTCTACAATGCAACACCATGTGACCATACACGTCACAGCCATAAAGTTAGCTCCAGTTAGATAAGACAGAAAGACAGAAGAAGGGAGGAGAAAGAGGGGGAGGGGAAGTGGAAGGGGAGGGGAGGGGAGTGGGAGGAGATGGGGAGGGGTAGGGGAAGGGAAGGAGAGGAAAAGGGGGGAAGGAGGGAGAGAGGGGGAGGGGAGGAGGAGGGAGAGGAGAGATTTTTCCCATGTACTTGAGTGAAATTTCATGACCTTTATTAGATATGCTATTTCTTGTTAATAAAAGCTACTTCAAAATAGTGTTATTTCTAGGGAGTGCCTAGAGGTAATAGTTTAAAATATAATCTGATTTTAAGGGGAGTTCTCCCAGCATTTCATTAAAGTAGTCCATTTCACAGGACTTTAATTTGCAAATCATTTTATTTTTATCTTCTAAAATTATTGTGAAAGAGACATAATTCTAGCCTCTATTTTATCTATGAGGAAAATTTCACACAAGACCATCTTAGCTTGGGTTACTATTGCTATGATGAAACACCATGACCAAAAGCAACTTGAGGCAAAAAAGGTTTATTTTTCTTATATTCCATATCACAATCTATCATTAATGGAAGCCAGATGTGGTTTGAATATGTTTGGCCCATAAGAAGTGGTACTGTTAAGAGGTTTGGCCTTGTTGAAGAAAGTGTGTCACTTTAGGGATGGACTTTTAAGCTCTGCTCAGTGGGGAAGAGTCAGTCTTCTTGCTGCCTTCAGATTAAGACATAGAACTCTGTCTGCTTGAATGGTGCCAAGCTTCCTGCCATGATGATAATGGACTGCACCTCTGAACCTGTAAGCTAGCACCAATTGTCTCTTATAAGGGTTGCCTTGGTCATGATGTCTCTTCTTAGCAATGGAAACCTTAACTTATACAGAAGTTGGTACCAGGGACAGGGGTATTGCTGTGATAAGCCTGATCATGTTTTCATTTGGAGGAATGTGGGTTTTGAAAGCAGTAGAATGCTTTAAATGGGATGTAACGGGCCATTTTAGTAAGAATAGAGAAGACATTGGTGCTGAGGGTGATTTGAACTGTGGGGGCCTGGCTCAAGAGATTTCAGGGGAGAAGAATGTTTAGTATGTGTACTAGAGACTGTTTTGTGGTATTTTGGTGAAGAATGTAGCTGCTTTTTGCCCTTGTCTGAAGAGTCTGCCTGAGGCTAAGTCTAAGGTGAAAAGAATCAGATTAATTGTATTGACAAACAAAATCTCAGAAAAGCACAGCATAAACTTTTTCCTTTGGTTTACTCTCATAAAAAGTGTTTTGATCAAATATAGCAAGCTTAGAAAGAAAAAATACAAAGTGTATGATTCAATCAATAAAGGGGCAACAGAAAGTAAAATGGAATGAAATCTCAAGTTCAAGAATGGAATGGAGTAGTGAACTCAGGACAAGACCCCACCCAGCTAAGTTTATTGTTTATGAGTGTGCAGTTGAACAAGGAATAGCCATATCATGTTAGGCATTATTACCTGGTTATTGTTTTCATTTGGATTTATAATCTGGAATGAACTAAAATCCAGAAATGGGGAGGGGACACACCAGTATTCCGTATCTTGTGACTGGAAGACACAGGCTTTTGATCTGAACTTGCAGCATAGCCTCAAGCCTTCATAGTCACAAAAAGCTTAGTCCCATGGTGCACATGTGTTTAATCCCAGGAGACAGAGGCAAGTGGATCTTAGTATAAAGGAAATTCCAAGAAAAGAAAGGCTTACATCCAGGTGTGGTGGTACTTGTGTTTAATCTCAGAACTCAGGAGATAGAGACATGCAGATCTCTGAGTTCAAGGGCAGCCTGATCTACAGAACAAGTTTTTGGACAGCCAATCTCAGGCAGTGACGGATATAATGGAAAAAAGGGGCCATGTTCCAGCCCCAACAAACAGAAGAACTTGGTAGATTCATCTATGTGGCTCTGGCTTTAGAGTCAAGAATCAAACGGGTTGCCAGGCAGTGGTAGCGCACGCCTTTAATCCCAGCACTCGGGAGGCAGAGGCAGGCGGATTTCTGAGTTTGAGGCCAGCTTGATCTACAGAGTGAGTTCCAGGACATCAGGGCTATATAGAGAAACCCTGTCTCGAAAAACCAAACTGGTTACTGGGACAATTAGTGCTGGTCAACTGGAGCTAAGAGATTAGGGGTGATTAAGAAGAGACTAGCATCACTGAGGTGAAAATTTCTGGGAAGTGTTTTCTGAGAGCACAAATATAGAAAAGCCCATAGATAGAAGCCCAACTTGGTAATGTGTAAGAGTAGACAAGGAAGTATTGGTTTTAAAGGTATGAAGGGGTCATGGAGAGCAGCTAAGGCTTGGCACTGAGAGATCAGGAAAGGCCATTGATGAAGGTACAATTTCAGTTGCAGTTGATGGTCCAGGACTGAAGAAGTCATGCAAAGAAGTTGAGGCTTGGCATCATGAAGGGAGCCTATGAGAGGTTATTGGTGAAGCCAAGTTGCAGTGAAAGACCCCAGTTTATTGGAGATGCCAGTACCATGGGATGACCACCAAGAACAGCAGCAGCAGTGGAGTGGAGTCAACCAAAGCAGAGAGTGCTATGGAAGACAGAGCTGCAGAAGTGATCCAAGCCCTTTGAAGGAGTCCAGAAGATCATGTGTAGATCCCAGATATTGCCTTGAATGCCCCAAGATGACAGAGATGTGGGATACCTACCTAGGAAAGTTGCTAACAGGGAATAGAACTAGCCCAAGGGAAAGAATTGTGTTGCAATCAATAAAGCTAAAGACATGGAGATGCATTGTTTGGAGTTTGTCTAGCTTGTTTCTGACCTTGTTTAGTCCAGTATTTCCTCACTATGACATTTTGGAATGATAATGTATATCCTGTGATGTCTAAGGTATGTGATCTGCTTTTTTCTTTTGACTTTATAGGGGATTATAGTCAAGTGATTGCATGAGTCTCAGAAGAGACTTTGAACTATGGACGTTAACATTGTTATGTTATTGTATAACTGTTATAGACGATGGGGACATTTGAAGTTGGACTGAATGTACTTTACCTTATGCTATGCTTACATATGACTACCATAGACTCAGATGTGCGGACAAGCCTGTGGGGGCCAAGGAGTGGAATGTGGTGGTCTGAATATGCTTGGCCCAGGGAGTGACACTATTAGGAAGTGTGGCCCTGTTGGAGGAAGTGTATCACTGTAGGGGTGGGTTTTGAGACCCTCCTCCTAGCTGCCTGGAAGACAGTCTCCTTCTGCTGCCTTCAAATAAAGATGCAGAACTCCCAGCTCCTTCACCAGTGCCCTGGCTACCTGGATGCTGCCATGCTTCTTGCTATGATGATAATGAACTAATCATCTGAAACTGTAAGCCATCCCCAATTAAATGTTTGTTTTTATAAGCATTGCCTTGGTCATGGTGTCTCTTCATAGCAATGGAAAAACTAAGACATGGGTATAGGAACTCACAAGGGGCAGAGAGCTAGAACCAGGAGCTAATGCTCAGAGGAGTGTTGCTTACTGGCCTGCTCATCATGGCTTGCTCATCCTGCTTTCTTATAGAACTCAGGACCACCAGCCTAGGGATGGTCCCACCCACAATCAGCTGAGATTTCCCAAAGCAATCACTAATTAGGAATGTGCTCTGCAGCCTACATATAACCCAATTTTGTGGGGGCATTTTCTCAATTAGGGTTCTCTCCTCTCAGATGACTCTAGCCTGTGGTAAACTGATGTAAAAAAAAAATTTCCAGCACAAACATTTTAGGTGAACTCTAAAAGCAAAGGCCATGGTGATGGAGGTGGCATTCACTGTATCGTATCCCAGCCCCTTCTGCAGTGAGGAACTGTAACTCTTACAGCAGTGAGGGGAAACTAGCATAACTCATAATGCTGATGGGACAAACTCTCACTGATAGCAGAAATGTAGAAAAGCATTATGTGTTTATAATATAGCATGCTTTACCATGCTATACTTTCACCCCAATATTCTTGCTCAAAGTTATACTGACATGAAAGTGTGGGTGTGGTGGTGTGTGTGCGTGCATGCACACATACACATACACACACATGAGCATGTGTGTGCAGGTGTACATTGATGGGGTGTAAATATGAACTTACCAACTAGCATAATTTCAACGTTTAGAGTGATATTTTATGTACCACCTGGTTTTGTGTGTCAGCTTGACATGAGCTGGAGTTATCACAGAGAATATAGCCTCCCTTGAGGAAATGCCTCCATGAGATCCAGCTGTAAGGTATTTTCTCAATTAGTGATCAAGGAGGAGGGCCTAGCCCATTGTGGGTGGTGCCATCCCTGGGCTGGTAGTCTTAGGTTCTATAAGAAAGCAAGCTGAGCAAGCCAGGGGAAGCAAGCCAGTAAGCAGCATCCCTCCACAGCTTCTATATCAGCTCCAGCCTCCAGGTTCCTACCCTGAGTTCCAATCCTGACTTCCTTTGATGATGTGGATGTGTAAGCTGAATAAATCCTTTCCTCCCCAACTTGCTTCTTAGTCATGATGCTTTGGGCAGGAATAGAAACCCTGACTAGGACATTTTATATAAACAGTTCCATAACTATGCCCAAAGTTTTCTACTGGTCACTATATGAATTTAAAGTATCCCCCAACTTCAGAGATGCAATGTGGGACAAAGGTGACAAATGTGCTATCAGGAAGGCTTGGCTTGAATTTTGACCATACTGCCTGCTAGCTGTGATCTACAGAAACACCATTACTCTGTGCCTTATTCATTGTCTTTCTAAATGGAGATCATGAGGATACCAACCACTGGAATATTGTTCGACCAAGAAAGTGTCTATATAAGTATAGCTTTATAGCAGTGTTCACTACTAATTGCTTACATAAAAATAAGAAAAGCTTTCTTTGGTCCTGAGCATGAGAAGCACATACTCTACCATGAAGATATACCCCCTGCCCCAGAAAATCAAATGTTACCACCACAGGTAATTGTCCACTAGCCTGGTCCATTTGTACAGTGTTTCTTCATATTTGACTAAATTGTATTTAAGTACAATTCACAGCAGTTCCCCAAGTAGCAAGGCAATCGCCTACAATCACTGGCACAATCACTGGCAGAGAAACGATGGGGTTGTAGAAGCCTCTTCTTGGAACATGAAGATCAGACAAAACTCCTGGGTATTTACCCTAAGATCTCTACCCTGCCACATCACAGAAATACTTCGAACCCTTGTTTATGGCAGTGAAGCTACTGTAACAGACCTGATCAAGGATCCCGGTGTCCAACAGCAGAGGGACGGATAAGGAACTGTAGTATGTAGACGTACTGGATTTTTTTCAGACATAAGGAACGAAGTTGTTTTGTTTATATGAAAATGGATGTATCAGGAGAGAATGATGGTTAGTGAATGAAGCCAGTCTCAAAGATACAAATGTCCTATGCAACAGGGTGTGTGTGTGTGTGTGTGTGTGTGTGTGTGTGTGTGACAAAGAGTGAGGGGAATGAGAGCAAAGGTGTCAACGGAGACAAGAGGAATATGGGAGGGATGAGCTGGAAACACTTTATATGAAATATTGTATGCTTGTATAAGATCTGCATGTACCACAGTGGCCTATGCAATGGTGTACTTGATAGGAAAATGTTTAATGTCAAAAAGAATAAATCTTTAGAACATTGGTAAAGAACAACGCTGAGTGCCTTTTTAAATTTTTCCAAAGAAGTATTGTTCACAAAATGATAGTTGCCCTCTAAGCAAGGCTACCCCAAAGCAGCAGAACCCTGTGCAAACACACTGTCAAAAAACAAGGCTCTCTCTGTGCAAAGTGAGATCCCAGCAACTGACTCAGTCAAGGGTGCAAGTATCATCCCAGGGAAGAAGAATAACAACCAAAGGTAAGGAGTAGGCATGTGTCCCTGTGCCCAGAGACCTGGCAGTAACAGGATTCTACTACTGTACGAGAGACCAACAGTATCTCAGATAAGTCCAATCCATACATCCCTCTGGGTGCAGGCTAAGTGACCCAATGAGGAGATTATGGGCAGTGATTTTTTGTGTGTCTGATGAATAATAAGAACTCCAAAATCCTTGTTAATGAATAGCTAGATAACAGAAGTCTTGTCAATATTCTGAATCTGTCCAGGGCTGTCTGATGTCTCAAGGCTCTGTTGAACAAGAGAACAATCAGTGTATCCAGGTAATAATTTGCATAATGCAGTCTGAAAAAATGCCTTTGAGGATTTTTTGAGCATCTTGGAGCAGAACTTGCCTCTTTCTTGAGTACCATGTCATCATCTGTAAGCAGAAACACTAGGCATAAGTGGGGAGGAGGAGGGGCAGAGCCCTGTGTGAAGTGCATCTGAGGCATAACATAAATGTTTTTAGTTTAATTCCCCAAATTGCTTACAGAGTTTGCCTACATGTATCATGATGGCTTGTGTAAAGATGGCACCCCCGCCACAAAAGGAAGAGGACGCTGAGCACAGCCACCAACTTCCCAGTGACAGATGAAAATTGACAGCGACCTCCAGAGAGTTTTGTGAACTGACACATCAAAACGTGCCTGCTGGCAGCAACTGGAGTGGTAGAGAGCCAAGTGTGAGGTGTTTTGAAGCCCCCATTTTAGCAGACTGCTTCTCAGAAAGTGGGATGTGCTAAAAACTGCTTGTGCCTGAGTCTCACTCACCTCAAAGAGATGGACCTAGGGTCATGGAAAAACTTTCAGAAAAGCTAGATAAATTCTACAGTATCATCAATTTATCCTCCACCCTCAGAACCAGCAGTAAACATTTGGGGTTCAAAAAAGTGATGGCATGAAGAAACACACACACACACACACACATTTTAATGAGCCATTGTCAGCCTAGGTGGACATCCATCAGTCAATAAGGTCAGAAAGACAATACTGGGTTTTGCTTACTAAGTGAAAGATTTGAGGTTTTGTAGTTGGTTGGTTGGTTGGTTGGTTGGTTGGTTTGGTTTGGTTTGGTTTGGTTGTTGCTTGTTTGTTTGTTTGTTTGTTTGTTTTTCTTTGTCTGATGTATAATGAATTCACATGGGTACAAACCCAAGCTATAAATTGAAATCTGTTATTTAAATCCAGCTAGATTGTCATTTGCTGAGGTCCATAATTATGGTGCTAATAGTTTCTGTTTTCCTTTCACCTCCTAAAAATATAGATTTATTGACATGTTCCACTACTGCAAGAAGGAAGAGTTTTGAATTATCCACGACTCCCTCTTCACCCATACTGAGATTTTAGGAGAGATACCAAAACATAGCCTGTGATTCATGAGTCTTCCACACTACTGTTATGTATGTGCTTTATTTTCGCTTGGTTCCAGGATAGTAGCTTAGAATTATTGTAATATTCCAGGAGAGTAATGAGACATAATACTGGAGGACTCTACTGTCTCTCTCAAAATGACTAAGTCATTCAAAATGGAAAGACTTGTGACTAAGAATATATGCATGTATTAGCTAATATGGTTGATAAGTATCTAGTCATTAGGAGGGTGAAATGAAATCTCTATGTTCTAAATCTCCAAGCATATCCATGTAAATCCAGACTATAAGAGCATCATCTCCAATGCTCATTCAAATACCAAACCCCCACACAAGGAAAGTAATCAAATGACAAAAACAGTCTACAGAACTTATTTAGAAGTAGACTAGAGTGCCAAAGAATGCCCAATTTCTATGGCCAAAATGAAGGCAAACACAGTTATCTCAGCTTTCCCTGAGAAAAGTCCCATCCATCTCTGAAATCCACTTTCCTCATCTTTGTTGCAACAACGTGTAGTGCTTGGTCATCAGTGGTATCCATCCCAGCCTGAGATGGTGGCAGGGCTATCCCCTCCCTACTTGGTCCACAGACAATCTGCACAAGTCTTTTAACATACTATAAGGTGACAGTCTGCCTTTCCTCTCTTCTTATCTTTCTACCTCATACTTTATGGCTGCTCTTTGTTAGCAGCATTAATCAGTATGGTCCCATACACAAATAACCATGGAGGTCAGAACATCACAACCTTACAGCAATGTTTTGATTGATTTAATAATAATAATAATAATAATAATAATAATAATAATAATAATAGTAATAATAATAGTAGTAATAATAATAATAATAATAATAATAATAATAATAAATGGATGGATGGATGGATGGATGGATGGATGGATGAATGAATGAATTCCCAAGTAAACAGTACTTAGACTTACATTTGGGAAGCAGTATCTGTCTGGATTACTTGTAGCAAAAGGTGAATAACCAGTTTGGCTAGAAGGGATTAGGAATTTGCTCCAGTTTGTTTTCTTAAGCATGATGCATTAATGTCATCTAACATCTTGGCTAGAGAAGCTTTTGCTGCACAGACTAGAGATATGTTCAAATATGTTGGTGCAGGAAGGCAATTCCACTGACGAGACCCTCAGCTACAGCCATTCTAACTGCCAGGCATGAGGCCATGCTGTGCCTCTTAACAGACGGTTGGCTTATTTTACGTTCTACCCTCATTTTGGAGGGTTAGAGTCTTTGCTGCTTCCCCGAATCTTCAGCTGACACTTTGCTTGGCTCTCAGTGCACATCTCTTCTACCCTTTATAATTTTTTTCTACTACATAACTAAGAATTAAGAGATTCATAGCAATTTGACCTGCCCTACAGAGCAACTGTGTGTGTTGCCTTGTTCAGCAACACAGAGACAAACATGGAGGCTCTTAAACTCAGTTGGTGAGCTGCATATGATGAACATTCTTTGTCACAGGAGTGTGTTATGACAAGTGACAGCTGAAAGTTAATTTGTTACTGTAACTTCCAATCATAAAATCCAGGATTCATTCTGATCACCAACAGAAAGCTTACATTTTATTATGACTTTGGGGTCATGTTTCTGAAACTGGCAGTCGAATCATCTGAAGAAAGGTTTGGAAAATATGTTATCTCTTTACTTTGGATAAAAGTCAATATGCTAAAGCTTGGGGACATTGCTCCAATAGAGCCTCCTATTTCCCTCCAGCTCTGTCTAGAAGGTTGTTTTCTCCAGTAACTTTGTTTGGAGACAGAACACAGAAGTTCATACCAGTGCCATGAATGTTCATTCTATTCTCCTCGAGCCGACTTAGCTTTAATCTATCAATTAACAAGACAGAAGCTCATTCATTACATTGCAAATTAAAGTATCAATAAGCACAGTGCACAACCAAAATGGCTGTAGACCATGGAGAGTTTCTTAAAGCTGACTTTTTGTTCAGCTTTGACTATGGATCAACTGTTCTCAGTGCCAATGTTGAGCCTCTATATTTGCCTGCTTTCAGTGCATGCTAACCATATTTTTATTAATTTTTCTTCTTTTTCCTTAAATTACATTTGCTCTACTTATTTTTTTAAGTGATGCCATGTGCACTGGAGTAAATAACATAAATTCAGGTGTTGTCATTAGTACTTACTTTTCCTGTTTGTATTTGTGGTCTGCTTTGATTACATCTTGAAAGCAGGATCTTTGAGGGTAAGAGATGAATGATGTGGCCAGCCCTGTAAAAGCCATGTAAAGTACTGCCTTACCTAGTTTCTCAGGTACCTAACTCAAGATCTCCAGGCTCTAACCTGTTTAACTCATTTAGAACCTGAGTCCAATACATCAAATAGTTATGAAGTAAGGGAGGCACAAGGTTGCTCTTGAAAAAGTCAAAGCCATTGGCCAGGTTTGTCATCTGCATTAAGAAGCTCACCCACTCACTCTTCTTAATTCAATATGATGAAACTAAGTTAACAACAGCCTATCTATCCAGCAATGCCAAAGCATGCTTCCTGTAGCCAGGCTTGAGTAATGGGAATCATCAACAACATCTCTGCCAAGGAGTAAAGACAAACTGAGGAAAAGAGGAAGGAATCGGAAGAGGATGAGGACAGTAGAGATATCTAGGGCAGTATATGCACAGTCCTCACACGGCCATCATACTGAAAGGTGGAATGGTACAGTTCACAATGAGAAAGGACAGAGACAGGGCTCAGGAAACAAGCTTTGTGTTTAGGAGCACTAGATTGAGTGTTTGTTACATACTGTGACCTATGCGATAGTTTATACCTAATTTTTGAGAATATATTTTCTCCCTTTGAGTTCAAAGTTCATAACTGCCTCTGATTAAAAAACAATGAAGTGTGGCAGATACATGAGAATCAGGGAAAGGTTTGTCTAGAGACAGGACAGGATCCCATCAGCTTTCTGTGGCTGACCTCAGCTGGAGAAATCTCCCTCAACAGTGGTCGCTTACTCTCTTGGGATACTGCACCTGAGAAGTCAGGCAAAGCTAGACGGTCCTAGCCATTTTGTCCCAAAGATCTTGCGGCCAGAACTCTCTAGAACGCCTTGCTGTATTTGACCTCAGTCAGCATGGCTTTGATCTTAAGTGTCCCTCAAGCTCCATTTTGAAGGCTTGGTCCTGGCTCCTGCTGTTGTGGGAAGGTGATGAGACCATGGTGAGTTGACACCTAAGGGAAGGAACTTAGCTCACTGGGGACAGAGATCCCAGGGCTCCCTCATGCTCTCTCCACTTTCTCCTGTTCTCTCTCCTCTCTCTCTCTCTCTCTCTCTCTCTCTCTCTCTCTCTCTCTCTCTCTTTCTCTCTCTCTCTCTCCCTCTGACCTCACCTCTCTCTGTGTGTATGTGTGTGTCTCTCCTCACTTCCTCCTGCCCCTCCTCTTCTCTCCCTCCCCTACTTTCTCCTCCCCTCTTCCTTCTTTCTCTCCTTTCTGAAAATGTGAGGTAAACTACTTATCTACCACACACTTCCAATCGTGTTACCCCATCTTGCTTCAGGTGCAATCAACCACAGACTGAAACCATGATCCCAAATGACCTTTCTCTTTTTCAAGTTAAAGGTTTTCCAATATTTTGTCACAGGAACAGGAAGCTGACTAGCACAAATGACTTTTCAGATCTGTATCACAGCTTGAAGCGTTCAACCCACTCCTGCTTCCTCTGTCCTCTAGTCAAAAATAGTGATCCCAAATAAATATTTTGCTCCTTAATCTCAGTCAGAATCTGCTTTCAAAGACTAAACCTATACACATTTCAGCCTGGTATGCAGGGACCCAATTCCAGTGCAGGGAAGCAGAGCAAGACTGGACCTGGAGCAAACCAAGACTACTAAGAAAAGACTGTCCTAGAAGGGATGTCCTTACAGTTGACCCTGGGAGGATGGTGACACAATAGAGGCAGGGAGCTGAGTAAGGTGGCCACTTTCTTCCCAGTGCAGGAATGTTCAAAGAAAGCAGGCAAGTTCTGGGCACCCTGAACTCCTGCCCTCTACAGAATCCTCTGGAAACTTGGCTGTCAAATTCATAGTTTCCAGGGTACTGAGTCACTTCCTCCCAGCCAGGAAATGATAGCGCTTATTGAGGATGCAGCTGGGGCTCAGGCCAGCACAGGCTAAGTCAGGACTTAATCCTGAAGGTCACTGGAAGCCTTTGGGAGACTTCAAGGGTGTTTGCTGCGTCATCCAAATTGTGCCATGGAGATGCTTGTGGCAGCTACATGTGGATGCTAAGGATGTGGATGAAAATGCTTGGGAAGGGCTTTAGAGCCTCTGCCACGATACATTCTATAAAAGAGACAGAGCTCAGAAGTGATGGAGCACACAAGGCAGTGTCTCGAGGCACCTGATACTCAAATATCAAGGACCCTTTGAATAACCTAGAATATCATTAAAACGTCCATCCTGACTCCTCTTGCTGGTCCATAGAGACATCAAGTTAGGGAGCACATGAATCTCTGAATGAGTGAAGTCCTGAGTGTGGGTTGTGAACAATTCAAGGCTTCAGACCCATGGAAAATTGAAGCGTGGCCATTATCCATGCAGGTCAGGGTCAGAGGAATGACGAAGCTTTCCTCAGGGGTTTGAGCGAGAATTTATGGATGACTGATCAGTGTGCACAAAAACTAGCGACTGCAGCTTCTTCCTCCTCTTTTATGTTTACAGCTTAAGACTGATCTACAAACACCTCCTACTGAGACTCTCTAACCCCTCTTCCTGTGCTGTGCCAAACACACTCATGCACACATGCTCACACACACGTGCACACACACACACACACACACACACAAAGAGGTTCTGGGATGCTGGCAGTAGTAGGTGCCACTTCATCAGAGTGAGCATACCCCAACCTGACCCCAGATATTCAGTATATATGTCTGTAGGTCTAGCCTTCCTCCATTCCCTTGCCATCCCTAGTCAGGGTTCCAGGAACCCAGCATCATCAGTCCTGGCAAGAGCCAAGAATCAAGTCCTTAAGAGCAGGGGATGATGTCATAGGATGAGGAATAGAAATATTCAAACATCTCTAAAACATAGCACTATTCCTTGATAACAACAGCACTGGAGAGATAGTCTGGGGACCAGGGCACAGCTGTTTGGAGGCATACCAGGCAAAGAGTTGGCTCTCTCAGCTCCGATGACTATAAACTCCACGGATGAAGCACAGGTATTCAGTGTGTTTCTGTGCCCTGCTACTGAGCCAGAATCCTTTAACTGCAAATGGACTGAGTCAGCTTTTGACTTCTGAGGGCTCAAGCATCATCAATTTCAACTATTGTTATTTCATCCAAGATGTGATTTTTACAAGAAAGAAAAACCCACAGAACCCCAAGTCCCCTTGGTTACTATTACGCAACCTCAGCCTCATTATTAAAGCTAGTTAACACACTTCAGCTTGCAATTCCGGGTGGTGCATCTGAGTCTTGCAGCAGCTCACTGAAGTCAGCTCTGAAACCCCCTTTTACGATGCGCTCCATGACATTCCTACTTTTAGACTAGAGGGTTAACTGACTTTCTGGAGCCTCTCCTCCAGTCCTTCTCCTCCCTCTCACCCTGTATTCCTTTGATGCTTGTTATCCAACACAATTTGGAATTCCCATCGCCCACAATCACAATGAACCTCAAGGATTTCGAAATTGAACTCTCATGTGGCTTGTGTGTGTGTGTGTGTGTGTATCCTATAAAAGTCCCTTATCCATCTTTATTCATTTGTATATAGATATGTGTTCATATACTCACTTATTACTAATAGGAATTGTTTTGACACATGCACATTAATATTATTTTAGTTTGAAAATAATATTGTCCTACTTGGTATGTACCTAAGGCCTTATCCTTGCCTGGCAAATGCTCTAATCAAAGAGCTGTGTATAATCTACCTCAAAATCAGACTTTTTTTTAACCTAGGACATTTTTGGATCAAGCTATTTAGCTGAAATTCTGTGCTATCATTTAGATGGTATTTTTCAGTCATCTTGCTTCCTGGCTTCAGGTCATCAACAGTGGCATACAATCTGTAAAGAATAAATACTGAAAATACAGCGAGTGCCACTGGGCCTGACGACTTCACACAGAGAGGAAGAGCAGGAAATATTAATTATAAGGTTGTGATTCAGTCTGGAGGCCTCTGAGGGCACTGTCTATATTTAGAGCAAATTTGCCAATGAGTGTTAGTAATCGGCCCCTCACCGCTCATCATTTCCGCTTGTATCCTGAACTTGGTTTAATTAAGATTGAACATTGTGAACTGAAAAGCAGATAAGGTTATTTTGTTGTTTGTATAAAAAAGAAAAGAAGCAAACTGCAAAAGGATCACATGAGTTTGAGGGCGAAAAATGAAAATTCTCTACTGAGCTGACAGCTGTTTCTGAGGCAAAAGTAATAAATTGTTTGTGTAAATTAACACACGGGAGGGTGCACTGCAAAATTCAGCATTCCAGATGCAACACTGTCATTATTTAAAAGATGGTCACAAGAGAGACAGAAGTCAATGTAATCATACATTTCCAGGCTGGGAAATAAAATAAACGCACACCTCTGGCAGAGGAAATAACACAAGAATGGAAAGCAAACAGCAACCAAATAGAACTCCGTGGCTGGTGTGTCTTCATGCACACTGTGGAGGTAGCAGGTGATGGGAGCTCAGCCATGTTGTGTTTGCCACAGGGGAATTTTTCATTCCCACAATATGTCCAGAAAGGCCCAGAACAATGGTCCAGAGATCTCTGGCAACATTACTGCAGTGTCCCCAGGATCAGCATCCTGTGACTAATACTGGATTTAAGGTGCCTTAATAATACTGAAGCATCCTGCGTTTTGCCTGCATGGACCCTTAATACTGACAGCATAGAGTGTTCTAGATGTTAAAAAGAAAGCAGGTTGCAGTAAGGAATGATTTCCATGTAAACATTTCTGGTAAACTGCCTCAAGACAGTGAAGAACAAAGGCTCCTGAGAGCTGAGCATTTGATGTAATTTCTTTCTTCACTTTAAATAAACATGTACATCCTCATCTATTTTGGGATTCGAAGCAAAGCTGAGGCACCTGACTTATTTGCTTTCCTTAGCTCTTACATTTGTGTGACATTTAGTCAGGACTGATCTGGTTCAGTTTTTTAGAAGAAACTCTTTAAGGTGACAACAAATCTAATTTGTGTACAGTTACCAAACTGTAATTGAGCAGATACAATAGGTAATGAGCCATCTAGAATACTGTGGCCTATGCTGACACATAGTCATCAAAGCTTCCTCATTCTTCCTGGCCTTCGTTCATGCTAGGCAGGAACTGTGCCACTGAGCTTCATCCCTCTCTTTAATTATTAAACATCTATGTATGACAGACTGTCCTAGCAATGTTTTGAAGATAGTATTGTACAGCCCAAGAGAAGCTATGGAGTTGGTAAGTGGTTGGATCACTCAAAACAGCAGTCTTTCTCTGAAGGCTGAGACAAAGCCTGAAGTTGCCCTGCCTACCAGACTCCAATGACAGTACTCATGTCATCCAGTGCCCATGCAGCTTGCTTCCCGTCATGTCATTAGACCAAAGTATGGGTGCCACTGAAGTCCAACTTGGTGAACCACTGAGTTTTATTGGGGTTACTTACTGGAGTTACTTACAGGAGCAGAAATAGCTCAAAGGCCGCTGTATTACTAAAGCCCACTGCAGCATGGATGGCAGCTCACAAAGCTGGAGACATGGAGCACACTGCACAGCCTGCAGGCAACAACATTTGAGAGAGTGTCCTTTCCAGATGCCTCAGTTAGTCTAAACCTCTTTGGGTAGCTTGGCTGATTTCTGCTTCTTCAAAGAATCTGGTCTGTCTGAGAATCTTCTTTGTATAGCTCATCTTCCTCCCATGTGAGGGGAGATTCTCAGCTTTTGTTGCTTATTCTGGCAGGGAGGGGCCTAGTGAATCTGATCAGTTTCAGGAACTTCCTGAAGCTATTGTGAGATGTTCACCTTCCTGCTTAAGGAATGGAATGTTTCAGTCTTGAAGGAAACTGCTCCATACCTGGAGGCATTTGGTAGTTTTTGAAGTTCAGCACCTGAAGTAGCTAGAGGCCAGCAAAGCTGGTGGGCACACTGCAATGCATGGGGAAGCCTCCATCATGAAAATTATTTGACTCAACCCAAAGCTTCTGAGAAAAACTGTCTTAAATCAATATACAAATAATGTACTGAAAATACATTTCCCCTCTTTAGTGACTGGTTTTTTGTTTGTTTGTTTTAGTTTTTCTGTTCCAAGTAAAGTAGGTGCATTTGGGGCTCCAATTCCTTGTCTTATATCTACCTAAATTTTCCACTTTATTTTCTGATTCTGCCACTACCATCTCCATGCTCACATTGTCTGGAGCGGACACATCACAGGACAAGGAAAGCTTGGGCTTTCATCTTGGCTCTGCCTCTTTGAGTTGCCTCTGCCATCACTAGCCTATAGTACAGCTGCTGCAGTCCTATGTCCCAACTCCTCCCTTGGAAATGATGGCAATGGGCTGTTAGACTCAACAGATCACCACTTGTGGACTGCTTGCTCCTGTCCCTCTGAAGGTAGATGCAATCCCAGTCAAAATGATGATGATCCATGAAAGGTCAGTCTGCTCAGTGAGGGGTAACCAGAGTTGCGACTACAGTTCACTAGGGTAGATATAAGAACCAAGTCCCATGGGGAGGAAGCAGGCTTGGTACCGACTAGCAAGTAAAGCAAATTAAAGACAGGAAAATGGTTCCCCTCCGGATGAAATGGAGTTTATTGGCAAGTTTCCAGACTTCTTAGGTAGAAAGATCCTCCTCCTTGGGCAGAGCAGACTCTAAAGGGTTTATTTAGGCTTAGGATGTTGCCGACAGGGGTCCTTTCTTCTCTCTCTCTCTTTCTATTGGTCTAAAGAAATCTATTGAAGGGCCTCTGGCCAGCTCAAGTGTGGCCAGTGTGGCTCTGGCAGGCTTTGTCCTTCTCTCCCACTCCCTCTGCCTTACTAAAAAAACCATTAGATTACATGCCTGAGGCTAGCCCCAAGGTCTTTTCCTTATTTGGCTACTTACCCCTCCTAAGGCTGACTACCACAGTCTAGCTGTCAAAGTATGAAAGACCAGCAATCAAAAGCCTCCTTTGGCCCATCTAGTTAACATGCCCGATTAAAATTAAATACCTCATCCTAAAGTTTCCCTTTTTACCTTATAAGTAGACATTCGCCTATGCACCTGTCTCCTGTCTATCCAGAAGCAATCCTTGTTCCTCTAGGACAAATACCCCTCCTCCCTGTCCCTTGTTCCCTTACCCGTCTCTCTCTTCCTCCAGCTCCTGTTTTTGTCCTTTATTCCTGCTCTCTGTCCCTCTGGGGCATAAATCCCCTTTGTGTTGAGTACTTGGTACTGAGGTATCTGAGCCAGTACTTTCTTTTTTGTCTATGTATCCTTTCTACAATAGGGCTGGGTTTCTGTCTCAGTCTGTTAGCATGGAAATAACTCAATTGTTGTAGTCTGAGGTAACAAAAGCTACCTAAGAAGTGTCTGCTCTTTGTAAGGTAGTAAGAGTGAGAGTCACTTTACATATGAGGGGAGGGGCCAACAATGGGGGAGGAGGGGATGAAAACTTACTACCTGGAAAAAATCCCTAAAGAAATGGAAGCTTATTGCAGTATAAAACTCAAACTGGGGTTACTGTATTTCCCCTTCTCCCAGCCTAGAAGTCCATGACCGTGAGATGAGAAAAACAGAGTGAGGCAAAAGCTAGAACAGGGTGGACACTCTATAGCATAGTTCACAAGCAGAGAAAGGATGAGCCAAATGAGAGTGGCCTACGCCATTCTTGTCAAGTGGAAGGCACCAGGATTATCTGACATACAGCAAGACTCTGGGATCACCCTGTACGCTCTTAGACCAGCCTAGGGTGTCAGGGTGGAAGTGTTCTCGGTTTTATCTGATGACATGGATGGTGACTACACACAGTCAAAATCCTGTCTGACTCACCACCTCTCACAAGCTAAGCCCTGCCCCCATTTTATGCAGCACACACTTTCCTAGTGCCCACACACGATCCCCCCAGGGCAGGAGACCTATTGACTTCTAACCATGTCTCTGCTACTACCTAGGGAACAACAACAACAACAACAAAAATCCTCATGGGTTCCCTACCCCATGCTTGTCTCAGGACCTCTGGTTCAGGAGTTTAGCTTGTAGCACAACACACAGCTGGGGATTTGTTTGGAGTGTGAACCTGTCACAAATGCTGACAAAACTGCAAAAATACCAATGGGATGAGCCACTGAAGAATGAGAACAAAACTACGTCCATGCCTCCTGAGTGCCAGAACCTTCTCCCATGCAGTCCAGCACAGCTATCCAGATGGGAAAATAGCACTGGCATGTGACCACTGTCTCCTCATTGACGACTCACCTTGTGTCATAGCGATGTCATGTAGCAAAATAACACAGTCTGAACCAACAAATCCCACCTAGCAGCAAGATGTTGTCAGCTGCTCATACTTGGCCATGTTAAGAAGTAAGTCCTCTCTCTGTTGTTGCTGCCTTGATAATTTGCCACAGTTATATTCTGACTGTATAGCTTGGGCAAGAAGACCATGCAAGCACAGCCATGGTTCCCCTGTGTTCTGTAAGGCAGCTCACTTTTGTCCCATTGCTGCGGATGCTCACACCATCAAGTGATTAACCTGGTGACTGCCACCTTCTCTGCCACGGTTCTCTTCATTTCCTTCACATTTTATAAGTATTTTTAGGGAAATAGTTTCAAATTTGATAAATTTTCCATTAACTTATTCATTTGTGTATTGATATCAGCATGGACTCTTGATCATCTGTTTTAGTCCATGGCTCATAATTTGTTATAACTGTTTTGATATATTGTCTAAGAGTCAGTCAGTGGGAGCCCCTCAGGCCAATCTGTGTCTTTTTGGCTTGCTCCTCATCATACACCTTGTTTATTGGATGTATCTTTACTTTCTAATACAAGGGATTGCTTCAAAATTATTTGTATTGTTTTTGACTCATCTCTGGGATTTCTTACTGGTTTATTTTGAATGATAGCGACATATAGTTACCAAGACATGAATATCCTTCTTTCTATTGGGCTATTATTGCTCCCAGACTGTCTATGAATAGAGTTAGAGGATATATGTATGTCAATATATAAATGGTAGATAGATAGATAGATAGATAGATAGATAGATAGATAGATAGATAGATAGATAACTGGAGTGTATAGGAACACTGAGGACAGAGAGGCAGATCCCCCATGTGGCCTGTTATAGGGGTAGCTCTTGAAGCTGAGGTATCTCATCCTTGGTGGCTTTGGATTACACTCTGTTCTTTTTCTTGAGGCTGTATGACCTATAGCTCAGTCCTTGTCACATAAAAGGAAATCAAGCCCTAGAGTGGGGAGCCCATGTGAGCCAGGGTCTACGTGGGGCAGAGGATGATGGAAGATGCAGGGAAGCAGAAATAAGACTCAAGGTCACGTCTCTGTAGTCCTGCCTCCAAGGGTAGGAGTCTTTCCAAAAATCTCAAGTCCCAAGGGCATGTGCCCACCTGTGTCTCTTCCAAGAGATCTGGGTGTTGGAATCAGGATGCATGACTAACACCAGTCACCCTAGAGGATCTGTCTAATAAGAGCTATCCTTTATCTACCCACTATGTATCTACCCACCTAATAAGAGCTATCCTTTACCTACCCGCTATGTATCTACCCACCTAATTTTCCCTCTTTTCACATTTGTACTTCCCTTCTCTGACAATGAGAAGGCTGACTCCATTATCTTAAAATGTTTCCTTGTCTGATCATCATCCCAGGAGGCACCCCACATCCTGTGGCTGACTCACACATCCCTCTCCTCCTGCCTCCTCTGGCAGACTGCCCTCTCCCAAGGTTTTCTGAATTGTTCAGGAAAGGAAGGAATAGGGATATCCCAGGAAGGAAGGACAGGAAAGGGAAGGGTGGGGCATAAAAGAAGAGGGAAGTACCTCTGCCCTTTTGATTATGTAAAATAAGAATGTTTCAATGCACATTCCCAGCCTAGTCAATGCTGTAAGCATGTTAGTCAGAGACACATGGACTTACGCCAACGGGAAGCTAATAGAACCATTGGAGGGCACCCTAGTCTCAAACCTTGGGACGTTATAGAGCTAAGGCCACCACTTTAACCAGGAAAATAGAGCCTGAGGTGTGACTCGTCCCTCAGGGAGTCTAAGAAAGAGACTCAGCTGCAATGTTTACTGCCCACAGATGTAAAAGGTGATCACAGGATTCCTATGCTCCACCTAATGCCCAGAATGTCTCTGCTATTTATCTGCACAAGTGCTCTTAAGAGTGTGTGTGCACTCGTGAAAGATGCCACCTGCTTTGACAAAGGGCTACCCATGGGTAGGTTGCTTGTGTCTGTGGCAGTGGGTAGAGGCTGGATACCCAGCTTCACAGTGTGCCCTGCAGCAGCCAGAGCACTGCATCTCAGAGACCTCCACTCAAGTGTAGCTGGAATTCTTGAATTCTCCACAGAAAAGAACTTCAGGGTAAGCCTGCATGAAGCAGAGTTGGAGTGCTGATGATCTTTTAACATAAATCTAAGCACAGAGTTAAGCGAAAGACTCTGGGGAAGGACAATATGCTCAGAAGGTGTGGGTTTGCACTTCTCACATGTGTCCATGGTAATCTCCCATAGGACTTCTGTTTATATTCTTCACACAGTTTCTTAGGATTCCCTACACACACACACACACACACACACACACACACACACACACACACACCTTTTCCTTTTGTTGGTAAATGACATCATAGGGTGGCTCTGAAGGTATCATGGACAGGATGGCAGTATGGTAAGGTCACATGGGTCACAAAGGTTACACAGGGGGCAAAGAAATGTGTAGCTTGGTGGGTTTTGTTTTTTGGTTTCTTGTTTGTTTGTTGTTGTTTGCTTTTCTTTAGAGGGAGAGGTTCTTTTGAGATTGATAGAAAAGTACAAGTTTATAGCTTGGAAAGGAGCAAGGGCATGTAACTTATTCCTTCAGTGTGGTTTGTTGGTAGTTTAACATTCTAATTTGAAATAACTTTATTTGGTGGAAGAGTAAGGGACTATTCTACACTGGTTGCTCTACCAGAAGACCCAGGTTCAGTTCCCAGCACCTGCATGGCAACCTCACAACAGTCTGTATCACCAGTACCAAGGGACCTGACACTGTCTTCTGGCCTCTGCAAGAAAGTGACACACAGGTCACAGACATACATTTGAAAAAAAAAAATCCATAAATACAAAATTTAAAAATAATGAGTTTTAATTTAAAAATGATTATTGCCTCTATATAGGCAACCTTCATCATGCTGGAGTCCTTGATTCTCAGCTGGTGAGAGGATTTGAGCAATCTCCAGGGTGAAGGCTCTCTCCCCCTTCCCACATTCTTTCTAGTGAGCCTTCTATGTGCTTCCCTGGACAGTAAGGAGTCAGCTGTTCCTAGACATGTACATTTTGTCTTCTTACTGGCCTGAAAGATGGGTGATCGTGTGAATACCTGAGTTAGGACCCACACAGCCTGACTCCAGTGTAACCATATAGGACTAAAGAAAGCATGGTACCCAACACTGGCATCACCTCTTTGCACCTCCAACTCATTTTCCCTAGTTCCTCATATCTTCCCATGGAAATGTTTTCTTGTGCCTCCTCCAGGCTTGATTCTAGTAGGATCCCTGGGCACATCATCTCAGCTCTCTTCCAAATGGCCTGTGATACCATCAGCACATATGCTAATATGGTCCATTGGGAGGGGCTTCACTTAATGGTTCACACTTTTGTTCAGACATCTTCCGTCATATGTTGCAGCTAGCATCAACCTTTGCAAAATAGAAGGATGCCCTAACAAGATTCTCAATTTGCACATGATTTTCTTTTTTAAAAAAGATCTTGTTTTCCAACTAGCTGATAAGATAAGAAGTCTTTCAAGTTTAGTGGAAAGAAAATAATACAAAGTAAAGCCAAAATTGAATGCTATTTCTAACTTATCCAATTAGCAAAGACTTTGAAAATAGTCTTACTCAATCCTCTGCGGGTGGGAGTGCAAATTGGTACCGCCTTTTGCAAAAGTAATTTGTCAAAATACATCAAGAATCTGAAAAGTGTCACAATCCTTCGGCTCAGTTTATATACTTTCAGGAATCTAGCCTAAGGAAAATAATTTGAATTTTGGATAAAGATTTGTGCACTAAGGAGTTTATCTTCCAACACAGGAAATAAATTAGATGTTCAAGAGACTGCCATCCTGGAATAAATGAAGAAATAGTTATCTGATTGAAGAATTTTATATGGCTGAGCAAAGATATAAGGAATGTTTAGTAATATGTGTTTTCAAATGGATTAGTAAGTTGCACATAACCATCAAGAAATACTATTTCAACTAAGCAAAAGAATATACACCTAGGAAAATAATGTTTAGAAGGAAAACAGCAAAATCTAAAATGAAAATGGTATTTCTATTTTGGGGGGAGTAATGCAGATATAAGTGATTGTGAGTGTGTGTGTGTGTGTGTGTGTGTGTGTGTGTGTGTGTGTGTTGCCATCAGTTTTAGCAATCAGCATGAGTTATTTTCTTAATTAAAATGTGTGCTTTAAATCTGTACCAGCTGTTACCTCTTGAATTTCCCCGGGATAGACACTACTGAACCATGTTTGGTTTCCAATTTTCCCCCTTATCTTTACAATACCACCTTTACCATCTTCAAAAAGGATCTTTTCTGTAAACAGTTTATGAAAAGACAGGTGAGCCTGGGGAGATGGCTCAGCAAGTGAAGTGCCTGCTCTGCAAGAATAAGGACCTGGTTTTGCACCCCCAGCACGGCTGTAAAGCCAGGGTGAGGGTGGGTAATCCCGAGTCAGAGGAGGCACAGAAAGGGAGATCTGCGTGGCTCACTAGCTGGCCAGTCTAGCCAAATTAGTGAGCAATGGGTTCAGTGAGATCCTATCTCATAAAACAAGGCGGAAAGAGATTAGAGAAAACACCCAATGTCAACTGATAGTCATTCCACCACAGGCATGTGTGCACACATATACACACACAGGGAGAGAGAGTTAGATAGAGAGAGAGACAGAGAGAGGCAGAAATACAGAAAGAGACAGAGAAACAGAGACAAAGACACAGACAGAAACAGAGAGTTACACATACATAATGACACAGCAGGTCAGACTGTATAAAGCAACCCCCCCCTTTAAAAATTCCCTGAAGACCACTGTACCCCAAGCTCTCCTGTACCTCCCAATAACACTGTTTCTAGAATAGTATTTCTCACAGCTGAACTATGACATCCTGTGTCCTAACCAATAATGGCCCCTAATTAAAAGAGACTGCCAGATAACCGGTTGTCAAACTTACAGATGCTGATGTCTAATAGTGGCTTCAACAAATAGAACCTGAATTTAATGTGGGATTGGCCCATGGTGTTCACCTCCACTGAACATTACAGCTAGTCCATGGGCAAGGCATGTCTTGCTATGAAGGCACTGCCAATAGGCCTTCTACAGGATCCTGGTAGACATGGTACACAGTCCAGTCAGCTACAAAATTATGCCTCACCTTTTAAATCAACACTCATGTTAACCATGATGTAGAGGAACTTCACTAGCTAATCATGCATCTTAATGTTCCCCATGGGGTTATAGTAGAAGAAACTTGATGCCTAATTCTTGAACTTGCATTGGCTGATGAAAGGCTCTTTGAAATCTTGAGCTAGACAAATGGCCTTCTCCATGGTGTATGTCTTATGGTAGACTGTGGTGACAGAGAAATCGGTAATCCTGTTATTGTCTACAACAAAGCTTGCTAAGAAGTCCTTAGACACTTTTCTTGCCTGTCCTCTTCCTCTCAGATGAACAAAACTGCCTCCACCATTTTTCCAACGACACTCTCAGTAGGAATCAAAGTCTTACTAACAGTCTCACCCTTTATGTGTTACAGATGCTGCCTCCCTTGTTATCCCGAAAGAATTCGGGGTTTAAAATAAATTCTTCCATTTCTGGTGTCCATTCCACCACACAGGAAATAAGGGAGAAAATGTCCTTTCACCATTTATGTCTGGCAAAAATGCCAGGACGGGGCAGCACTGTGAGCAGAAAATGCAGAGCTGGAGGTGGGGTGAAAAAACAAACGCAGGAAAATGGTACGTGTAAATGAGCATCATCGCTGTGGGCTTCCTCCCATTTCCTCGGCAATGAAAACACTGTATGGAAATCTGCAATCCTCACCGTAATCATCAATCAAATTCTCTGTGCATGATAGAAAACAGACTTTTAGGATTACTGTCCCAACTTTCTAAGCCCACTGACCCAAGGCAAGTCACACCAGAAAAGGTTAAACTATTCTAAGATAAGTACAAAAATAAAAAATTAAAAAAAAAAAATTGTGACCTTTTCTAGTTCTGTATCTATTTAAAAACATCAGGAACTTTGTTTTAGTAGAAGCAAGCAGTTGATATTAAAGGCTTTGATGGGCCGGGCAGTGGTGGCACACACCTTCAATCCCAGCACTTGGGAGGCAGAAGCAGGTGGATTTCTGAGTTCGAGGCCAGTCTGGTCTACAGAGTGAGTTCCAGGACAGCCAGGGCTACACAGAGAAACCCTGTCTCGAAAAACCAAAAAGAAAGGAAAAAAAAAGGCTTTGATGTACGAGATAATACATGCTGGTGTCATCAATGACCGAGAAACAGGACACCAAACACACTAAGGTAGTAAGTTATTAGAAGGGATGCGAGGGGTCTAGAAGACAAACAGGGACTGAGAAAGGATGGAATAAACCCAGGAGAATTTGCTGCTATGGTGGCAAGTCAGCAGCTCCTCATTTTGTTTTTGTTTTTATTTATTTATTTGGTTGGTTGGTTGTTTAGAGCCAAGTGCTGCCCCCTCCTGGTTCCCTCTTCACTGAGACCCACCCCAACCTCTCCCCTTCTCCTCTGAGATGGTGCTTCCCCATAACCCCCTCAAGTATGTCAAGTCTCTGCCAGAGTAAGCATATCCTCTCCCACTGCCAGACAAGGCAACCCAGTTGGGAATGAATTCCACAGTCAGGCTACAGCTTTAGGGAGAGCCTCTGCTCCAGTTGTTGGGGGCCCACATGGGGACAGAGCTGCATATCTGCTGCATATGTGCTGGGGTCTTCATTCCAGCCTATGTGTGTTCTTTGTTTGGTGGTTCAATTTCTAAGGGCTCCCAGAGGTCTAGGTTAGTTGACTCTGGTGGTCATCCTGTGGGGTTCCCATATCCTTTAGGGCCTTCAATCCTTCCCCCAATTCTTCCATAAGAGTTTCCCACCTCCATCCAATGTTTGGCTGTGAGTATCTGTGTCTATCTCAGCTGCTAGATAGAGCCTCTCAGATGACAGTTATGCTACACCCCTTTCTACAAGCCTAACGGAGTATCTGTCATTAATCATCAAGGATTGGTGCTGGCCCATGGAATGGGTCTCAGGATGGGATGGTTATTGGTTGGCCATTCCATCAGTCTCTGTTCCATTTTGTCTCTGCATTTATTTTAGACAGGACAAATTTTGGGTTAAAAGTTTTGTGGGTGGGTTGGTGTCTTTAGCCCTCCACTGGGGGTCTTGCCTGGCTAGAGGAGGTGTCCTCTTCAGGTTCCATGTCCCCAGTGTTAGGAATCTCTGCATCAACTCTAGGAAGCCTCCCCCATCTCAGATCTCTAGGACTTCCTAAAGATTCCCTCACCCACCCCTACCTCCAGGCAGAGCAGCTTCTGTTAAGAGAAGAGGATAGAAAGTACTGGAAAGGAACTTGAGAGACTGTAGTGTGGAGAGAGGCATGTTCAGAAGCCCTGAGAAGTGATCCAAGGAGTGGTTGTTATAAGCAATAATTTGTCCTGGATCTGAGAATTAGGCTTGGAACCATAATAAATAACAACCATTAATCCCCAAAAAGCCAGTCTAAAATTCAATTGTCTGATCCTGTGAGGGGGAGGAGAGACAGAGAAAGACAGATAACAAGGGAAAGGAGAGTGGGGGGAAAAGTGGGAAACATCCTCTTGGGGTCAGTTCTCCCTTTCATGGTTTTGATCTACAATGGTCTCAGTGGGCAAGTAGATTCTTGTGGCTACCCAGAAGCCTTTGGTGGTCATTGTGCTTTCAGTCTCCTTGAGTTGGGGCATATTTGTACAATAAGTTTCATATGAGGAAATGTAGACATGGTAATAAAGTTGTCTCAACTCTGATGCCCAGTGCTCAGGGAATGTGATGGGCTAACTCCAGCTATGCCCTAGGGTGACATCCAGAAGCTGTATAAATGATTGTTTGCAGCCTGCAGTGTGTTAGCAGGCAGGGAAGGAACTTATGCAAGCTGGGTATGATATTATGTTTTAATGGTCTGCCTTTCCTAGGCCACTCAAGGGGTCGTTCTATAATCTGGAAATAATTTATATAATTTATCTTTGAGGAAAATACAAAGCTCAAGACATTGCTCTCCAGCTTGCGATAGAGACCAAAAAGAAAAAACCTCTAGGCCTTGAGTACGTCCTGTTTGAGAGAACCTTACTGATTCTCTTCCTACAGAACCATAAGGAGAGAGGAGCCCACCTTCACAGTGATATGGGAGTCTCCAGCTGGCTACCTCGAGCCTTGGGGAGGTTTCTCAATAATTCCCACCCACCAAAAAGATTTAACCCCAGCCATTAGAGGGGGGGGGAACAGTCCAAGCTTTTACTGCAGGGTGTGATTCCCAACATCTGTTGCTAACACACAGCCATATGGTGTCAAGGTACACAAACAAGAAAGACATGAGCAAAGATACAACATACATGTTCACTCCCAGAGAAGCTCCCTGCCTTCACCCCAGAGAAAAGCCAAAGTGTTCCCCCAGGAATCTCATTTGTGGCTTCTTGGTATTATCTATGAGAAAGGCAACTGAAAAGAGGGGCCTCCTAAGAAAACAAGTTGTGGAGATAATCCCAGGGAAGTCAAGAAAGCACATTTGCCTTGAATTTCTCTGAAGCTAGTTTTTTCTGAAGATCTGGCTTTTTCCACAAACTCTACAACAGTCTTGAACTAAAACAAGTTTATCATTGGTGTTTTCCAGTTTCTCCTTTCTATCCCCATATCTCATAAGATAGTATCATCACGTCTCTCATACAGGCTTGGCTGCTCAGGAACCACTTACCAATAGCCTCTTCATTTGTCAGTCAAGTTCATATTGTCCAATGTCTTCATGTGCTCATGCTGCTGTAACAAAATACCCATGACTAGGTAACTTATGAAGAATAGAAATGGAATGCTCACGGTTCTAGCTGAGAAACCAGAAAGCCCAGGATCGAGGTGCTGGAAAACTCAGTTTCTGCAGAGGGACCTCTGTCTGAGAACAAGGCTCCACTGGTACAGTCTTGAGGAGAGCACTCAACGGTGGTCCTGTCTTACTCTAGAGGACTACAAGGCCTACCCACTTCTACCATACTGGACTGTAAGTTTCAACCTATGAATTGGGGGAGGGAATGCTTAATATAAATTTCATCCAGGCACTAAAGGAAGATAGGAAGTTGAAGGCTATGGCCATATTATCTAGGATCTGATGGTTATTCAGAGGCTGAATAACTGTATTAGGATATACATGGAAAGGTAAAGGTCTAGATAGAGATTCAGGTTTGCATTTCAGAGCCCAGAGCCTAGGTCTATAGTGTAAAAGGTCTAAATCCTTTTTATCAAGAGATAAAGTCAAAGGTGTATGAGAACCAGGGGCCAGGCTAAGGATGGTGAAGCAGACACTCTAAGAACACAGCCAACCAAGGAAGAAAATGCTGGACCTCGGGCTATGGGTATGACAAACAGAGAAGACAAGCAGGAAGTAAGAGGTTTTGAAGAACTTGTTAAAAAGTATGGACTCCAGTGCTTATCTCCTTTGGTCTAGTCAGCTGCCTTCCAAACCTGTGTGCAGGTCCATCAGTATTAGTGGAATGCTGTTGACAGTGAAGTGTTTCTTTCCTGGTGAGAAGAGGGAAATTAACGGAACACTAGCTTTGACACTACATCTTCAGGCTTGTCTTCTCATTTGTTCTTCATTTTGTTTTCTTGTAGTTCTGGGGATTGAACCCAGAACCTCAGGAATACTAGGGAAGCAGTTGCCTCTGAACTCTGTCCCAGATTTAAAGGTGGATGCTTGTTAACTTGAAGACTCAGATCTTGACTGCTGGTTCAGTTATGACAACAGGTGGGTTCCTTAGGCCACAATCCCCAGGTGTCCACCCTGTCCCTCTGAGCCCCTCCTGCCTATGTATTTCTCACTCAACTGCAGTGTACATGGCTACATACAAGAAAACCAACCTAGTGTCAAGGCTGATATGAGACACACACTTTTAGAATTATGTGTTATAAACAGTTCTCAGCTCCTGGGTAAGGAGTATAATTTTAATAGTTTTTCATTCTAATGCCTCTTTTTGCATAGCCTGATTTGAAAAAGAGGAAAAAAAGAAAGACATTGACCTTTTGAAGTTTTTTTTAAGTTCATTTTACAGTCTGCATAATAAGGCGAGTAGCTGTTTTGATGGTATTTTGTCCTGCTACCAAGGACTTGCAATGGAATTTGATTTGATTTACATTTTCACATTTACAAAGCAATTTTCTCTGGCATGTTATTTTTCTTGTAAGTTGCATTAAAACATGATGTAAGTAAGTAGATTACATTGATAAAGGACAGAAAATATATTACAAATTAAATAACATCAGAATAATTAAACCTTTTTTTTTTTTTTGAAAGACTGGGTCAGTGTGTTTGTTTTTATGTTTTGAAGACAGTTTCTCTATACATAGCTTCACACTGCCATCAGATTCTTTTTCTTCTGCCATGGCTTCCTATAGTTTGGGGATTAGAGGTGCTACCACCCCTATAATATATGTTGTATTGCTTTTAGAAACCATAATCAAGCACAAATGCTGATAATTATGAAATAGCTTTATCAACAGAAAAAATATATTAGTAGAAAAATGTTCCTTTAGAATGCCTATCAGTTTGCACATGTGTGCATCAGCATTTGTACAGAGACTCATTGAGTACTCAGTCAGCCACAGAGTTGGGGGCTCACAACATAGAAGTTTATGACACAGAAATGGTTTTGACCCTGATGGAACTCTTACAGCCTGGCAAGGTAGAATGAATATATAAATATATATGCACACACATACACATACACATTGTAGTGGCTATTCTTGGTTATCAACTTGACTATATCTGGAATGAACTACAATCCAAAATTGGAAGGCTCACCTGTGATCCTGATCTAGAGGCTGAGAGATACAATTTTCTGACTTGGATCTTGGCACGGAGATCTTGAGGCATAGTGGCTATGAATACCAGAAGACCAAGGCGGGGAGATCTCTGAGTTCAAGGTCATCTGGACAAAGCAAGTCCCAGATCCAGGTGTGGTGCACACACCTTTAATCTGGGCCACAGCTTCTGTTGGAGACCTACATAAGGACATTGGAAGAAGGAAGATTGGCTCTCTTCTGCCTGCTTGCCTTGTGGGACTGAGCAACTGCTAAATCCTTGGACTTCCACTCACAGCTGCTGCTGACCATTGTTGAGGAGTTGGACTACAGACTGTAAGTCATTAACAAATTCCCTTACTATATAGAGCCTACCCATAAGTTCTGTGACTTTAGAGAACCATGACTAATATACACATACACATATACATGTGTGTATATACTCATATATATATGAGTATATATTTATATATAGGAGTATATTTATATATATGATATATATGTTTATATATATCATATATATATATATGTACATGTGCATGGACAGTTGCACACACACATATATTCACAAACATCCGTAGTTACGGAGTCTCTGCCTTTTCTAATACAACAAGTCACTGAGGTATGGGCTGATGTCTGAACCCTGTGATCAAGCACGCTCATGCCTGACTTTTACCAGTTCCCTTTTCTTAACAATTTGCTAGCCATTTCATGCTTTAGGTGCTGTGCTTTTCTTATCAATTTGAAGGCTGTATTTATATACTTGCTTCCTGTTGACTGGAAATATTTTCTAGCTTCACAGACATATGAAATTTCTACTTATGTGAACTTTGAGAGTTATGCCAATCTGCATTAGTCTTTTCTTTTCTGGGGCATCTTCTTATTTCTAAACTTATGAACTATTACCCAGCATCCCTGCTTTTTTCTTTTGACTAACTTGAATCTAAAGAACAGATATAGTTTTAAGACTCTGCTTCTATGACCAATTCGACATATATTAATTATTCATAGTTAACAAAATGGAATACTTCCTGTCTGTCTTGGTCACTGTTCTATTTCTGTGAAGAGATACCAAGGCAATTCTTAACAAAGAACGCATTTAACTGTGGGCTTTCCTATAATTTCATAGGCTTAGTACCCTATCATGATGGCGAAGAGCACAGTGGCAGATATGCATAGTGCTGGAGAAGTAGCCGAGAGATGTATCCTGATCTTCAGGTAGAAAGGGAGAGACAGGGCCTGTAGTGGGCTTTTGACATCTCAAAACCCACCCCCACTGACACGCTCCGTGCAGCAACCTTCTAACCCTTCCCAAATAGTGCCACTCCCTGATGACTAAGCATTCAAATATGTAAGCCTAAGGGAGCCATTCTTATCCAAACCATCACATCATCCTATAACTTGATAGTTTATCTTTCTTAATATATAAATATATCCCCATATTGAGACACATATCTAACCCTCTTTTCTTGATTATCTATGCAATTCATGTTCCTACCAGGTAATGAATATTTACACTATTTCAATTTTTTACTATTTTGAATAAAGATGAGATAAGCATCTTTACATGTATATAAATAATTTGATTCTTTAGAATAAGCTTGTTTCTAAACAAAAATTTGGGTTTAGATTTTTTTAAAAAAATTTTTTGTATGTGCATGTTGTCAGAATGCTTTCTTTGAGAAGCATCTACACGTGGTGAGAGGTAGAGAGTTAAGGACGTGGAAAGAACTGAAAGAATATGAGGTTGTGGGCCGAGATGAACCAGGCTGACAGCTGGAGATGAAAGCCGAGAGCCACGGTTCAAGAGAGCCACATGAAGAAAGGCCAACTAGAGGAATGCTGCCTTTCCCAGGATTCAGTCAGTCACCCATTGAGTTGTTCAACAAATACAGGAAGGCTCCCCATATTGGACACTGTTTTCAGAAACCCAGCAGGCAAAGTCATTGTCGTCACAGATCTTTCTTATATTCTAGCTGGGGAGACAAACCATGCTCAGGTAAATAAGATAATGTGTATCCTGTGTTAGAAGAGTTTTCAAAGCAGAGCATGGAGAAAAAAATCACAAAACAAAACAGAACAGAACAGATCAAAACAGAATAAAACAAAACAGAACAAAACAAAGCAGGGGAGTGTTGAGTCCAGAGCCTTGGCCTTGCCAGAGGGTGACTATGGAAGGTCTTTCTTGAGGATGGCTATAAAAGGAGAACCATGGGAGAATCTAGGGGGAGAATCATCTGGAAAAGTGATGATGTAAGCAAAGGCATGTCTGTAAGAACACTGAGGGAAACAGTAATTAGACCAAAGATGGAGGTTGGCACGAGTGAGCTGAGGGGCCAGACCTGGAGGATGATGGGAAATGACGAAAGTAGTGGGGTTAAAGGAGGGTTTGTCATACATGTTGATGGAAGCAGCAGGGCAGTATGACAGAAAACTAGACGGTCCTCTGCTCTGAATACACTGGGTATGGGAAAAGCTGCACATGATGAACCATCATCAAAAGGGAAACAGACCAGAGCAAGGACAACACCAATAGACATGCTAATATGGAAAGGGGAATCTATCTGGGCCCCAACCCTGGACAAAGAACTTCAGATAACTAGCAGATGCTGAGTAGGAAAATCCGTCTTCCCCAGGGATGAGCCCACTAATAGGTTATTTAATACCGAGGGCTCAGCCCTGAAATTATATATGTACAAGGAACCAGGTAACACTAAGTCGACTGGGAAGGTTGCATTTACGTATTTATCTATTACACACACACACACACACACACACACTCACCACATACCTGTGTGTATGTAACAGTAACAATGAAAGAAACAGAGGCCATGAATTCAAGAGGAAACCAGTAGTGGGTGCATGGGAGGGGTTGGAGGGAGGAAAGGGAAGATGAAAATAATACAATTGTAGTTAAATTTTTAAATTCAAAAGGAGAATAGCTAAATATCAGTAGAGGGAGTCTTGCCTTACAACAGTAAGAGTGAAGAGGAATTCCTTAAAATACAAAGTAAAAGGTCTCTGCCAATATCAAGAGGTGCGTATGGTTGATTCCATTCCGGTCATGAAAACGGAATGATTTACTGTGTATTTCACTGGTGCACTCACGCCAACATCATGTTGGATGTTGACTTCTGGGTAAGAGAATGAAGACCAAGAAGAAAATGGCATGAGCTCACCAGTGAATACACAGGAATCCATTTCAAAAGTGTCTAAGAGAATTTTAGTATTCCGGGGAGGGTGAGGTGGGTAGGAAGCATTGCATCTTAAGCAAGCCAGAGTAATCAGTTGTGGCAAATGGTGGGGAGAGATTGAGAGATTCAAGTGCTGAGAACTGACCACTGAACTTGGCATCTGTAAATGCCTGTTGTCCTGGCAGAAACAGTTTCACAGGTATATTGAAAGCTGAAAGAGACACGTTCAACTTAAAACTTCAGACAAATTAAACTTAGCAGAATTTAATCGAGCAGAGAGTGGTTCTAAAATTGGGTTTCTTTCTGAGGCAGAAGAGGTGGGGAGAGCCCCATGCTTTGCGCAGGAATCGTGGATAAAGTCAGCTGGAATGGTTAGCTCAGCCTTTGCCTGGTTTGAGCAGGGTCTGATTAGTCAGCCACCCATGACTGATGGATGCCCTGCCACTGTGAAGGACTGAGGCACAACTGTGTGTTATAAAAGGGTACTCTCAGCTTGTTTTTAATTAGTCTACTACTACACCATATTGCAGCCCATTACATAGGGGGAGAGCATAGTGGCAGCCTTGGACCAATTTTAGGCTAACAGGTAGAAGACAAAGGCATTCGAGCAAGCTAACAGGGATTGAAATCAAACTTCTTTGTTGGGCTTTAATGGGCAGAGCATTTGTAAAGTTAGACTGAGAGAAGAGGAAAGAAGATCTTTAATGGTAAATGTTGGAGTTTGAAAGAACTGGATAAAACAGCCCCCACTGTCCCTCGTATACCCAAGTGCTAAGTTACTAAGAAATAGGAAACAGGCAGTGAAAATGTTACATTTATTACTTACTAATGTACTGATAGGAAGGTCTGTTTCTATTAACTAAAAACAACTGTAATATTTCACAGAGTGGTAAGCACACTTTTTTCCCATGGCCCACATAGCTGGACAGTGATAGATACTGGTCTTCGGGGGTCTGCCCTTATGATTTGAAGGAAGGAAATTGAAGGTAGGCTTTCTTCAGATATGTAGAGCCTAATGAGGAAGAGAAAGGAAGGCAGAACCAAACTCAAGTCTCCTAGTCTGTCATCAACATTTACTCTTCTGTCCCTTTCTCCCCTACAGGAGTGTACGGAACAGGTCCCTAACCACATGGGTGTTCTTCCATGTCTGTCTGAAGATGAACTGAGCAGAGTCTCAGAGCAATAGCACAGTAGACAAGGAACAATTGTATGGTTGCAGGCAGAGATGGGGCCACAACATTCAGCAGGAATTAGCTTGGTCCAGCAGCAGGGGTAAGAGATAGGAGCACTGGTAGAGCAATGGATTCAGTGTTGGAAGGTGCTTTCTCTCTTCTGATTGTTCTTGCTTCTCAGTGATGAATCAAATGACATCATCAGCTGAGTGAAAAAGAGCAGAATAAGTCTAAAGGACAGAGGGTGTGAAATCATTTTCTTAAAGAGTAGGCAGGTAAATTGA
Organism: Rhynchomys soricoides; assembly: GCA_019843965.1. Classification (NCBI taxonomy): domain Eukaryota; kingdom Metazoa; phylum Chordata; class Mammalia; order Rodentia; family Muridae; genus Rhynchomys; species Rhynchomys soricoides. The sequence goes on from JADRCH010000045.1 coordinate 989,176, forward strand.
CCAGAGAGAAGAAGAAATTGGCTAGGCAGTGCTGAGAGCCAGGGTAAGATCTGTGGTTATAAATTTAGTCTGCACAGCAAGGTGACAATATTTTCTTCTGACTACACCCTACCCAGATGTAGGAAGAGAGGTGGTAGAAGATTTCATGGAGCCAAGGCTCTGGTTTTGCCAAGTGGACCTCATAGAGAGATAAAAGGAAGGAGATTTAGGTTGGTGTAAGGGAGGGCTGGCCTATAGGATTTAGTGAATAAGGACATAAATGAGGAACAATGTGTGACACAGTAAAATGAGCTGTGAGAGGTGAGACAAAGTTCCTTATGGGTTACGAACTTGTTGGAATACTGGAAGAAACATGTCAGCATGCTGTTGTTTGGTTTTGGGTTTTTTTTTTTGTTTTTTTTTTTTTAGAACAAGGTCTGATATAGCCCAGGCTAGCCTCAAGCTCCATATGCATCTGTAGCTGTGGATGACTGAAGCTTCAGATTCTCTTGCCTCTTCCTTCTGAATTCTAGAATGACAGGTGTGTGACACAACGCCCAGTTTTATGTAGTGCAAGGGGCTGACCCCAGGGCCTTCTCATCACTTCTTTAGCAAATAATGTACCAACTGAGCTTCGCCCACAGCTCCTGTTAGCATATTTGAACTTGAAATGTGGAGATGATGAAGGCAATGGTAATGATTCAGGAAGTCTAGAATTCAGCTACAAGAGTAAGTGGCCCCAGCTGATGGATTGACGACATTGTTCTAAGTCAGACAAGGATCTGAAAGGGCAGGTCGTTCAGCAGCCCAGCTTCATAGTCACTGTTACCAAGAACCAGTTTCAGAATAGTGATGCAGATCATCAGTTTCCATGATAATAATCAGTTTTTCCATGAGTCATGTCATGGTAGGGTCAGAAAAGGATTGCTGAAGAGAAGAGTAAAAAATATTTTAACATAAATATCTGAGAAAAAAGAGATGGAGAAGCCATTGCGGACAATACAAAGGACCTCAGTCTCCATTTCTTGGGTCCATGGATGGCACTCTCTGAGATAAATGAGCAGCCAGGGAAGCAAAGGAGACTCGTTTTAGGATAAGATAAAGGAATGGATATTCTGAATAATGACTGAGGATATAGAAGGTTTGGCCAAAGTAGGGGAGCCACCGAGAGCAAAATACAAGGTGGAAACTATCTGTGGCTTCGTGTGGTTTAGATGGAGGGAAAACAGGCTGTTCCTACAGCACGAGTGCTCAGCATGTCCTACAGACATCTAGAATGTTCTCCCAGTATTCTGAGCTATCCTTTACTCATTTTAATAAAATCTCTTGCGTTCTCCCTTGCTGAGTACACTAGTTGTAACATACTGTGCTGTAAAAACATTACATAACCCTCCAAGCTTTCAATGTTGTTCAATTCTTAAGATTAACTTGGGGCAAAGTAGAAAAATATTAGAATCAGCATTTTTCCATTCAGAAGCAAATCTTACACCTCTTAAATTTCCCATAATCCAGGCCTGGTGAGATAGCTCAATAACACCATATATTAAAAAAACAATTATTCTAGCACACCCAGGAGGTAGAGACAGACGACCATGGGGCTTGCCAGTTGGCCAGCCCAGCCCAAATGCTAAGTTCCAGGTTTACTGAGAAACCCTGTCTTAGAAACAAAGGTTGATGGCTCCTGAAGAACAATGCCCAAGATTGTTTTTGGCCTCCACGTGCATTCTAACACACATACACCCACTCACACACATGCATGCATCTGCACATGCACACACATGCACATACTTCCCATATATAGATTCCTATACCTAAATCTCTCATCATATTTTACACACATGCACCGACTAATACACCTGGGTGTGCACACACTTGCCAGATACACACATACAATTTCCCATAATCCTCTACCCACATCTCACAACATTTCTATTATTTTCACGACTATCTCATACCTGCAACTTACACAAGTTTTTCTTACACTGTTTTCCCCAACACTGCCTTACAGAGAGACCTGGGAAGTATGGGAGAGCAATGAGTGAGGCTCGGTCTGCATTCTGGACCCAGCCTGCTGCCTGCCAGCTACATCTGTGTCTGCGACCTTGAGCGAGTCACTTAACTTCTGATATTTTCATCTATGGCTGGTTAGAATAAACAGCCTATCTGCTTAACAGCTGCTGCAGTTGTCAAAAGTGGGAGGGCTGGAAACAGCTTTGAAAATACCTTGAAAGCTGTTTGCAACTTAATTCAAAAATTGAATTTTTTTTTTCAAAAATTGCAATTCATAGCAAGACAATTTGATAATTTGCAGGAAGCACTCCATTATCTTTTGGCTCAGATATATCTGGAAATGGAAAGGCTGTGGGGAACTCATACGGTAATTGAGTTCTCTCAGTCTGCCTGACTTTAGCATCAAAGTACTGCTGGAGGTAGAGCCAGGGACTGGATGGCACTTCAAGTCCAAATTCAGCAGAATTCTTCTGTAACTTCCTAGCACATCCGAGGGCCTACGCCCTCTAATGTATTCCCTGGAGCTGTAATACACACTGTCTCTCCCTCAGCTCTGCTTTAAGAACATAGAGGAGAGACTCAAGTGCATGTGGCTTGGGTTTGGGTCTCCACCTTTCAGTCTGGTGCCCTATGAATTTTACATTTCCTAATCCGCCCTACAGCAAGAATGCTAATACTTTCCTCCTAAAAGTTTTGAGGTCAAAACAAGATCATGTATTAAGTACGCTGCTATATATACATATAAAGGAACTCGGCCTGTGCTGATTGATAATGTTGTGGGTTTTTAAAATTTTCCGTAACAGTGAGTGTCACTGATAAAGTAGAAAACAGAGACAGAGAATCAGCAGATCCGAAAGGCTGTTTTGGGGTAAAGGTAAAAAAGCAAAAACAAACAAAAAACAAACAACACACACACACAAAGCAAAACAAACAAAACACACACACACACACACAAAGCAAACCAAACAAAAACAAACAAACAAAAAAAACTATAGGGAAATCAGCCAAGAATATGTTCAAGGATGAACATACAAGAAACCAGGAAGGAAAGAGGCTATACCCACAGTTACAAAACAGATTGTGTTAAATAAGACAATATTGAGAACATGTAATGCCAAGAAGCAGACATGTAAATAAAAGACATACATTTCTGAATAAAAAATTGCAACTTATCAAACTTGGAATGAAACAGAAAATGAGACTTTTTTGCAGTGGTAACTGAGGAGGAAGGAAGCTGATAGGTTTAAGAGGTTATCTGCTTTGGTTTCCATGTAGCAACAGTAAGTTCAGATACACAGATTAGTGCCCAAATACAGCTAAGCAACGAGACTGATAAGAAAAGAGGAGCGCACATTATACAGTATCGGTTACGAGAATTGAAGTACATTCAAAATTACTGCTTATGTTGCAATAATACATATTGCTCTGGTTTCATTGTTTCCTATGAAAATATCATAACCAAACACAACAGGACAAGAACAGGTTTATTTCAGTTACAGGTTATAGTCCATAACTAAGGGAAAATTGGGACATAAACTCAAGGCAGGATCTTAAATCAGGCCAGCTTGCTATTCCACATAAAATTATCTCTGGTCAAGGAACTCACAAAGTACAGCAGGACCCATGGAGGATGCTGCTTGCTATCTGGCTCTTGAAAGGGTTTGTACTCAGCTAGCTTTCTTATACAGTTCAGGACCACTGCCTAGGGATGGTGCTGCCCACAGTGGGCTGTGTTCTACAGCAATTAAGAATCAAGAATTGCAACCACCAACACTCTCCCCTTTCTCCCCCATCATAGACATGCTCACAGGCCAATCTGATCCAAGCAGTTCCCTTGTTGAGGATCAGATGCCTCTAGGTTGTAAGGTCAAGTTGACAGTTAAAGTTAACCAGTACATGTACAAGAAATTTACATCGAATAGAGCAGAATATTTCCTGTGAGAAAAATAAATAAATAAATAAATAAATAAATAAATAAATAAATAAATAAATGGAAGGAGGTCAGAAGGGCAGAGGGTGGAAGAATGGGAGAGAGAGAGGGGAAGAAAAACAGAGACAGAGACAGAAAGAACATATGCTGAAGAAGTCAAACATTCAATACTGCAAATGGATCCTTTTTCCCCAGATGACTTACAGATTGGATGATTTCTCACATCACTCCTTAGAAGATTGTTAGCAGAAATTGACAAAGTTGCTTCTAAAATTTATATAGATCAACAGAAGGTTAAATCTCTATACTCCTAAGGTGGAGTAATAATGTGTAAAGACTGGAAAAGTCATGGCTCCATGCAAGGCTTTAACACTTAAGTCCTTGGGCTTGATACAGTATAGCAAATAGACGCACTAGACTAGAATACTGAGCACAGGATGGAGTTTGAGGCATTCACCCCCTCATGCAGAAGCCTGATGCATGGCAGTGTGGAGGCATACCATGTAGAATAAACAGTCATTTGGTGACACACTTGTTATGGAGAGCCTTGTTCACCCCCTCCCCCAAGTTCATACTTCACAGCCCTAATCCCCACTTTTGACTTCCTTGGGAAATCCAGCCTATATAGAGGTAACAAAAGTTAATGAAGTCATTCTTGATTGCATGGGACCTGAAGAGGACGTGATATCTGAGAGTTCTCAACACCAGCTCGCCCAAGAGGCTGACCACAGGGAAAGAGTCACCCCTGGAAGGCCAACAGCACCTTCGATTTTCTAGCCCCCCAACTGTGAGTGAATACATTTCTGTTTGTCCTGTCTGGCCTGTGGATCTTGTTATGCTCAGCCTGAGCAGATTCATTTGAAAAAGAAAACAAACAAAACCTTGGTTTCCCACACCTCCCATAAAAACTGTTATCACATTACAGAAAGTAGCATACAAATAAAGGTTGAAAACTTTTAATATAGAACACAAAATAGTTTAAAGGTCTTAATACCAGAAATGATTCCTTAAACATCATGAAAAAAAAACATAATCATAGAAGATATTGGTATTTGAACTGCATTAAAACTAAACACTTAGTGTGGTAGTGTACACCTGTAATTTCAGAACTCAGAAGGCTAAGACAGGAGGTCCAAGGCTAGTGTAGATATTGACTGAGTTCCAGGCCTCCCCAGACAACCTACTGAGCCCTGTCTCAAATAAACAAACAAATAAATAAAAAATGGAGTGTATAAAACAAATATTAAACTGTCATAAGGCATCATAAGCAAAGTAAAAAAGATTATCACATGGAAACACTAGAAAAGGTTAGTATGAGAATATAGTTTTAAAATTGTTTTATCTTCTGACAAGTAAAAGAGAAAAATGATCCCAGAAGAAAGACAGAAAAAAAAATAATCCAACTCCCAAACAAATATAGATGGTAAACAAAGGCTTGCAAAGACGTTGCAAAGGTCTGTCAGTATTCAGAGGAATACAAACAGTTCAGTGACGTGCCCTTCCACACTGCAGACACTCGGGTCGGCTACGCAAAAAGCTGGCATGGCTGAGCATTTACACAGGACTCATAGCGGTATACATCACTACAGCCACTCTGGAAAGTGATTTAGCTGAAGGCAGTTAAATAGATGATGGATCTCTGGAGAGATCCATCATACTGCTCTCTCATACATAATTTGTGCCCTAGAGAAACTAGTGCTTCTATACGTCCGAGATAAGGTAGGAGTGTGCACAAGGCCGTATTTTCAATGTCCACAAGCAATAGGATAGATGGTAAGTTGAGATGCAGTCTAGCATATCCTATATAGCAGTAAAAATGGACTGTAGCTACTTTATATGTTAGTATAGACAAAGTTCAAATCATATTGAAAGAAAAAGTAAGATTCAACCATAAAACTACTCTATATCATATTTTAAAACATGTAAACATGCCAATGCTTATTTATAAGATCTCACATATGTACCAAAAAATAACATAATGGAACGGGAGAGGAGACAGGAGAAAAAAGGGAAATCCAATTATAGACACAGAGCTGTGGGTACAAACTGTGGGTACCCTGTTTTCATCTTTCTAAAGCAGCATATTGTATTACATGAGCATTCATTTTCTTCTTTATACTGTATATTATAAAATGTGCATACATATAAATATAAGAATGTATGTGTAAGTATGTATTTGAGTTACAGTCTTTGATTTTTCATGTACATGATACAGGCAAATCTTAAAACAAAGTGAAAAAAAAACCCGAAGTGAACTTCAAATCGGCATATAAAATGTCCTATAAAAGCTTTGACCTGGCTGGAGAGTTGGCTCAGCAGTTAAGAACTCTGGATGCTCTTCCAGAGGTCCTGAGTTCAATTCCCAGCAACCACATGGCAGCTCTTAACTGTCTATAACTCCAGTTCCAGGAGATCTGACATCCTCACATGCCATCAAAACACCAATGCACATTAAAATAAATAAATAAATCCTTTTTTTAAAAAAAGGCTGCTCAAAAGTTATAAAAACAAGTTTTGACATTGATATTCAGACCTCCTATTTCTTTCTCCAGCTTAGAACTCGCCCTATCATTTGTCTTCAACAAAACGTGCTCCCAAAATTCTGTGTTTGGGAACTAACACATTTAAACAAATTCTCAAACACACAAGATGGACAGCCAGAAATTTCACTTTTCCTTCCCCTTTACAGCAGGGAGGGACACCACGAGGCTCAAAGCTAGCCTGAAAGAGAAGCTTCTAGATTTACTTCTTGGTCTAAGATAGGGAGGGCTAGGAAACTTCCAGAGCCGAGAAGGAGATGTCTGAAGAGCCTGGGGAATGTCAGCCTGCCAGGAATGCGTGCTAGAGTTGACCTTCAGAGAGAACAGGAACAGGCATATCAAATGCACACACATCCTTCTGAGAGCACGCCTTCCCTCCACACGGCTAAAAACAGAATCAGCCACAAAGGGAGTGTGACTGGGAATGGTAATTTGTGCAAAGCTTGTCAAAGGTAACATTTAGCCAGAAACAGTATGGGATCAAAATATTATTTTTAAGAAGAAATGGAATTGCATCTGGCCGCCAAGAGAACTGAAAGGGTTTGTCCAGCCATTGTGACTCTGCCTTTCACCCCTAGACAGCTCTGAGCCTTCATAAAGGCTATTCAGGGTTTCCAGTAGCTCACCAAGAGGTGGCTGGAGGGAGAACCATACCACTCCCTGAGACAAAGTCAGAGTACGCAGGGACTCCCTCATTCCTGAATAGAAATCAAAGAGATCTGGGTGGATCTGGCTAAGACAGTGTCTAACTAGAAATCTTATGCCACCTAGGAAAACTTCCAGCGCCAGAAATGGGTTACATTTTGCTGAACTCATTGGCCAAAGTATTCCCCAAACATCATGGGCTATTGCCAAGGCTCTTGGTTACTCTCTACAAGCTGATGGTAAGATCTGAGTTTCTTTAAAGATTGATTTCATCTGCCAAATCACCCCACTCTTTCTACTTGGTTTTAATTTTTATTTCTTTTAGAATTAAGACTACACAGGTTACGTTTCAGCCCTTCACAAACAAGTGAAAATAAAAATGATTAAAAATACTATTTGATTTGCTGGGTCTGCCTTTGACTCACAGTTTCTATACATAGACTTAACTTTAGATGTTTTGAATTAGAGGAACTGAAAAACCAGTATCCTGCCTATCAGATGCAGTAGTGTGTTAATACTAGGAACAAGGAAGCTTCTGGAAACCAACACTCTTTGGTTTTCTCAAGTCCTACATGTATATCAACAGACATGTAGCACCTAGCACTGTTCTAAGCATGCTGTTTCATCACAATAAATGCTGACCTCGAGGGCTCCACGCAATGTATCTTCAGCAGAAGTAATAAAATTAGCTTGAGCAGGATGAGGAATGGTCACTGTGGCCTGGGTGCACACCATGCATCACCAGGGGACACACTTACAAGGAAAGTAAATATGACAAGTAAGATGGGGGGGAGCACGCTGAAGAACAAGCAGAGGAGGGGAGCAAGGATGAAACAAAGCAAGAAAGCAGAGAACAGAGGACTGGAGCCCAGATGTTCTGACCACAGAACTAAGCCAGTGCCTAGCAGGGAGGCTCCGGCACTGCCTCCGCCCTCAAGAACAAGCACCAGGCTTTCCCTGATATTGGTTTAGCATTCTTTTCCCTATGGAAAACAGATTAGGGAAGTAATTTGAGTGTGGGACCACATGTACCACTCTGATTAAGATGTCGATCCCAACTAGAAAGGGCAGGGAACTTTGTCCCAGGCACTAAGCTCCCGTTTGGCCCTTGACTTTGTCAGGGACATTCAGAATGCTACAACAAAGGCTGCTTACAGCCACAGCTTTCAGAAGCTGGGTAAGCAGGAAGCATGTGATTGATCCCTACTGGGTTAGATCATCTAGCTTATATATGCAGGTATACCTGTATACACCTACATGTGTACATGTGCACATGTGCACAGGCGCACACACACACACACACACACACACACACACACACACACATACACACACTGCTTCACTTAAGTAATTAATCATGTTTTACATCACTGCATCTTTCCATAGAGCAATTACAGTGATATTCTTTCCAGGTATGCTTGTGATGATGAGTCCTGTAACGGTTCCTTCAAAGTTACCTGCTGGTGCCCCATCTCCTCCTGAGTCACAAGCCCTGAGTGACAACAGCACCCTTTCTTCTTCTTTATTTGCTTAACAACAACAAACAAAAGTTCATTTCCACAGTGCAAGGACAGGGAGCTGGCCACCCTGCCTGCCAAATTCACTTTTGTACTTGATAAGCTTTGTTGCAGATTGGTAAAGTCAGTGAGGGATACTGATGGGCTTGTCCCATGGTTTCATTTGACGCCCTTACCTCTTTGCTTGTCTGTTATCCAGTCTGACTGGATCCAAAATGGTTCTCTTTGTTTTTAAAGTTTTGTCGTACGCACTAAGCTCTAAGAACCAACGACATCACAATAAAGGATAAATAAATGATGCTGTTCACCAAGGACCTTGGAAAGGGAGGGGTGACTTCAAGTTTCTAAAGCTAGTAATCTAGTGTTTGTCTGACATTAAGCTATTTGCCAGCAAATTATTAAAACATGATTAAATGGCCATTTTGGTGGATAATGGGCTCTGCTCAGAGCTGCGGACTAGGACTCATTACTTTTGGCCAGCTGATATTTCTTTACTCTTCATTACAAAACCCATTTTATTTTGCAGATGCTGGAGAAACTTAAATAGTGATTAACTAAGGTCATCAGCTCATCAGTGGAAGAGTAGGGTTCATTTGAAACCCTAGCTGACAGAGTCTGAAGCAAGGACCCTTACCTCTGCCCACCCCACCCTCTGCTCTAGACTGACCAGCCTAGTCTATATAGGAAGTTTCGGGACTGCTAGAGTTACTTGGTGAGACTGTCTCAAAGCAAACCCAAAGGCCTTCTGCAAGGTTGCTGACAGTCCTGGAACCCACCGAGTAGGTTGGATATGAGGTGCGGCCAGTGTTTGGCAGCCCCACAGGTGATTTAAATGAAAAGCTATGATGTTGTATGTATTGCTGGCTTCCATGAGCTGAACAATTGCACCTCTATTCTAAGTTTCCTTATCATAAATCCTAATAATAGGAACAACCTTCAAGGAGCACCTATGAAAATCCAATGAAATGAATCAGCTAAGTGCTCAGAACCGTGTGTGCGATGCTCCATGGCAAAGCTCCAGAAGTATCACTGTTGCTGGCAAAGCTTACTGCTTGGCATGGTAGCTCACACCAAAAATCCCAGCACTGGGGAGACTGAGGCAGGAGTACTGATGTCAGGGCCAAGCAAAAAACAAAACAAAAAGAAAGTAGCACAAAACCAAGGTTTTCACTAATAAATGTAATCAGCTATGACTATGTGACTCCTGGTTCTTTCCCTCTGTTTTACCCATTTTATACATGTGTCTTTTATTGAAACTCCACTCAATTCTAAAGCAAAATGGGTTTACATAATAAGGACTTGAATAGGTTTCATATCCCCCATGCCCCTTGAAAAGACCTGGTGTAGAATCATTTCCTCTGTTCATTTCTAGCAGGGCTGCACAGTCACCTACCCAAGGACACACACTGGAAGCTCTGAATGCTGTCTCCACTACATACTGTTACCAGGAAGTCATGAAGATGCTTATAAAACCTTTTGGGTGTGGCTTTCTTTCATAGGTGGGCACAGCCTTCCTGCAGCTGGAGATCTTTAGATAAATTCTAAGAAACACCTCAGACCTTCTAAAATAGTTTTCATAATTGTGATGTGGTCCAATAGGACATTTAAAACAAACGAAAGGAGCAAAATTCGAGTAGCCTAATAGGCTTGGCCTGGGTCTGTCTCCCTCCCTCCCTTCCTTCCTTCCTCTATTCTCTTTCTTCTTTCCTCTTCTTCCTTCCTTCCTTCCTTCCTTTCTCTTTCTCTCTTCTCCTCCCCTTCTTTCTTCTCCTCCCTTCTCTCTTTCTCTATTTACTTTCATTCTTTCAATCATCAATTCCTGGAGAATCTATTATGTACAAAGATGTCATGGGGAGGAGTGGATTGAAAGTATCTTAATGTGTTCATCTTAATAATGACCATTTACTGAATTCTATTTCTTTTTTTTAAAAAGATAAGAAACAAAAAATCCTACTTAAACCAGCTTGAACAAAACAAGAAAATTATTGACATAAAACTTCCGTACATAAAACTTCCAGGATAGTTCCTAGCTTCAAACTGGAAGGTGTCTAAGGACTCGGTAGTCTCACCACAACCCACCACCTGAACATGCCTCTCGCCCCTCCAATACAGCGGTAATCTCTAATGGCCTACCAGTTTCCCTCGTTCTAATCTTACACTTCTTGGCAGATACCCAGGACAAAGGCAAGTCTTCACATTTGTTGCTATCTGATGTGTTTGGCTTGGGTAGAATCATATACCCTTCTGACTCACTGCACCCAGAGCACTGCCTCATGGAGAAGGTTAATGCACAGAGGAATATCAAGGACTGAGACCCAGACTGGTATGAAGCCATGCTTTTGAGGAGTGCATCTTGTCCATATTTTTTCCTTGATCTTTCTGCTTTCTGCCTCTTATGAGTTGAGAGGCAAGCCGCTCCTCTCTGTTGTGCCTTCCTGATGCCAAGATGTTCTGCATCTCCTCAGGCCCTTGGTGATGGCAAAGGAGCAAGCTAACCATGAACCAGAGCTTCTAAAACTGAGCTGGGATAAACCTTCTCCCTCCAGTTGTTTATTTGGGCGTTTTGTCTTTTTGGTAAGAGTGATGTAGCGTATGCAAAGAAAAAGAACAGATGTTTACTATGATGGAACATCAGATTTTTGGTAAGAGTGATGTAGCGTATGCAAAGAAAAAGAACAGATGTTTACTATGGTGGAACATCAGAGAGAGTCCCCCGAATGTCCTTTCATCCCTGAGTTTTAGTTGGACTCAATGCCACATAAAATTAACAAATAACAACAACGAAAAGCATGGCGTAACTTCGCTCCAAGCTTCATTAGCTGTAGCACTAAGTCCTGAGATGTAAACAGCAGTCAGGTGGGAATTTCCAGGCACCCTTGCTATCACACAGTGGCTGCCTGTCCTCGGCAAGTCTACTCTTCCCCCTCCTCCCTCTCATCACCTGGTTTCTTTCTAGCTACAGGTACAGGGCCATGACCTAGGCCAGTCTGGAAGGTACCAATAAATGCCAAAACCAGAATGCAAGCAAAGGTTGATTTGATGTTATGATTAGTGTTCATTCTATGTGGCATTTGGTTAAGATCTTATACCCAAAGTGTTTCCTCCATAAAAGATGAAATACAGTTGTACCAAGAGACCAGTGAAGTACGAGGTCATAGCTGAGTACCAACTTCCTGGATTTGCGATGAGAGCTTCACCTGTTTACAAAATATGGGTCATTAGCCTTGCCAGGCCTCGATTTACAGTTTCATAAACTGCATGGCAGCATTGCAAATATTTCATGAAATACGCAGTGGAAAGTGCCTGCCACATTTTCTGGCACAGGAATTGTAGTCACTACCCCATCTCTTCTTTCTCTCTCCCTCTCTCTTCCTGCTACGCTAAGTTAGAATGCAGTAAGTACCAGGAACAAAATACTATGGGCTTACAGGTGAGTCCAACCTGCCACCCACAGGCCACATGCATCACAGGAGAGCTGTGCATGAGCCCAGCACAAAATTGTCTGCTTAGTTAAAATGCTATATAACTGGAGTGTGCAGTTCTCAGGCAGGAGCTTTGTAGGTGGTGATGTTCTGCTGCAGTGTCAAAAGGCTGAACACTGCTGGGAGAATGATAAGGGGAGTTAATTTATAGAGATAATCAGCTCTTAATCCCAGAAACTCTGGGGTTGGGAAGGAACACCTGCATGTAACCAGCTTCCTTGTAGATTCTTCTGTGGGTGAGCCATTTTTGAAAAGCCTTGATTAAAAGATAATGGGAAAGTGAGAAGGAGGAAGAAAATGAGGAGATCAGGAAGATGAGGAAGGGAAGGAAGGAGGATGAGGCAGAGGAAGGGACAGGGAAAGGAAGAAAGGAGGGAGAGGGGAAGAAGAAAACACATAGGCTAAACATAGAATACAGACCCTAACTTTTGAGACATAAAATTTGTTACTGAGAACTACATTTCCTTTTTAATGGAGCGCGATCCGACTTTTGGCTTAGGAAAGTTAATATACTAATCGCACGTTGAGAGAGTAGACGGTGCTTGTATATTGGGAGGGCTGAAGGAGGATAACAGAATTTGGCATCTCTTAACTCAAGGTTAGGTAAGAGAATATGAGATATTTTAAAATGCTATTTAGGGGCAAATGGTAATGAATTTGGACTCAGGTTCTATTTAGGGATGCCATCAAGACATGCAGCCAGGTCAGGCCAGATCCATATCTGTTAAAGAAAAAGTCAATAAAGTAGTGCATCACTTCCCCACCTCAAGAGCCTTCCCTTTTTAAACAAGAGCAAGAATAATTTTAGAAAAGTTGTGATTATGGCCATTTCTACTTAGCACATTTAGATACACTTGGGTGGAACTGTTGCTCTGTGTCGCCATCACTCTCAGCCAGAAGGGCAGCTGCTGTAGAACAGAGCCAAGCAGAACAGGGAAGCCCAGCTCTCCAGCCCAGCCACCTATTGAGCATATACACCTTTTCCTGGAGCTAAGACTGTACACCCAAGCCTTGTAACTCAACGATCTCATCAACTGCTTGACCACAGGTGTTCTACACAGCAGAGTGACAGCTGAGCCTGCTCATCATTTCTGACGCAGCCTTGGGTTGATTGAAACTAGGTATCTGATGCCTCTACCACAGAGGTTCTCAACCTGTGGGTCACGGCCCTCATTGGGGTCATAGAGCAAATATTTACATTATGATTCATAACAGTAGCAAAATCACAGTTATAAAGTAGCAATGGAATAATTTACAGTTGGGGTCACCATAACGAGGAACTGTATTAAAGGGTTGCGGCACTAGGAAGGCTGAGAGCCACTGCTTGAATGCATTGGTTCTCAGCTGGGGAGCTTTTGGCTATATCTGGAGAATATTTTTAATGTGAAGATTTGAGGAACATGCTATTGTTACACATTTGGAGACAGTGGCAAAGGGTGCAGCTAAAAATCGTACAGGGCTCAAAAGAGCCTATCATGTCATCCACTTGACGAAAGCTGCCAATGGACCCAGTCTAATGAAGCACAGGCATGGTCCCATGGCTCCGTGTCTTCCCTTAGATTTGTCTCTTTAACTGAACGCAATGAGCCTTGTGATAATGAGGGACCAAGGTGAAGATGACTTACCCAGCCCTGAGTTTAGGAGTGATAGCATTAGTGGGTCCTGATGTTGGCAATGAGAAAATAGATCTAAAATTGATCTAATCCTAGATTTCTGTGTGTATAGGGTATGGACATTGTGTTAAGTAATTTGCAGGCAGAAACAGCAATGCAAATCTAAACAAAAGAAGATGGTTTAATGCTGAGCCTCAGCAGACAGCACATGCATAGTAATTCCAGGTCAGTGAATGAGCAGGGTAAACCTAACCCAATAATGTCCAATAAAGCCACACAAATTGTCTGCAAAAGCAGAATCTTGCCCTGTTCCCAATAAACAACAGAAGACAAAGCTATGCAAATTTAGTCTTTCACAAAAATCCATCCTGTAATTTTCTACAGATTGGCCATGATCACAAGACTAGCACAGTGAGTGTACTAAAAGGACACTTTGGAATGGCATTCCACAAACTCCACAAACAACCAGGATTGGCTAGACATCACCTCCATGGTGAGCACTAGGGACTTCCTGATGAGTTCTACATTATCTACCTGTGGGTGGTCCTGTGGGCAAGCCAAGTGGGAAAGGTTAGCAGGGACCAAATGAGAACATGGGTCGTGGCCTAGCCACACCTCCAGGATATCACTAAGCATGAAAGCTCTGGAGCTCAGGTTTGCAGAGAGCTGTGGAGGAACAAATGAAAGGCAATGGGATCCCATTAGTAAAAGTCACTTCCCGTACTGACACAGTTGCCTCTTCACCAAGCTTACTTGAGGGAGTGTCTAGAAAGTGACCCTAGCTTCTTTCAAAGCTCGCTGGACTATTCCTGCAAGAAAACATTGTAAGTAGAGTAGTATCCTGTCGTTGGAGGGGTTGTAAGTCTGTAGAAGCTTAAGGATGACTTGTAGGAGCTGGTTCTCTCCTTCTATCGTGTGGCCTAGGGATGGAACTCAGTGTCTCAGGCTGAGCTATCTCCCCAATCTGGAATACATGCTTCATTAAAAAGTCAAATGGAAGTGGCCAGCAAACGTTCCTGTCGGACATTCATATTGGGAGTGGAAACAATGTCCCATGTTGTGTTCCCACTCCCCCTGCCCCTGGTGCAAGGCCCTGTCTCAGAATGTCACAATGCCACATCTTTCATGCTGACATTGGCTCCTCTTCCATCACTTAAATAGCATTGCAATTAGATTGGTCCACCTAGAAAGTTTAAGGAAATCTTTCCATTTTAAGGTCGACTGATTAGTGACCTCAATTCTGCTCTTCAGTTGTCCCTCCATAAAGAGCATAATGTATGCAAAACCTCCAAGATTCCAACTTAGATGCCTTTCCGGAAGTCAAGGACTTCCCACCACAGTTCATGTCTTTGAATTCCTCTTTGCAGCTTTGGGTTAGCAGCTCATTGAGGGCATGTACAGTACCAAAAAGTTTCTATAAATACACTTGTTAAGTGAGTATTTATGGGTTACTAGTTTTAAATGCTGGTTTTAGATGTCCCATGGGTGGTCCCTTGTTTCATATTACTGGAGGAGGAAGTGAGGAGTTAATACGTAAATTTGTGATTTGATTCCTTAAGTCAGGAAAATAAATTTAGTTAATGGAGCTTCTGAATTCTGCCCCACACCCCCACCCCCACGCTCTCCTTCTATGCACTCCTGAGCTCACTTCTGACTCTGCCCCTTGAGTATTCTAGACCAGGATGGGCAAAGTCTCTTTCTCATCTTCTTCACATGGTCAAGATGATCAGTTATGCCAAACCTGTCTTCCTACAACTCTACCCTGTATTCATTTGTGTGTCTGTAATCACCTAAATGCAGGCTGCTTCTTTAAAAAAAAAAAAAAAATCCCACGATTTATTCCAACTAATTAACCTTTACCCATTCACTCAAGGTTTGAAGCTGAGGAGCAATGACACAAATACAGTCAGTCAGTCACTGAGGAGTTTTCATTTACTGGCCTCCTCTGCAAAGTATCAAGCTATTCTAGATTCAAATCCATTTCTCTATTAAGTTTTGTAAAATTCTGACAGCTGCGAAAATAATTATGATGCTAAAATAGAACATAAATATATGTGAGAAGCAAAGTCATTTTATCCCCCTCTATTAAACCCAACGATTAGCCCTTTCGTATCTGAGGTCAGTGAAGACACAATTAACTCCCTCTGCTCCAAGACAAGGACCATGTAATTGCTGGCTGTCTTGCCATGAGCTTCGTGCCCATCCCAGTTCCCTCCACAAGTCACTTGTGCTGAAAACTATCTCATTTAGATTACTGGTTTAAGAATTTTAATTTTTTAATATTAGTCTAATCAAGATACATTAGGATCTTAATATCCGACCCTCCAAAACAGCATTTATTTATTCTTAAAATAGTGCACTTATTTGCCTAATTCTGTCTTCCAAGCCTCTCCACTGATATGTTTGCAATGAAACAGGGGAAATCATGTAAACATCTGGCTACCAGCTGTGACAGTCATTAATCTTAATAAATTTCACACACCCATTCATTAAAGAGCAGCATTTGGCCCAGAGTTAGCCAACAATCAGCCACAAAGTCAATTGGAAGCTACATCGTTTTTTGAATTTTCCCGTCTGCTCTCTCATAAAAAAAAAAATTAGTTTATCAGCCTTCACCAATCCTCTACCTAGCCCCCAAACAAAGAAACAGACTTTGAGTAAAAGGAGTAGTGTGGGCTAAGCCTATGCTCTCGGCAGCCATGTGCTAAGACTCTTGCAGGAGCTCTGCAGAAGTCCCCCAATTGCAGAAAGGACATCTTATGCTTGCTCCATTTCAGATAAGGAATCTGGAGTTCAGAGATATTAAGCAATTCACCCAAAGCTAAATCACTCAAAGGTGACAGAGTGAGAAACTAAAATTGTAACTTCCTTTCCAAGGCTTACGATACATTTACTATTCTCAAATTTTACAAAAAGTGGCAGGTTTTTTTCCCCAAAATGAATAGAGAAAACATATATATGGATTAAAATTTTCAACTGCTGTTTTTTAAAGTGTCCTTTGGACAAGCCTTTTCTTTACATTATCTGAGGTCTTTGGCTGTGAGGACATATCATGGAAGTTCTTAGTAAAACTTAGTAAAGCTTTCAGTTGGGTGCCCCACTTTTCTTGGACCTGACAGAGCCCACACCATCATTACTGAGAGTAAGGGCTCCCTCATATGTTTCAGGGGGCCCTACGTCTCCTGGGTGGAAGCAGCCTTTTCTTCTGGGCTTTTCCGCATGGCATCACATAACCCTCCTGTGTATTGTCTTTGTGCTAAGTCCTCCCTGCTTCCCACCTCTCTGTCCCTGCAGTATCCATCCCTCCATGACCCTCTATTGTATCTCCTCACATTCCACCTTGCCTGGCCAAGGTCCTGTTGGCTCCCTCTTTATGTTCTAATTTATATTTCTTCAGCAAGGTTTCATTAAGGGCTCATTGCATTTGTACCTGTGTGCTCTCTATGTCCTAATCTTTCTTCATTCCTTGTTTCGGCCACTGTGTACCTTTCTATCAACCCTTAATAAATAGAAAGCCAGCTATTCCACTCTTGGGCATATACCCTGAAGATGCTCCAACATATAATAAAGACACGTGTTCCACTATGTTCATAGCAGCCATATTTATAATAGCCAGAAGCTGGAAACAACCTGGATGTCCCTCCACAGAGGAATGGATACAGAAAATGTGGTACATTTACACAATGGAATACTACTCAGCTATTAAAAACAATGACTTCATGAAATTCACAGGCAAATGGATGGATCTTGAAAATATCATCCTGAGCGTGGTAACACAGTCACAAAAGAATGAACATGGTATGTACTCACTGTTAAGTGGTTATTAGCCCAAAAGTTTGAAATACCCAAGAGTCACTTCGCAGGAACAGTAGGGCTGAGTGTGAGGTCCCAGATGGAGGACTTGGAGAAGGAACTGAAGGAGCTGAGGGAGTTTGCATCCCCAGGGAGGCAGCAACAGTGGCAGCTGGCCTGACACACCCCCCCCCCATACTCCTGGAGACTGATCCACCAACCAAAGAATACACATGGAGTGACCCATGGTGCTGGCCACATATGCGGCAGAGGAGGGTCTTGTTAGCCATCAGAGGAAGGAGAGGCCCTTGGGCCTGAGGGTGTGAGATCCCCCAGTAGAGGAAAATGCCAAGGAGGGAAGCCGAGAGTGGGTGGGTGGGTGGGAGAATACCCCCATAGTGGCAGGGGGAGGAGGGAGAAAATGGGGAGGTTCCAAAGGGGAGATCTGGAAAGGGGGAAACATTTGAAATGTAAATAAAATAGGAAAATTTTTAAAAAAATAAAAAAATTTGAAAAGAAAGAAACAAAGAAAGAAAGAAAGAAAGAAAGAAAGAAAGAAAGAAAGAAAGAAAGAAAGAAAGTAAGTCTGGCCAAGGGACAGGAATTGTGGTCCATAACTTCTTAGGCATTCTGGGCCTACGAGTGGTTGAGGGCTCCCCCCATCCTTCTGCGCCTCCTTTCTCTACTCCACAGTAATTTTTCAGAACGGGGCCTGGGATTCTTGTTAGTAACACTTAGGACAGTAACCTATGCTAGTGTTCTCATCTGCAGCAGCATCCCAGAATTGAAACTTTTTATACTGACAAGATCTAAGTCATGGGGAATATTTTTCTTCTCTTAAGTAGCCTAGAAGGTGGAACAGACTTCACATGATGCTAACCAGACTTTCCACTCACAAGCCTCAGTGGTGTATGCCCCTGGTCTATTATTTCTCAGTAGATTACACTGCTTTTTGTTTTTGTCTTTGCTTTCTGGTGCTTGGTACTGAACTCAGACTCTTATACATGTCCTACTTCTAAGAAACACCTAAAGCCTCTACTTTTCTTTATAAATATTTCTCCATAAAAGGATAATGGTTCTTTTTTCTCTTCTCTTCCTTCCTTCCTTACTTTCTTTTTTATTTTTAGTTTTCTTTTTAAATTTTGAGGCAAGGTCTTACTAAGTAGCTCTGGCTGTCCTGGAACTCTCTGCATAAACCAGGCTGGCCTTGAACTCACAGAGATGAGTCCTGGGATTAAAAGGGTGTGTCACTACACATGGTTGTGTAATGGTTCTTAAACAATGTTCTCTATGTATTTGTCCATCCAGCTCACAAGTATTTATGATCTTTTCTATGTACAAGACAAAGTATTTAGCATTAGGGATAACACAGAGAGCACATTGCCCCTGCCCACAGCACAAAGGAGAGGAAACTAACACACGGAGCAAAAGTACAACCTTGTCACCTGATGCAAGTGAGAGCTTGTAAGGAATTCCCTAATATCATCTTTTCAGTATTCCAGTTCTCTGAGTCTGTAGGTAACCACAGTCATCTAGATTTTATCAGAGTATAGTTGAGTCTTGATACATGCTTGATGTAGGCTTTTCTGTCACTTCAAGGTTCACAACCACACAATATTGAACACAGCTTTATCTGTTGGCTGTGGACAGTGACCAATGATCAAGTGCATGGGTATCCAGTCTTCCTTGTTCTGGGTAATGCCGTTCCCACTAGCAGCCTACTTGGACTCATTCCATTTCTAGGGTACTGAAAGCATGGCACCTTCACCCTCAGCTGAGTGTAACTATCAGGAGGGCCTAAAAAAGGAGACTAGCTATCCCTTTGCAGTTCTGTCCAAGTAAGAATGGCAACGAATCTGGGAAGAGTTGGAAGAAGCTGGTGGAGACTTGCCTCCCACTCATGGTCAGTCTGAAGACACGAAAACAAGAGCCCATCCTTCTCTTCATTCCATGGAATTTTATGTCTGTTAAAATACAACTGCCCCATAAGGGTGATTCCTGTGGTAGAGGGAAGTTATGGAACAAGACCCTAGAAACATTTGGCACCACTCCTCTATTCTTCTTAGAAACAGCTTTCTCCTTGAAGACCCAGAGAAGTTGGCAGTCTCATTATTTTCTTCCAAATTGCTCCAGATGTTTTATTTTGTGCTGGACCAGGCTAGTCTTTTTGTTTTCATATTTATTCTTGGATTAGAATCATTCACACAGCCAGCCTTTACTTCATTCCTGGAGTAGATGACAGTTTAAGAAAGGAGAGTCCTATCATCAATGCCTTTTACTTAGCAAAAATGATTGGTCTGTTATTTCTTCTAAAGAGAATGACTGGCGCAAAGTGTCACAGCTACCTCAGAGAACTGACTCATAAAATAAATGATGGCTGACTGAGTGGGACTGAATTGTTAGGGGTATTTGCCAAGAAAGAAACCAGAGAAGCTAAATGCAAGAAGGACCTTTTGTGACATGAAGGTAAGGTTGCATGAGTTGGAAGCCACAGCCTGCAAAGCATGAGGGAGCATTCGAACCTAGGACCCATAGCCTCTCAGCTTGACATGCAGGCCTTTTCTCCTCTGTGCCAAGACTTCACAGAAGGGCTAATAAGCTTCTGTCTATTGGCATCTTTGCTGGCAGCAACCACAACTGCACCCAGTCTAGCTGGCAGGAAGCCTCCTACCAGCTCAATTCTAGCACGTGTTCACCCTGCTCCTCTTTGCATTGATCTTTCTTATCCCTGAGCCTCTTTCAGTACCTACACTCTACCACCCACTAATAAACAGCTCCATTGACCAAATGGGTCATCAAGGACCCCTTCTATGAAGCAGCCAAGGTACTAATCATTTGATATATTGTCATCTCGCTACTGTGCATTAGGAACTTGTTGAAGGCAGAGCACACCTATTTCTTTGAAATCCAATCGAATTCTTATTGGGTGAAAAGTAGGGAATGGGGGATCAATCGTAGGTGCAAGCCTCTCTCAATTCCTGGGCTCCTACCCTCACACTGAAGCCGTAATACTGCTGCAGCCCACACTGACTATTGGAGAGATGAAAAGCAGCCAAGGAGTATTTTCCAGAAGGAGCATCAGCTTTATTTCATGAGAATAATTGACATGCTAATCGCACATGATAGTAAATGTTTTAAAGAGTGAGATATTTTCTAAGTCAAAGCTTGGATGAAATTTGCATTCTGCAGCAAGCCTCTTAGGCTCCAGTCACCACCCAGCTGTTCCTTTTGAACTGGGCCAGGCTCTTTCTGGAGGCCTAAGCCCAGGCATTTCTCCATTTAACATCCTAGGGTCATGTTTGTGTTCCCTGCTCCTCCACACCTCTGGTAGGGCAGAGGAAGCTAAGTGTTTGATAAATATTTATGGACACATTGATGATTTGTTTCTTCAAAACTTCGTAACTACAAAGTTAAAAGTTCTTTGAGGAAGAGATGGAAGTGTGGGAAGAGTGGTCATCCTAGCTCTGGAGCAGCTAGCTGTCTCCTAAAGAAGGGCTCGAGCTTCCAAAAAAGATGGCGGACACATGATGCCATGAAGTGGCAGTGGCAATGAGAATGAGAATGTGACTCCAGGGAGGAGGGGGCTACTGAGTGGCACAGGCACAGTTGTGAATCACAAGGGTCAGAAAAGAATCGAGGAGATCAGAGACAAGTTCAAGAAACAGCAATTATACCCCAGCAAAGGAAATGCCAAGCCTTGATTTCTCACCACTAAACCTTCAGAAACAAGCAGGGAATCTGTGTTTTCCTTAGGCTTTGTTTTTATGGGGTTTTTTTGCCTTTGTGCCTTAGAAAGGACCAGGAAAAAATAAAAAAAAACCATAGTGGCTCAGGTAAAACCCTTATGTCAGCAAAAAAGTAAAACCCAGATTAACCATCTTGGCTGTGTGCCCCTCAGCAGCTCCAGCCACAAAGCAAACACCCTCTCTAGCTTCAATAACCCCCAGCCAAAGCCAAAATTGCTTAACCACTGTTGCCAAGTTGAGATGGAATTTCACAACCGATTTTTAAAAATTAATTTGATAATGTGTAAGTTACTGTGACATTCTGGCCAAGACTGAGCCCATGACTACAAGGCTTCGTTACATTCGTGGTAAGAAGAATGACTCATTGTTGGGCATCTTTTAAGTCTTGGGATCTCTACATTGTCTCTAAGTAGGATTATAATGTCTCGGGAAGAGGGTGCAGCCCAGCCCTGCTCTCTATGTTAGCAGCCAAGGGTGCTCAGTGGAGCCATGTCCTCACAGCAGTCATCTGGGGTGAGTTAGTACTTCTCACCTTGTGGAATTCACCCAGGATGCCAACTTGCAGGGTAAGAACTGGAACCCCAGGGGAATGACTCTAAGCTACTAGGCTTGGTCTCAGAGATAATTGGCTGCTACTTTTAGTGGTAGCCTGAGATGTAAGAGCGAATCAGGGATAGACAGAGTGAGGAACTCAACCTCACTTGTGCTTGGCATCCACAAGAAGCATTCTCCAGTCTCGTCCTGGGAAGGATCATAGGGGCTAGCAGTCTTGTGAACCAGGTAAGAAAGCCAGGTCGTGAAGAGGCTAGATGATTTACTCTTTTTGGACACCATGTGACTTGTAGAGGAGATGGTAGGATTTCGTGCTGTTTTTGATTTTTACAACAAACAAAAACAGTGTGCCAGCAATTGTCTAGATGTATCATCCTAGAAATTATACAAATAACCAGCAAGAGAAAAAAAACCTATAGGACAAATAAGATCCCTATTTTCATGGATTTATTTTATAGGAATATAAGCTCTAAGAGAAAGGTAGATTTAAAGCCATATCCAACTGAAAAGCCCATGATCTTTTCCTCCATGCACCCGACACCCTTACTGGCTCAGAAGAATTGAGGGTACCTTTACCCAAACTAGCTTGAGGCAAAGCACTATGTCCCCATTGCCATGTGGAAGGTGGTGAGGACTGGGAGGGTTATTCCCAGGGCTGCCATGACACCTACAGCACATTCACATATAGACCTAACAATAAAAAATGAGGATTGGGCCTACATCATCATTATGACTAGGATCATGATGGGTTAAATAAATAACTGTGTTGTGTTTTAGTTAAAATATGCTCTGTACTTCTAATTACTGATGTCTTTTAAATGTGCCTACTAGAGATACCTTTAGACAGAGCAAAGTTCAGCAGGTTTGCAGTGTGGCCAGAAAGTCTTCATTTCCACAAGAGCCTAGCATTTTGATCCTACTAGTTCATGGACCACTCTGAGTAGCAAGGCCATCCAATGAACAAATGGGTACACAATCTAACCCAAAAGTTAGAGTAAGTTTTGATCCGTCCTTCCCTCCTTCCCTCCCTTCTTCCTTACAAGTGGAGCTATTTTTTAAGATAGTTCTAGGCATCTGTATGGAAAACTTTATACCCAATATGTCCATTTCCCTGGGGTCCTATCTAAAGTCTACCATGGTTTGGGTAGGAGATTTCCAAAGCCCCCCAAAGAAATGCCACTCCTATCCTCAGGCACACTGGGGCAGCTAGCAGCATTCCTTGGGCTGAGCACTTTTCAACAAGCAAGCCAAAGTTAACAAGTTGCCATGTGGAGAGGTGAGCAGAGCACCCTCTGCTGAGCGCCTCCTTGGCCCTCCAGTAGGGTGAATTCCTTTCTGCCCCACCTTCTCAATGAACTCTTCAAGAAACATTCCAAAGTAATCACCAAGACTATCCAAAGTGCTTCTGCTTCACACATTCACCCTGGTAAGAGCCTCTTACTGGATCATCACTTCTCATTTGTACATTTTGTCTCCACAGTCAGAGCACTTTAAGAGGCCCTCCCTGCCTGACATCTGCTTGAATCTAAGTAATGTGCCCAGCCCAGAGTTTTGCTCATATTATGGGCTAAATAAAGATCTCTTAATTCACCGAAAGTCTTATTTTCTTATTGCATGAGAATGTAATTCCCACTGGGTCTGAAAAAGTGGGTGTCTGACAATTATTACAGAGTCAATAAATGAATTCTTACTGACTGCCATGATGGATTGTATAAATTCGTGTCAGAATTTCACACCAATGGCTTGCAAGAATTATATGAGGTCAATTTAGGTAAACAAAGGTCTTAGGAAATGGAAGGTATTACTTTATTGCTGAGATGATGTAGGCATACTCACATCTACCGGAAGTGAACACAAGATCAACAAGAAGTAGCAGACAAGCCCTCCAACGACTCCTCAAACTCAGCTCATACAAAAGGAACTTTGGCATTCATTCTTCTCTGAAGCAGTTAATAAACTAATTCTCCCCTGGACCATAAAATAGGAAAGAGTCAATCTGGAAACTCAATGCTGACATCACATGACACAGCCTGTCCTGAACCACAAGGACAGCCAGGTGGGTCCCGTTACTACGATCAGGGATGATTTCACAGCTGAAGTAGGCAGTGAGAAGGGATGCCATTCATAGCACATAACACAATAAAGTTCATGTGTTTGCCTTATGTGCATGAATCCTCTATGTGTGCAGCATCTTCACTTTGTAGATTACAGCAGGCTGCTTCTTGCTTGCCTCTAGCCTGACTAAGTAGTCCTCTGCCTTCAGCTCCTACCTTCACCCTCAGTACCATGTATCATGATGATCAATGGCTTGCAACAATTCAGGCTGGAGGTTCTAACCTTTCTTCCTCTCAGCTTATCCCAGCTTCTCACCTTTTGTAGGAATATTTTCTTGGGTCTTCTTTTTTTCGTTTTTGGTTCTACCTTGCTCTTATGATCAATGCTCTACCCTGGTTCTACCGTTGCCACCTTAAGCTCAACATGCCTCAGAGCATCTCCTTGCTATGTCTTCTCCATTTCTAGCCTTCTCTATCTAAATTCCGCATGAATCCATTGATTTTTGCCACTCAAAATCCCATGCCAGGAGAGGCCTTCTCCCCAAACAGACTAAGTCAGTAGGTTCCCACTTCTCTTCCAGAGGCATCGTGGGGACCATTTGTGGTTGCTTGGTGCTTTGGCTAGCCAGGGCTGCTAAATCAGAATACCACCAGCCTGGCAGCTTGAATCAGAGAAATCCATTGAGTCACAGTTCTAAGATGTCTTCAGTGTTGACTCCTTCTGGGGTTCAGAAGGGCTCTGTTTTATGTCTCTCTCATAGCTTCTGGCCATCTGCCATTACTATATCTGCATGATCTCTGTCTTCATCTCTACTAGGTGCATGTGTCTGAGAGAACTGTCCCCTCTCATAAGGACATCGGTCCTAACAGATTAGAGGTCACCTTAATCCAGAATGACTGTCTGATCTAAGCGTGTCTACAATGATCTCATTTTAAAAAGACTGGTTCTGAGGTATGGATCCAAGTCATAGTACTCTGTATCCCATGGGAAGGTAAACCTCAGTGCTGTGTCAACCATCCTGGGCAGTGTATAGAGATAATGTAGCAGTTTCGGCTAGAATCTCCCGTGCGGCTCAGCTCAATGCCATTTGCCATTCCATTTCACTTTCAGTCTTGCTCCCTCAGCCTTCTAGACAGCTCCCCAGAGAGCTGACACCTGTCGCACTTATCAGGCTTTGCTTGGGGCTTCTTAGACTGCAGCCACGTCTTTCTTCACTTTTTCTCTTTTTAACATCTCCTAAATTAATCACTGCCTAACCTGCCCCCCATCCCCTTCACACTGAGCCTTGGTTACAATAGTCTATGTCTTCTTTCTGGTCACCTTCACCAACACACATGCTGTAGGACCTGTCATCCCACCCCTATCAAACATCTCTGATCTTCCCTGACCCCTTAGTCAGGAGCATCCCTCTACCAGGACACCCCAGAAACCACTCCCACATCTGAAATCTAGTGGATCCTCCTGGAGCTGCCTCCAAAGGGCATTCAAATTCCTTTGCTTAATTCTCTTGATGCTCCAGTTCTCACCGTCTCGGCCTTACACTATAGTCTTGCTCCTGCCTTCCTCTGTTTACTCTTTCTACCTATGATGCCCTTCTCCCTACTTCTCAATCATGTCCCTCCTCCCTTTTCAAGCCTCAGCTCACAGGAGAGCTTTCCCCAATCCACAGACCAATTCCTATGGTTTCCTTAGACTTCACACTGTACTTGCTGCAAATAAATACAGTTCCTTTGGGTCTCTTCCCCCTGGTTGGAGGATAATGTGAGTTTTGGAACCATCTAAAGCTGTATCCAGCAAAGCACTTTGAACCTCGCCTCCCTTTGATATCAGATGAGCACCCTGGGGCAAGTTATTTAAACCTTTTAAGCAAAGAACTTCTCTGCAATCTGCAGATCATGAAATGACCCACTTATGAGCTGTCATTAGTATTAAATGAGACAATGACTGTAGCAAATGACTAGCATGTGACACTGAATTTCAAAACCTGCCGCTCTGCAGTATGATTCTTGCTGCTGCTGGCTTTAGAGGCATTGTGTATTGCTCAGGAATAGAGAGTGTAGGCTCTAGCTGTGAGCTGCTTCCCAGCCAGTCCTGCTTCTAAATGTTCATTAACCACAAGTATTCAGGTTTAAGTTTCCATCCCTTCATGTGCAAGTAGAAGATAACTACCTCAAAGAAATGAGGAATAAAAACTGCCTTTGAAACAAGCATAGAACCTGGCATGCAGTTAGTGCTCAATAAATATTGACTTCTAATATAATAGGATTTTATCAGTGTCCACCAGGGTTTCTTGGCTGCAGGAAAGATTAAGAATCAATGCCTTCAACCTTAAACTTTTTTTTAGAGAGAGATCATCTATTAGTTTTTGCAATCCAGTGATATGGTAAAGGCTCAATAATATGTAAATGAATAATTGAATTGAAAGTTGAGTAACAAATAAGTTAGATAATGTCATTTTCCAAGAAGGCATAAACTAAGCCACTTCATCCCATGAGATTATGATATGGCCTTGACTAAGAAAATGGGGAAAAATAAGCATTCCAAAAACAGTGCATAAAAGCTTCTCTGCTCTATTCAGAGAAAGCATGACATTCCCAGTTACAACTGGATCATTTTGCAGATGAGGAAAAACAAGCAGGTTCTCAGAACCACTGTTCTTTCCTTGTATACTTGTCTGAGCAGCTTCATTATCTGGTGTCCTGGCAATTAGAGGAACAGATTTATAGAAGAACATGTTAACTATAATAAATAAGGAGAAATGAAAGCTGCGCTTGCGGTGGACAAATTATATAAAAGATAGGCATAAAAATGGAGGGATGCCCAAAGTTGGAAATACTGGCATAGAAGTAAATGTTCAACTCAGTACCTGGATGTGCACAGTCCGAACCTAGAACTGTGAGAATTTAAATTCCCCTAGTCCTTTATAACACTGTACTCCGACAAGTTGATTAGGAATTCAAATCAAAGACTACACAGCACCCTTTAGCACACACGCTCCAAGTTCTCATAAAGGCTCTCAGTAATGTCAATAACATCCAAACTCCAGGGCAATGAGGATGCTTCGCCCTGGGTCCCTGAGTCACTCCTGCAAACATGAGTTATAGGTAAGCTCAACTTTAGCCAGGCTTGCCACTGCTTCTTGTCTAACATTGCAAAATAACAGTCCTTCTGCACTGTCACACTTAGCTCCAGGCCTGCATGTGTCACCCAGCCATCTTCTTCCAAGCCCTAGCCTGTTCTTCTACCTCCTCCTTTTCCCTCCTCCCTCCACCTCCATTTCTTCTTTGCTATTTCCTTTTAGCATTAGTTTTTGGCCTACAGAATTACCCATCTCTTTCATGTGTCTATACCTGAGAACTCCCTTTTTAAGAAAATCTGGATCTTCTGATTTACACTAAGAACTTAGGCCTTTGGCATCCAATGTCATAGACATACTGAGGCTACTTGTAAGTTCTACTTTATTCCTCTTTTTGAGACACTGGGCTAACGAAGGCTAATTCTGCTAGGAGGGAAAAGACCAAGACATGAGGAGAGACAGAGACAGAAAGGAGTATCTCAAACTTTCATCCCACACATGTAACAGATTCTAGGAACAGCATAAGATATTTAAGAAGAAGAGTTGAGAAAAACTAGTTGCACAATTCATATTTAATTTTCTAGTTATCTGAAAAAGGCTTAACTATGCCACAACTTACAGTCATCTCAAGTGAATAAGAGCTGTGTTAATGTATGCCTAGAAGAGCATTGGGCAGCATGTCCCCAAACCTGCTGTACATGACAATAGTACTCTAATACTGGCCCAGAAAGAAACTGCTTCTAAGATCAACACAGTTTTGAAAATGCTATCTTTCTTAGAGGCTTAGGAATTTATCATAGTAAGTTAACGACTTTTAACTGTGCAAACATGGTCTGCCATACTAGACCTGGTTTAATTACCTTCCCACGGAACTGATAAAATTGGGGACACTGGATAGGAAGATCTGTCTGGTTCTCTGGCTCATGACCAAGTCATAAAGCAGAAAAGCAAGTTGGCCATACCATAAGCCAAATACAGAGATTTGAAAGTGTCAGTTAATACCTTAGGACAGAACAAGAAACAATCCCTGGGTTTGGGTCATCAGGAATGGTTCTGTTGCCTGAAGCTAGATCTGCCAAAGCTGTCAGGCCCACATTTCATGAGGATTGTGGGTAATGCTGAGGTTCATACTGCAGAGATGCAGAGATTTGAGCTTTGAGTCCCTTATCTGGATGGTGCCCTCTCCTCAATGAGAACCATAGCTACTTGGACTGGATATTCTAAATCAAACACAGCCCACCACCCATTTGAATGGACAAGAATAAAGAGTGGTTTCAGGTTGTGATACCGCTAGGATTATTTCCCAACAGATCAAGAAGTGGCTTAAATTTATTTCTTCTTCCCCATTCTCTAGGAGATAAATATGTACAAAGTACCCAAGGAAAAAATGGAAGGTGCAGAAAGCTACATAATGGATCAAGAGAAGCACCTAACTATTGTTCTAACTCATTGGAACACTACCAGTTCTGGGTCAGACCTTGTGAGAAGCATTTAGGGGTCACCTCAGCATGAGAAAGCTTTGTTAAACAGTCCACGTGAAGCAACTCTTTGCTAAACACTAAAACAGAACAAAAAATGTCGATGCTCTAAGGCTTTTTATTGCATAGCCATCATCTAAGGCAGTGGCTCTCAACCTTCCCAGTGTTGTGACCCTTTGAATATAGTCCCTCATGTTGTGGCAACCCCAACTAAAAAATTATTTACCTTTATGCTTCATAACTGCTTTTGCTACTGTTATGAATTGTAATGTAAATGTCTGTGTTTTCCAACAGTCTCAGGTGACCATTGTAAAAGGGTTATGACCCACAGGCTGGGAACCACTAGTCTAAGGAGTCCATCCAGGCTTATTTATATCCTAGACTTCATATTCAGAATGTTGTTGAAGTACCTCACTCCCATCCAGTTTTCTTCACAGCTCTATACTCTTGTATTTATGCCAGGAAGATGTTGTCTGGATCATGCTCCAGTCTACCAGACAAACACCTATTCCCCCTCCAAGATGCAAATTATATGCTTATGAACACTTTGTGGAGTGGCTTTCACCCCCAGATGTCTGTTCTCTAGATTCTCAGGTTATTCATCCTGTATAAATCGTAAATACATGACAGAATCTAGACAATAAATGTGCTCGGGACCCTTGATCTTACATTTAGTTGTACAACACTGGGTACCTTAAGCATTTTGCATATGCCAATTGCCTCATCATTAAACTGTAGAGAATGCCTGTCTTAGTAAAGTATAAATCTTGTAAGGATGGCTTTACTTCTGTTTTGCACAGTGCCTATTATGTCCAGATTTTCCACTAAAACCTTCATTGTGTTACTGCAGCTAGTTGCTAGGTACCTTTTATCAGGGCCAAATTCAAGGGCAGCCACATTAATTTTGGGTTCTTAATTCTTGTTGGGGTCTCTAATGTACAGTAGGCACGTGATAAAACGCTTTAATGAAACCTCTGAGTAGCTAATTAGTTGAGGGAGACAGAAACAATCTCAGTTTTAAGGGGATGTAATCACCTCTAGGAGACAAGCAGGATAAGCTAATCAACCCACTGGGACAATAGTTCCCTGAACACAAGCTGGACCCCAAAGTTGTGAAAGGCAAGGTAAGGCCTGGAGCTCAAAGCAGGCATCTGAATGCAAGGACTTGGCCTGGGAAGAAGAGATGAATAGCTTACATCCTTCCTGGGTCTATATTCAAGGCTCAGACCTTTTTGAGGATGAGGGGAACTGGTGCATAGCAATGGCCTTGGGAAGAAAGACCCTCAAGGGAGGAAAATCTAAAGATCCTAGGAAGAAAAGGAACAATTTGGTATAAATGTAACTCCTTAGAGAGAGGGGGACAAGAACTCATCAGGGCTGCCTAATGGGGCAGGAAAACACCATTTTCTGAGAGTGAAGTAAAACAGCCAGAGTGATCTTAGGGGCCAAAAGATAAAATACAAAAAGAGAAGATACACTTAAAAACCAGTGTTCAGGCTGGGTATGGTGATGCACACCTTTAATCCCAGCACTTCATAGGCAGAGGCAGGCAGATCTCTGTTGAGTTTGAGGTCAGCCTGCTCTACAAATGGAGTCTAGGACAGCCAGAATTCTGTTACACAGAGAAAGCAAAACCTTGTCTCAAAAAACAAACAAACAAACAAACAAACAACTTTTCTAATGCTGTGACCCTTTGATAGCGTTCCTCATGTTGTGGTGACCCCCAACCATAAAGTTATTTTCCCTGATACTTCTTAACTATAATTTTGCTGCTGTTATGAATCATAGTGTAAATTTCTGAAAACAAAAACAAAAAGAGGGAGGGAAGGAAGAAAACCCTGTACATGTGGCCTTAATTTTCTCAGTGATATCAGAAAAAAATGTCCACTGAGAGAATTGGGAGTGGGTAAACACTCAAGTGATCCCATAGAGGCATCCCAAAGCACACAATGTCACCCAGCCTCAAGTCCCAGCACTCGACCACCAAGTGCTCCTTAAATACTTTGTGACTCTATAAATGGAAAGATTAACAATACCCCTCCATGTCTAAGGTTAGTGGGAGGAGTCAGTGATTTAATCATTGTTAAACACGGAGGATCGTTTGGAATATGACTAATTACCATAGCAATTTGCTGGTAGTACTATCATGCAACAATAACATTATATAATTATTAGCAATCATTATGCAATAATTATAAAACTGTAGCAATCATAACTGTTGTTATTGGTGAGCCCATGTAGATTCTGACATATTTAAACTGTTCATTATGGGAAATAAACTGGAAATCAAACACCTGATACTATCCAACACAGGAACGCACAGTGGGCACAGCCAGTGTGGGCTGTGTCTTTTCTCTACAAACAATGGGCAAGAGCAGAGGGCAGAGAAAGTGATAATTCACCCATGGAGGTGTGGGTAGAACAGTGTAGTGAGAACACAGAGCTAAGGGACATGACTGTAGAGTAGCAAAGGAAGACAATGAAATAACCAGGCAAAGAGTCAAGGAACCCAAGTGTGGGCTAATGGACTGATTATAGGCCCAGGGAGCAATGCCCATCCTTTTATTGAAGCTAGAGTTAATGGCCCTTAGGCTTAGGACAGCCACTCTCTACTGGAAGTGTCTATTAAAGTTGGCAGTGAGAACCAGATTGTTTGGCTCGGAGTAAGTGTGAACATCTTCTCAGCAAAGGAACAGCTCTGAAATGGAAGACATGCCACCCTAGTCTTCTCTCCTGCCTGCCCTCTTTCTTTCTTTCTACCATTGTAATCACACAAAGCCCCAAAGCAACACAAGACCAGTCAAGGGGGTAGAGAACATGGAGGCGCCAAGGAGAGTGAAGAAAGTATGTCTTAGGGAAGCTCTGTTGGGAAAGAGCCATTAGTAAGCTGCTTAGCAGTAAGTCACTCACCCCGGCAGCATGGGCCTCCAAGGAAGGGAGGGTAAGCTTTGGAAACTCAGTATTGACAAACCTGAGGATAGCAGAATGGAGGGATAGAGTGGGCAGTGCTGTTTATGGGATCTAAGTAAGTGGGAAAATATCTTCCACGATTAGAACAGGATTTTATTAATACATGATGAATATGGAGAAAGAAAAGAGATAATAGCATCATGGTCTAGTATGGGCCTATGTTCATAGGAGCAGAAAATAGAAAATATATTCAGTACCAAGAAGAATCTCATGGTGGTGATCAGAGAACCTCATTTTCCATTACTTTATTTAAGCCATTAGTCTCAGTAAAATTTAGTCTTCTTCCCTCCTCCCCCTTCCCCTCCCTCCTTCCTTCACATACCAAATACAGCCTTCTGATCTCACCCACTGTGTGCCATCAATAGTCATAATTGTGGCAAAAAAGATCACCAACAAGTGTCTGTTGACTCACTGGCCTTCAGGACAATGTCCATGCCCTAAACAAGTACCTTCCAAGAAAGGTCTAAGGTTACAGAGAAAGTGAAATAATGTTCTTGAGTATCTGTTGGAAAGAAAGAGGCATTCAATTTTCTCAGGGTATGATCTCCTGGGGTTCATCCTCCATTAGAAGTCCCCTTTGAAGAGGAGCCCACAGACAAGCCCCTAACAGTGTGTTAATTGATCCCCTTAGGCTGTTATCCTAGCCCAAATCACTGTGGTAATATTTTTTCTAACCTTAGAAGTAAAAGAATACTAGAGAGTTTTTAATATTTTATTTATTTTCTGAAAATCCCATACATTTATACAATATATTTTATATCTATCCACTACTCCTTCCCTCCAGTACCTTCTATTGCTCACCATCCTATCTCCCTCATGACTTCATGTTCTTCTCTTGCTGAGCCCAATTAGTTGTGTTCATATGCGCGTGAATGTGGGACCATCTTCTGTAGTATGAGCGATCTACCAGTGGCCATGTCCTCAAAAGAAATGACTTTCCTTCCCTTAGTAGCCATCAACTGACAATAGCTCTTCTCCCAAGGATTTCCCTCAGGGGCTCCTTACCCATCTATGAAGATTTTGACTGCCATGACCTTGTGCAGACAATTACAGCTGCTATGAGTGATATGGACCGCAGCATGTCATGTCCTGAAGTTGGCTGCCAGAGCTCCCATCTCTGTTAGACAGCTCCTACACTATTTCTGCTCACTCTTCCATGATGTTTCCTCAGCCTTGGATGGGAAGAGTATAGCTGTTTCGTCCATAGCTAAGCACCCCAACTCATATTTAGTAGTTTGACCGATGATGTGTCTCTGCGTTAATCACTACACATTCCAAAAAGAAGCTTCTCTAACCAAAGCTGAGTGTAACATAAATCAGTGATTATAACCATAAATATTTAGAAGGCAGTTTGATTACATAGTCATTTAACATAAAAACAATTGTAGTTTTCCTCCTAGGGCCCTTGGTCTTCTGTGTCATGGGCTTTTGATCTGGTTTACAGTATAGCCATAAATTCCCTCCTGTGAAGCAGACCTCATAACCAATCTAAACGTGGTTTGTTGATCCCATAACTGTCATGCTGCATTGCACTAGTGACCACATCCTGCCACACTTATCCCTAAGTGAGTGTCCTCACCAACAACATCTTACTATCTAGTTATCATAGGCAACCAAGAGTGGTGGCAAAAGCGTGTGTTGTTTTGGCTTCCTCTGAGCTCTGCCTGACCAGTGAATAGCTCATAAAGAGTTATCCCATGTCTGACAATGAGATTTTTATTTAATAATACATCTTCTGGAGGCAGCATGGTCCATCCATGCAAAGTACTTACATTCAACTACTCTTTGAAATATATTGCATATTTTATTAGCTCACAAACCAGTGGGTTTCCCATAGGGCTTCTTCACACATTCCCAGCTTTGGCTATCCGCCCCTGTCCTCTCCTCCTGTCCGCACTTGAGCCTTTAACTCCTACAGTGGCCCCTTCCTCCTTTCTTGTTGCGTAGGTTCTGCTATTCCCCACTAGTTTCCTGTTGTGTGGAAAGATCTGATTTCCATATAGCGTGTTCGTGCACCTCCCGTTTTCATCAAGCTCTGGAACCCCTCACTTCCCCACAGCGACCCCTTTTCACCCCTGGCAGTTTTTTAAAACTAAAAGTTAGTCTTACTTTTATAGCTTTTAAATAATCATACCATTTCTTCGATGTATACTTGGCCATTAAGCCAGATTCACGCAAGTCTTTGTAACATCTTTAATGTGGTAACAAAATAGCAGTCTTCTAGAATGCCCGTGTCTTGTCTCTGGCACCCATGAACATATGTATGTGACAGAAAGAGACATGCCATAATATCTGTAAACATTATTAAGGTTACAAACCCTAAGATGAAAGAAAGGCCTCAGTCTAGGTTTTCCAGGTGTACCTAATTTAACAATATAAATCTTTAAAGGAGACTTTCCCCTGCCTAGTCAGCAAGGTAAGTTTTTCTTTTTGGTTTGTTGTTTTTATTGTTGTTTTGCATTTTGTTTTTGTTTGTTTGTCTGGTTTTTGGAGACAGAATCTCACTATATAGCTCTGGCTGTTCTGGAATTCCCTTTGTAGATCAGACTGGCCTCAGACTCATAGAAATCCACCTGTCTCTGCCTCCTAAGTGCTGGGATTAAAGGTGTGTGCCACTACCACCCAGCAAAGCAAGGCAAGATTTTTAAGAAAAAAATGCTGGAAGTAGAGAAGAAACTTGACATACTGCTAGCTTTGAGGATGAAGGAAAGACCCTTTGAACCAACAAAACTGAGCAGCCTCTCAAAACTGTAAAGCTTTGTGCCCTGAAAGCAAATAGCAACAACCCAGGCTCAATCCAGCAACCTCGGGAAGATACTCTACCAAATCTTAGAGAATAAGAAAATGGATTCTACCACAGAGCCTTTGGAAGGGAATATAGCTCTGCATAGACTGGCTCAAGGCCTTGAGACATATGCCAGGGTTTTAAGATGCTCAACTGTATGGTATTAAACCACTAAGGCTGTGGTGATTTGTCATAGCAGCAACAGAAAGCTAATACATGCATGCTGTTGCAGTCAACCATTTTTCTTATTTTTAATATGAAATTATATCAATAGTGTGTTCTCATTTTACATATTGCACTTGTATATTGTGCTCTATTATTACAGCATAGAGATTTTTGTGATTTATTCAGCTATTCACAATTTTTCATAATTTGGCTGCAATTTTACTCCTTTTATATACAAGGGACAATGGGTAGAGAAGCTACAACTTCGTTGGTAGAATGCTTGCCTAGAGTACTATAAGCCCTAGGTTTTATTCCCTGAATCACATAAACTCACAAAGCCAGGCATGATGAATCACTCCTGTAACCCAAACATTGGAGAGTAGAGTCAGAAAGATTAGAAGTTCAAGACCATCCTTGGCAATGTAGTGAGTTGAGTGTTAACCTTGACTATATAAGACCCTGTCTCAAATATGTGTGTTTATGTGTGTGTGCATGTGTGTGCATGTGTGTTTATGTGTGTGTGCATGTGTGTTTATGTGTGTGCATGTGTGTTTATGTGTGTGTATGTATGTTTGTGTGTGCATGTGTGTTTATGTGTGTGTACATGTGTGTTTATGTGTGTGCATGTATGTTTATGTGTGTATGTGTGTGCATGTGTGTTTATGTGTGTGCACATGTGAGTTTGTGTGTGCATGTGTGTTTATGTGAGTGTGCATGTGTGTTTATGTGTATGTGTGGTGTACAGATTTCAAGTTTTTGGCGCTTAATTCTAAAATAGACACCATCAGATCTACCGTCTGCCCAGAGTGTAGAACATTCTATTTCATCCACCATCACATGAGCTCCACTTGACTAAGTTTCAGTGTCAGCTTCTTACATGAACAGTAGCCCCTTAGCGTTTTATTTTGTGTTTCCTTAACAGTTCATGAAACTGAACATGTATTCACATATGAATTCCTCATACTTTAAAAAAAAAAAAATGATTTGTCAATGAAAGTCTTAAGAGTTTTTCGCATTGCTTTGAAAAAGCTCCTTAGACATTTATATTATTTAATGTAAGTTCTGCCAATCTGACACATATATCTAATGATATTTGTAATCCAGCTTGACATGCCAGATTCTTGTCTTACTACGAAAGCAAGTCAATATTTCTCCTTACTCTCCTCCAATGCCATGGAGAGGGTTTTCTGGAATGGAATCAATATTTATGTGTGTTATTTTTTATATTTTAAAGATTTTTTTCTTTTAATAGTCAAGTATTATAATGGTCTGAATTTATGTTGGCTTATGATGTTTAAGGGATAGTTGCATCTTCTTCATTCTCCAAATTTCAAAAAGTTCTGAGTAATTTCCCCAGTTTTAAAACTACATAAAATAGGGCTGGAGAGATGGCTCAGAGGTTAAGAGCACTGACTGCTCTTTCAGAGGTCCTGAGTTCAGTTCCCAGCAACCACATGGTGGCTCACAACCATCTGTAATGGGATCTGATGCCCTCTTCTGGTGTATCTGAAGACAGCTACAGTGTACTCATATACACAAGATTAATAAATTTTAAAAAATAAAACTCTACATAAAATATCTTCTTCCTCCAAAGACCCTAACATACAATTTTCAGGCTCTGTGATAAGCAGTGAATGAATTAGTTCTC
This sequence comes from Rhynchomys soricoides, assembly GCA_019843965.1. NCBI lineage: Eukaryota > Metazoa > Chordata > Mammalia > Rodentia > Muridae > Rhynchomys > Rhynchomys soricoides. Next base: position 1,025,159 of record JADRCH010000045.1, read on the forward strand.
TTCCTTTCTTGTCTTGTTTTAGAGGAGGGGTGAGAACAAATTTCTCAGCATCTCCAGCTCATTTCAAGAATATTCAAAGTAAGTTCTGTCATTAAGATTCTTGCATATAGGATCAATTATCACACAGGGAAAGTTATCCAAAGCAGGACCCTTCAGAGGTTCAAAGATCTAGATCACACCTATGTAGTTCTGCAGAGTACCTATGAGCAACAGAAGCAGATACTTTTCTGTTTGTACCTCCAGCTTCTCCAATATGGTCTTCCATGATCCCTAAGGCTTCCCTAGACCAGCATCATAAACCAAAATAAACCAGGCCATTATAATACTTGAATAATTTTTAAAATGTTTAAAATAGAAGCAAAAATATAGGCAAATATTTAGTTTATGCCATACCAGAAGACTCCATAGCAATGGAGAAGTATACGGAGGAGAAGAGAGATTTACTTACGTGGTGAGTGGCAAGCTATTGGTTCAGAGTGCTAGGGATCAAGAGTGCCCTTTGGCTTGACTTAATTTCTCCTCTCAACCTCTTAGTTTTTCTTTGTTCCTTTAAATTTTTTCACCACACCCTTCCACCACCCAGAAAATAGAGTGCCATTTGTGAGCAGTAAGCTTTCCAAGAACAGCCTCTGGGGCTCAGAGGAAGGCCTAGACAGAAGAAAATCAAGACAAGCCTATGTCAGCAGGGTAAGGGCAGAAGGCCAGTGAGCTCAGCCTCCTCAGGGCAAACATGGCGGCTGTTGATCTCACAGCTGCCAGCAGGGAACAGAGTAGGTAAGAAAGCTAGATTCTGCGCAGTCAGTTTCCTGGGTGGTAGTTAGGCCTTCTCAATGCTCGAGTATGCCAGGTCTTAACAATTAAGGGAGCTATTTAAAGCACAGCCTTTCTTGGTGATGTAATTACGTTTGCAGTTCTTAGATAGGTTTAGGATAGGAGGATAAAAGAGTGCTCTGAAATCAGGGCTGATCCCCATAGAGGAAGGTCCTAAGCTTTCGACTGGGAGAAGCTCGTGAGCTAGGATACAGAGGCTCAGCTACCTCCCAGGGCTGGAAACCCTGGCCTATCTTACCTGCAGGAGTGACGGGGACTTATTGTCTCAGGGGGCAGGGAACAGAGAACCAGGCTGGTCAGAGCTGTCCTCCAGTCTAGCATTAGAAGGTAGCCAAAGAGGGAAGAAAACGCCAGACAATCATGTCCTGCACGAGCCCAAAGGCCCTAAGAATGGGGGGAGAGGGAGAACCAGTGACTGCAGTACACACATGGCTTCCTCATGCGCTCTTCACTTCTCAGCTTCAGCCTATGTGCTCCCTCAAAAGGTACCATTCTTCTCACTTGGAGGAAAAGGAGATACAATGAGGCCGGATGAAGAGTTCTGAACAACATTCTCCCCTCCATCCTGTCTCATTTGGTAGCTCAGAGGATGAACTGTAACTGAGGACACAGTTACCATGGCATCAGGATGACCCAGGAAAATAGGCAGACTCCAAACGGTGGTCAGCTCTGGAATGTGTTTAGAAGGAACTCTGTTAGCCTCATCCAGATTTCTAAAATTATCTTTGTCCTCAGAGATACCAGTAGAAGGCCCAATTAACATTTGAGCTGAACTGACCCTTGGAATTTCTAAAATGAGTTTATCATCAAAGTTTCAACAAACATTTTCTTATCTAAGACTCTAGTATCAAAAACATATATGATTCCAAATTTCTGTACAGGGAGCCAAGATCTCAAAGGTTTAAAGAGCAGAATGTAAGCTCTGAGTGGCAAGACAGAAGAGTGGATGAAAACCAGAGGTAGAAAAGGTAGTAAGGAATTAACTGTCCTTGGGTCCGTAAATAACAAATGTGCAGAGAGCTTGCACCGAGACCTTAGAGCCTTACAAAGAATAGGCAGAAATGGACCTGGGCTCAAGATAAGCTGGATCCAGCTGATTCCTGGGAAGAGTGAGGGAAGTAGAGGAGGGCAGAACAGAGGAAAGCAGCTGGCACTGTAAGACTAGGGCAGGGAAGGCTCCCAGACAAGAATCCAGAAGTTCTTTCCAGGCAGCAAGGAACAAATTCTCCAGCTGAAGTCAGAGACAAAGTCGAGTCTTCACTAGAGGAGTTGTTAACGGTAGCTCCAACTGAAGGAGACAAGGATGGGGCTTGAGCAAGGAAATTGGTACAAGCTCATCGTGACCCTGGGAAGAAGGGCAGTATCTCAGTTACCAAGAGAAGGGACATTTAATGAAGCAATGGACTGGAAAGAAGACCTTATCCAAGTGTGGTCCCTTGCTGCAGACATCTAGAACGAGAAGCCAGTATCATGGTCATTCCAGTGCAAGCTGATCGGCATGTAGGAAGGAATTCCCACTATCTCGAAAGCCTAATGAATGCTTAATGAAAGCTAAACACTGGCTTTACTGTTATTAAAAACAAAACATACGGTTTGCCTACAGAGAAAAGTAGAAAATGCCCAAGTGGCAATGAATTCACATGTAAGCAAGCATGTGCACACAGGGACACATGAACTAACCAAGCTTCACCATGTTTGTACACATGTGAAATGGACTCCGAGTGACAAATTGGCAGCATTCTTTTTTGTTTGTTTGTTTGTTTGTTTTTGTTTTTTGTTTTTGTGGGTTTGTTTTTTTGTTTTTTGTTTTTTGGGTTTTTTTTTTGAGGCAGGGTTTCTCTGTATATCCCTGGCTGTCCTGGAACTCACTCTGTAGACCAGGCTGGCCTCGAACTCAGAAATCTGCCTGCCTCTGCCTCCGAAGTGCTGGGATTAAAGGCGTGCGCCACCACTGCCCGGCAGCAGCATTCTTTTTTGCTAAATAGCTTTATACACTGTTTCAGAAGCAGTATCAAGAATCCTGACTTGAAATCCTACTCAGGATTTATTCCAGCATGTGACTGGCATAGGTGGTGCTGGGATTTGTCTCCTAAGCAACAATGGAAGCAATCTCCAGCTTCATCTTGATTGAGTTCAGATCTTAGAAGTGATTCCTTGCCCTAATCTATGACAAAGAATCTTCTCCTGTGCTTTGGCCAAAACTGATCTTCAGAGTTTTCCATATGTTTGGGTATATAGAGGTATCTAGCTTTTCCTAGTTTCTGCTTTTTGTTGCCCCCTCAAGAGTTTGAGACATAAACACCAATATGGGTTAAAATGCAGAATCACCGGCTCTATCCCAGACTTCTCGAATCAGTTGGGTTGTCATCAATCAAGTCATCAATCAGCCTTGGTGGCAAGCACCTTTATCTGCTGCACCACACATCCTTTTGTAGTAACACAGAACCATAGCAGCCACAAAGTAAACAGGGCATATATTATTGGTTTTAATTAGAAAGTCCTTTTGACCAATCATGCTTGCATTTTGTATGAAGCAAACAGCCATACAGAGACAAGAAAATCCCTTTGTAACGTTGTTTTACAAATGAGGTGACAAAGGATTGGAAGCCTTCCTAATATCTTAGGTCAACCCAGCGAAGTTTAGACATAAACGACGATGATCAAATGAACATGGTGATAGAATCCTTAAAGACAGATGGGGACTCCCCCCAAATAAGAAAGGACCATTTTAGAAAAGAAAATAGAAAATGTGCTCATGCTTAGGAAAGAGGCCATGCTGCCTCATCTTTGAATATTAATTTCAAATTTTGACTGTTTTGCTTGCTGCTCCCTCCAGGCAGCACCCTGGGTTGGTCACTCCTGGTGCTGGCCTCCAGATGCTGGCAGCAACAGAACCAGAGCAATATCTTAAATTATCTTTTGGTCAAGTATGAATGAGAGAAACGTGTAATTTCAGTCAGCATTTGTAACTGTCCTGCCCCAAAATAACTATGCCTAAAAGCATCCTTTACTCAGGCTATATTTTAAGACAGAAAAGGTGAATCCAAATTTTTCTCAGTCTTTTTTTTATTTTTCAGAATATATGGAGGCAATTTTCAGAGAAGAAATGCCTAGTTCATGTCTTCTCGCTTAAAATAGCAGCAGAGAAATGTTGGAGTACTCATTTAATAAAAATACAATAAATTTACCCAAGCACTGATTTTTAGAAAAAATAGACGTAACAATTTTATTCTTTTACATTTATGATAAACAGCTAGACTCATAATAAAAATTTCTATTAAAACTAAAGTCATTAAATACATCACTATTTAATTCAAGACTAATGATTTAACTATTCAAATAAAATTCAAAACTGATAGAAGACAAAGAGAAAAAGAGTTGCAGATATGGATCCATAAATATATATAGTCACGCACACACATACATGTACACATGCTCACATGCACACACATATGCAAGTTCTTATTAAAACAAAAACAAACAAAACAAAACATGGGCAGTGGTGGCGCACACCTTTAATCCCAGCACTTGGGAGGCAGAGGCAGGTGGATTTCTGAGTTTGAGACCAGCCTGGTCTACAGAGTGAGTTCCAGGACAGCCAGGGCTATGCAGACAAACCATGTCTCGAAAAACCAAAACAAACAAACAAACAAGTAGACTTGGAAAATAATTCCTAAGGAAACTTCTTGCAAACCTAAGATCACAGATGAATGTCTTAGACACTCTCTGACAAACGCATCTTTTCTAGAATAGAAAGCTATCAGGAACATTGAAATATTCTGTTAAAGGAGATAATTATAATTATTTTCTTCACCATATTTTAAAATTATTTATAATAACAACTATTGAAATGATCATTTGTTGGGTTACAACTGAAAAGAATTGGCCAGTGGTTTGGAATAATAATTCCAAGTGATGTAGTTAATACCCCAGCAACAGTGCTCAGCCCCAGCCACTAGTAGTCCACGCTGTGCTAAGACCACACGTGTTCCACGGGAGCCATTATCTCAGTTTTCCTCCTTTCTATTTCGTTAAAAATTAATTCACCAAATGAGATAAACCTGTGATTGTCATTTAAACATGCCGTGAAATTTTTATTAAATTCATTTAGTGAAAGAACTAGGCAGATATTTATACTCATTCAAAACTCATCAATCAACTGTGTTACTAGAGTTTCCACAGGACAGAAAAGTTATTTTGCTCTGTGATGAGTTATCTACAATTTACCTAATTGTAAAGCAGCCTGAAGGTGAGAAAAGTTATGGAACCCTGAAGTGTCGAAATGGGTCAGTCTACCACTGAGGTGGACATTTCCTCTACAATTAGCATGGGTGTTTCTCTCATCCCCCACTAGGAGGGACATGCTCCTGTTTATTAGATCCTTTACCTATGGACTCAGCCACTCACTCCATCCCTTCCTGATTCACACAGATGCTCACTCGATCAAGAAGATATCAATGGCATTGTCTGAACCATTGATTTTTTTTTTTTTTTTAAGCAAGTTGAGCAGGACAGAAAATCAAAGTATATTTACCTCAACCATAAATTATGATAAATCTTCTTTTATGTTGAAGAAATGGAGGGGATTGTCTGAAACAAGACAGAGCAATACACCCTTGAAACAGCAAACTAAGATAACAGCCTGAGGAGCAGAAAAAAGCAAGCTGAGTAAACACAAGACCGGGTCATTTGCATAATGAGTAATGAGCTGGAGTTGTGTTACTCGCTTGATGTTCTGTTTCCGAGAACTGCCAGGACACAATGGTCTCCAGAAGACCAGCACCTCGTGGAGATTTATAATCTGTTCGAGAGTGGAGGAAGCACAGTGACTAAGCACTGGACAGGTTAAGGGAGGTCCTGGAAGCGATGACGTGGTTGGTCTCTTAAGAGCAAATAGAGAATGACCACAGCTTACCTTCATTTTCTTCTCTTTATGAGCAATCACTCAGCGCCGACCAAGTGTTCCCTTTGTGGGATGTAAATAGTGAGGACAAGGCCTCAGCTGTTCATTTCTACTGTAACCTCCTGAAAATAAACACTGCTACATGCCAGGCACCAGGATATAAAATAGCTCAGAATTTACTTTCTCAGTGTACATGTATGTAGTAAATAGTCAAATATTACCATAATCTTATAAAGAAACTAAAACTTGACTCATAGCCAATAGAAAATATTTGCTGGACATTATAACTATCAAAGGATTAATATATTGTACATATAAGTAATATCTAAAATTAATTATTAATTCCATTAAAATTGGAGATATGTATACAGGCATTTTATGGAAGAAAATAGTGATGGTCAATAAATATTTAAAACTATATTTTCAATTTCATCAAAAGGAGGATGCAAATTGAAACCTCAACTACTTTGTTCTTACTTTATTGTCTTACTGTAGAAGTCTTGCAACAGTGAACATAGACCAATGGGGAGCACTCAGAGCCCTCTGGCATGCTAGCAGGAGTGTACATTGGTAAGGCCCTCTCTAGGAAACAGCTGTCCTTACCTTATGCTCTGGGTCACCCATGCCTTTCTAGTCTGAACACTCATCTTCCCACCCAACCAGGTCCTGCAGCCTGTCTCATAGTGGTCAGTGCTCTCTTGGACTCACCTACTTGGATATTTTAGGGGAAATTAATGCTTCTAACCATCCAAATCATCAGAGTCTCTGAGCATGTGCTAAATGCATTTACCTAGTCAAAGTAAAGATGATATTTTGATCTCAGGAGGTGTTTGTATCTATGCTCTAGTACATGACTCATATAGTATTATATTCCATTTGTATAAATTTCCAAACTAGGCTATTTAGAGAAATAAATGTAAAAACTATAAAGAAAAATGACAGAAATAATAAAATTCCAGATTATAGGTCAAGAAGAGGGATCACAGCAAGGATATACATGAGCATCAGATGTCATTAAGCTTAGGAGTGGATTCTTTAGTGTTTGCATGATCATCATGCTTTAAACACATACACACAATATATCTTACTTTGTAAAATTGTAAGTGTAAGTATATTTTATTGACTATTATAAATATAGTGTATGGAAATCTCAAATATTTTTCAGTGTGCTTAGCAATGGTTAGACATCAGCCTTCTCGGGATGTAGAGATTTTGTTTAGGACATTTCCCTTGCTTCAGATATTTGGTAAGCATTTGCTACCTTCTAGATCACATGAAGTTGAAACCCTCCAAGTTTATCTCACTCCAACATGAAAACATATCTACAAAATGGCTGCTGGTAACTGGTATTGCTATGTTGGGAGGGTATTAGAAATCATTGTAGATTTGTGGCGAAAAGAAAGTTCCTTTGAGGAAGCTGCTTCTGCACAAGCTGGAACTCTCTGGTGAATTCTGGTGTGTGGCTCCATCAAACATAGTACCTGGCTGTAGCCACTACTTCCTTATGGAGCAGTGCCGCATAACACTAATTCCTACCTCCACTGGGTCTTAGGAGAAGTTGTAGATACAATAGTCTTTCTTGGCTCTCCTTCTCAACCTGCTCTGCTGCTCTAGACTGAACACCCATCATCCCCATCATCCCAAACAACCACATTCTGCAGACTGTTCATGACAGTCCTGCTCTCTCAGGATGGCGTTGAACTTGGATTCCACAGGCCTCCACTACCCAAATGTTAGAATGAAGGGGGTGTGTCACCACACTGTCTTTTCTTCATCTCCCACAGCTACAATGAGAGTTATGCTTTGCCATCATTACCATTGATAACCAAGGTTAGGTGACCAAGTGTCACATTATGAACCCTGTTTAGCACACTTGGCGTGGGGCCTTCCTGTAAAGGCCTGCCTCTGGGTTTCTCTGTATTTCACCCTCATCATCACGGGGAGTAGTACTAACACTCACCACTAGACAGTGGTGTGTACTCAGGGATCACGGGGAGTCGTACAAACATGCATCACTGGACAGTGATATGTTCCTAGAGATCACAGGGAATAGTGCAAACGCACACCACTGGAGAGTGTTGTGTACTCAGGGATCATGAGAGTCCATGACATGTTCTGAGATACACAGACTTTCAGCCCCATGGAAGAATGAGCCAATCATACGGATGAGTTTAAATGCACATTGAGCCAGACCTTCACATTAAAACAGGGCTATGTTCAAAACCTCCCTTTTAGGTCAGCTGCTGAAGACAGCAGGCAAAGCAGACACTGGCAGTGCTGTAATACTAACACAATAGAACATACAACAGGGAATGAAGTAAAAAGAAAAAAGACATTATTTTTAATTTACTTGAGTTGTGATTATTAAAGAAAGGTCATTTATCTAAAAAGGCAAAAGAGATGGCGGGAACAGCAGGTGAGGATGCTGAAGACGATGTTGGCGCCCCTCAGGACCTGTGGAAACTGATGTCTCACTTCCCACACATCTTTGCTTCAACATTGCTGCCTTTCTCTTCATACCAACCTCTCTCTTATAAAAGTCAAGCCATTTTATTGACTTGTCAAGTCAAATAATGCCCAGAAGGGGAAGTCTAAGGTAGGAAAAGAAGGTTTCACTAGGGAACCGGGGAGAGCGCTATCTCAAGGAGGATTAATTGATTAGAAGCCCAGGTGCTCTTATTTATCATCCCTGCCTACCTCTCCGCTGGGCCTCAGGGGTCTGAAAAAGAGTAAAACAGTCCCCCTTCTCTTTATTTTCTGTAATTACCTGCACAAGACTTGCCCTGTCAGCAGTCAGTCATGATAGGGAGGGCCCTATGGGACCCTATTCCTCCCTGTTGAATACTGGCTACAAACAGAAGCAGGTAGAGGGAGAGTCATTGCCTTTAGTTGGATACCCACTGGTGAACCTACCAGGCTCCAGCAGATAGCTCCAAGCCTATGATTAAAGATGCAGTGGTCACAAAATAAAACAAAGGGCACCTGGAAAAGAGAGGAGGGAAGGTTGACAGGAGTGGGAGACAAGAGTAATTGGAACACATTGTACACTTGTATGAAATGTCAGGAGCAAATTTAATTCATTAAAATATTTTTAAGATAAAATTTGTCAAAGAACTAAGTCTACATTAATCCTCTAATTGTAATATAAATGAAAATGTTAAGTAAAAAGCTAGTCATTTTATCAGTGGGCAATGGAAGGAAGTAAAGCCAGGCTAAGAGTCAGAAGCAACTGGTAAACATGCACATCACAGCACAATGTGTTGAATGCACCTCACACTCCAGTGTGTGGAAGGCATTTCATACTACAGTGTGGGGCAGGAACTTTACACCTGTGTGCTAAAGGCACAGCACAGCACAGTGTGTTGAAGGCACTTCACTCTACAATGTGATGCCTGCACTTCACTCTAGAGTGAGAAGGCACATCACTCTGCGTAGGGCTGTAGGCTCTATGCAATGACAGCTAGTACCGTGGAGGGGACGGAGGAAATTACTCCTACACAGACACTTAATCTTTGAAAACAAGTACTATTTTTTCAATGGAACAAAATGTACAAAAGCAAATGTCCATCGTTATTTTGGAAGTGGTTTGGGGTTCCAGCAAATGCAGAGAGAAGAATAGGCTGAAGAGGCTGAGGAACTAACTATGAAAGAAGACCTCCATCCTGGAGCATCAACAGAGACTTCCGTCTCTTTCTGTTAGAAATTTGGAGACAGCCGTTTATGTTTGTAAGAGTGGGACGGAGTCAGTAGGACTACTCAGAGATGCAATTCACTGACCTTTGCGTGGCTTCAGAGGGCCAAGACATCGAAGCCGTAAGCAAAGGACACCAGTGTGGGCTCTTGGGAGGAAGAAGGCAGTCCTGAGTGTCAAGCTGCCGTGATGATTGCATCACAGGGTTGAGAGCAGAGGGAAGTTTCTCTCTGTGTGTCACTGACTGCTGACAAAATGGAGACCTTGTGGCCACAAGCCATCTGCAAGGCCTGGGTCATACAGAAATAGTGAATTCATGCATAATCTCTGGAGGTTCTTCACGGACAATCACAGACTTGTTTGTCTCTCCCTTTGGCATTTCTGTGATGCTGTTTCTAGAATATTTTTCCCTGGATCTTTCTTCTCACCCCCAACTTTTATGCATCAAAGGATGCTTTGGCAGCCTGAAGCCTCTGCTGTGAAGAACATTCAGTCAGACTGGACTCCTAGAGGCAGAGTAGTATGTTCCTCTGCTTCCAGTTTCCAGCTATTCACAGGATGAGAGCCTTGTACAAAGGATAAAAACTTAAAAACGTTTTAAAAAAGAAAAAATAAAAACATTTTCAAAAACTCCAAATCCTCATGTGTTAATCTGGGACAACACAGTTCTCAGAATTCTAGATCCCATTGCCCAGTCCCACCCACCCCAGGCAGTGGTGGCTGGTATGATCTGTAAGTCCACCATGCTTTGGGAAGAAAATGAACCTGAGCTGACTGTGCATAGAGAAGGAAGACACTGCCACCTACAGGTTATAAACTTAGGGAGTGAGTAAATTAATGTTTAATTTATAGGAGATTTGTTTTCTTAAGGTAACATTTTCATAAACCTTAAAAGTTTCAAAGTTGGCTAACCTATCCCTGTACCTTTGAGCAGCCCTTCCACAATGGGCAAGAACTGTAACTGTTATTGGAGAAGCTAGTTCTAAGTTTAAGGTAACCAATGTTGAAATTGCTCCGTGGGGATCAAGAACTAAGCTGGACTTTGCACTGGGTGACACTGGGAAAGTGGTAAGTAATTGTCTGCTGATGTTCTCTTTAAATCCTAAGCATACTTTTGGCCCCAATTCCATTCTTTGTAAACTAAGCTGATTAGATAAAATTAGATCAGTGATTTACAAACTGTGATGGCTCTGCCAGCATTGGTGGTGAGACCAGGAATTGTTAATATTAATTGCATCAGGTTTCATCCCAGGCCCTAGAGTCAGAAACTGTGCAAAAGAAAGGCCATCAGGTGTGAGAAGTGCTCAGTCATATGACTTATAAATGTTTAATATGCAATTCTTTGCCTCTGAGATGATGTCATCTGCAGTTCAATCAACTGTCTCCTGGGAAGGTTGGCCTTGGGGAAAAGAAGAGGGGGAGGGTTGAGCTTCAAGAAGCCCAGGGATCCCTCTCTCCTCCACTATGCACCAGCCAGATGGTCAAGTAAGTGTCTAAACACTAAGCCTTCACCCAAGCCTATCAAGTAAGTATCCTAAGGCCGCCACTGCCAACTTCTGTCCAAGCTAAGCTGGGTTTTCTTGGAGATGCCCTGACTACAAAATGTCATCCTTCAAAGCCCAGGTTTTCCCTCCTCTTCCACAGAGTTTTGCAAATGACACGCATCCACATTTCTCCTCCTGCTGATATCCCTCATAATTCCCTAACAGCTCCTGATATTAACAGTTCATCTACACACACACACACACACACACACACACACACACACAGGCTGTGAGTTTCTGCTATCGTGGCTCATATGTTGAGCCCGTGAGCCTGATGAGTTACCGGTACAGTCAGGCAGATACTGGTGTTGAATGAATTACTGATGAGTGGTTTTAGAGAATTCTCTGATTATGAATCTGAGTTTTTGAAAAACATTCAAGCAATCTCTGTTTTCTTTATCCTCCCTCCACAAGGGACTTAAGGGATTCTGTGAAAGTATCGTGATCATTTCACAAGTAGCTACCTGCTTTATCACACATGGTAGCTACCTGCTTTATCACACATGGTAGCTACCTGCTTTATCACACATGGTAGCTACCTGCTTTATCACACATGGTAGCTACCTGCTTTATCACACATGGGGGAGAGGGAGGGAGACAGAGACAAACTAAAGAGCGGAGGTGACAGGGCTGCCCAGGCACTCGGCTAGACCACAACATGTGCGTTGGCAGCTTAATCACGCTTCCAATTTCCCTCATCTTTGGAGCATTCACTTAGGAACTCTAAAGGGTATGTATATAGAAACCCCATTAAACCAAAATTTTAAACATTCTTTTTGAAAGAAACAAGAAAGAAAGTTATGTTTTCAATGTAGTTGATGCTAGAAAAAAAAACTCCAGTATCGGAAGTCATACTCAGAACTGTGATGTTAATGCTGTCACAACAATGAGTGACATTGAGTTGTTTTCCAAGAGGCCAAAGAGTCAGGCATAGAACCAGGCAGTGGTGGAGCATGCCTTTAATCCCAGCACTCGGGATGCAGAGGCAGGCGGATTTCTGAGTTCAAGGCCAGCTTGGGCTTCAGAGTGAGTTCCAGGACAGCCAGGGCTACACAGAGAAACCCTGTCTCAAAAAACAAAAAACAAAACAAAACAAAACAAAACAAAAAGTCAGGCAGAGGTCTGAAATTACCCCAAGTTTTCTCCTTTCACATAGGAAGTGTGATCATCTTAATGGGGTTTGGCTATTTCATACCCAATAGATACGCTAGACTGAGGCAAAGAAACCATCCATTTATGTCAGACTCCCAGTTCCTAGCCCAGTTCTGACACACAGTGAGCCCTTTGCCGAACTGCTTCAGGATAAGCACATTAACGCTCACAGCCATTCAGATACCCAACTAAATAAAGTTTATTCTATCACACTTAAATGTCTTTATACAGATGCCCTTTTAGGAGGCCCGCTTGTTTATAAAGAAGGCCATTTGCGGTAGACCAAAAATAAACAGGGTCAAGGTTTACCTCTTCATTTAATAGGATTATTCTGCTGTTCGGGGAGTGTTGGGAAGGCAGTTGGGGTATATAAGGAGTTTTGTAAAAATCCACGCTTTATAAATTACACCTTGTCTTACTGAGCCCTGGTCAGCATATGCCTTTCTAGATGATCTATAATGGAGAGATGCTTTCTGCACAGCCCAGAACAGCTGTCTAGAAGCTGCTTGGCGGAGGTGGTGGCATTTCAACTGGGCCAGTCAGTAAAAGATCCCTCATTGTCTAACAGCACGAAGCAGGCTACGGAGTGTATCATGTGCTTGGGATCCTTTGAAATAAAGGTACAAGAGGCAGACAATGGGTACTATTCAGCTTCATGGAGGACAGATATGTTCCTGAGAACAGAGACTGTCTTGATGGGGCTGGACATGGTGCTTGGGTGGAAGGGGACACTGGCAGCAGAGTCTCATGGGTGCTGAGGGGTGAAGGATCCTCTTTTGTGGTTCCTCTCAATGGCTCTGAGTCCAGACAAACAAAAGCTTTACTTAAGAACCCAGCTTTGTTTCAAAAAAGTTTAAGAGGCCACTCTGAAAGGAGTTTTTGTTCACCAACACTGAGGAGTTAAGGTCCTTCCCCCAAGGGGGTAGGGACCACCTAGCTGACTCTTCAGCTATCCCCATCCATTCCCCATTCTCAGGTGACAGGTTTACATTCACTGACAGACTACAACTATGACTAGAACATCTCTGTGGACTAGGCAGAGCAGATATTAATATTTCCATCAATGGTACATCACGGTATAATGCTCAGACTTCTACAGGAAATGAACATGGAGGTCAATGACCAGAACTCACAATTTCTCATTCTGGTTAAACACATTTGCTCCAATGCTCCGCAGCTACTCAGCATGCCTAGATCCCAGAGCTACATGACTGGGGACTGCCTCTCCACCAGCTGTCCTCTGGCTGCTCCCGTTCCATCCTGCTTTCCATCTCAGATCAAATGCACACTTGTACAACCATCAGAGTACACTGTGGCTATGGAGATACAGAGCTTTATGTGGCTACAGGATGCAGAGCAGGGCATCACTAATACCCTCAAAGTCCAGCTCCTGTCCCTTAAAGCACAGCTCCCAGCATCTAACCCCCATGCCCAGGGCCCCAGAAAGCCTTTTAAATTTCTAGAAAGGAGAACCAGAAAGCAGACACAGATAGCTTAAGCCCTTCTTTGGAGAGGACTCGTGGCAGATCAACACCATTGATCTATAGTTTAAAAAGGGGTTCTCAAAATACGGCAGAAAATAGTTGAGGTGTATGCAGCTTCTCCAACAGGTCCCACCAAAATACTACACAGCTTCACCATGCATGAGAGAAAATGGCTTCATTTGCAGAGAAATTTCTCTTCTTGGATAACCTCATAGAACCACACATCCAACTTAATTTAACAAGGCAAGACCCAAATCACCCAGACTCCCGGGTCATGAAGAAGTTACTGAATCGTTTTGAGATAGACTCTTTATTCATTTAGATGGAGAACAGAGATTGAATATCTGATTGACAGCCTGCACAAAACCATGCATGCATGTGACGGTGTGTGTGTGTGAGTGTGTGGGTGTGGGTGTGAGAGAGAGACAGAGAGACAAAGAGACAGAAAGAGAGCGTGTGTAATATGTGTTAGGAAAGATATCTTACTTGCAAAGGTATTCATTCAAAGGAGGAATTCAGCAATTTTTGCCTTCTTACTGATAGTTCAGAAATATAACAGCCATCACAGAAGAAAATCTACACTAGCAGCCCTGCAAAGTCGGGCCAAAGGACAATGACTTTACTTACATCTCACGTTTGGACTTGGGCTGGTGTTGGAAGTTCCTTGTGTGAATTAACACAGATCTCTAGGGTCTACTGCAGCATATTGACTCTGAGGGCCTGGGGAGAACCTAGAGCTTTTACACTCTGGCCATGCCCCCCTAGGAGCCTGGGTAGGACCTGGGACTTTTACATTCTGATAACACCCCCCATCCCCAGGGTTAGAAATTTTCAAAGGACAAAAATGGAAGAAAGGCCTTGCTGGGAGGCCTGGGGTTGGCACAGTCCAGCAAGATTCGGGGTGATGCTGGGGACAGAGCAGGTAGTTGCCACTGTCTCCATGGCGTAGCCTGCAGCCTACAATCTGTTTCTAATTTAGGGGAGGAAAGCAAGTGCACAACTCATGCTGAGCTCAATAAGCCAGTCTTCAGCAGGTGGTCTTGCACCTGGAGCTGGGCACTGTGATACTACCTGCAGGTCCCAGGCAACTTTGTGAAGGTCCTTATGTGCGAAGCAAATGTCCCTTTGTAAACCAGCTATCCACTATTTTCTTTCAGTCCTCATCTCTCTATCTTCCATAAAACTTGACTCTTTCCTTCTCTCCTTCCTTTAAAGGAGCGGTTCTCAAATTGTGTGTCATGACCCCTTTGCAGGGGGTCATGAGATCCTTTCACAGGGGTCATCTAAGACCATCAGAAATATTGGATATTTGCACCATCATTTATAACAGTAGCAAAACTAAAGTCATGAAATAGCACCGAAAATAATTTTATGGCTGGGGGTCATCACAACATGAGGAACTGTATTAAATAGTCACAGCATTAGGAAGGTTGAGAACCACTGTGATTCTCAGATCGGAATGACATCCTCCAATTCTGAGGGCTGTGTTAAAGTGCAGGTAGGTTGAGTAGGTCTCATGTATTGGACTAAGTCTCTGTATTTCTCTGAAGTCCACAAGCTCATGCTGAACCTTCTGGTTGCTAAACAGACAGTAGGTACTGAGGTACTGAGTAATTTGAGGTCTCTTTAGGTTACCTACAAATTCCACCTTTTATCCCTGAGTTACCCTAGGCTAGAAGATCTGAGCCATCAGGAAATCAGCTACCATGACAAGTGTGTGGGTTCAGCAACCCCCACCTCTGGTAATGACAAGCAAAAATGTTCGGGACCCCTATTCTAAAGCGACACCACCAGACACCCAGTTCAGGACCTTGGAGGTGAGATTTGGGCATTAGGCTAGTTCTGACCATTGTCTTTGTGTAGATCTGAATCTTTTATTCATTAGATTCTCAATCTGGAGTAAATTTGTGATTTGTTTGCAATTGCCTTTAAAATGTGAATTTAAGGTGGTGAGACTGGTTCTGGACTGAGACACTGACTAGTAAAGCCAGATAGAGAGGTTTTTCTCTGTGTTTTAGCCATTTTCTCTTTATAAAGAACTTGGCGGAGAACTGCCCCTTTTCTAGTTTCTTTCTGATATAGCCAGCTAAACTAGTCTTTTGGGTCTCAGCAATCCCATTGTATAGGACATGTTCTCAATTGTCCATTTATTTTACCTGAAATGTGTCAGCCAAAATCAAAATAATTTAGTGCTAAGAACCAACTAGAAGACAATTCATCAATAAATCATAGAAGTTCTTTGATGAGTCATTTTCTCCTGCATCCATCCATCATCCTGTCCATCACCAACTCCTGTCTGTTCCAACTTTTCCATCACCCTCAGATTCCCTCTCCCTCCCTAACTTCCATGGTAACCAAATAGCCCAGCCTAATGACCCCACACAGCATTACTAATACTAGCCATTATTAGCAACCCATTTTGGACCAGCCGTTCTGCTAAGTCCTTTCTTACATTAGCTTTTTAACTCTCAGTGTGACATCACACAGTAGGTACTGCTAACCTTGTAATATAGATGGTAAATGTAAGGTTCATGGTGGAATTACCCTAACTAACTCTCCATGAGCATCAAGTAAACAAGGTCATGGAGCCAAGCTCAGAGCCCTGGGCTGAAGCTTCTCATTGGCATAACCCCTTTCATCTTCTATTTGTATACCTGTCCACACAGCCATTGGTCTGTCTCAGCTTATTCTCAACAAGAATAAAAAGTTGAAACTACTTAGGAAATACTTTTTTTAAAGGTATTATACAGGGCTGGAGAGATGGATCAGAGGTTAAGAGCATTCACTGACTGCTCTTCCAGAAGTGCTGAGCTTAATTCTCAGCAACTACATGGTGGCTCACAACCATCTATAATGGGATCCGATGCCCTCTTCTGGTGTGTTTAAAGACAGCAACAGTGTACTCATGTACATAAAATAAATAAATCTCTAAAAAAAAAAGAGCTATTATACATATTAGAGCTACAGTTCCCTTCCCTATTGAAATATGATAAGGTAATCAGTCTCCTATGGTAGGTGTGTAAACCCTGCATATTGTTCCTAACTATCTCTAGGTAAGCTCTCTGCTATAACTCTTGCAAGACATCATGCAAGGTTGGGAGATAGATCAGTAGGTTAAGTGATTACTGTGCAAGCACCAGGACCTGTCCAGAGCCCACAAAAAATACCCGATCTAGAAGTACATTGGAATTTGAAGACAATCAGGTCCTTTGTTCTACCAGAAACACAAGCTTTGGGTTCAGTGAGAGACCTTATCTTCAAAAAACAAAAACAGCTGTAGAGGAATATACACAAAAGCCATCCTCTGGCCTTAACATGAGCATGCAGAGACAAGTACCTCTTTACACTCATATACATACACGTGCACATGAACACACACACACAAACACGCAAACAATAAATAATCTATCCTGCAGATGGTGGCCAGGACCTCCTCATAAAACACTTTTCCTTACATAGTGCTTCAGTGGAGAACCCTCTTTAATTTACTCCCAGCATCAGAAATACAAATTCATATTTGAGAAAATGGCCACATTCCACAGATCCCTGCTGAAAGTATCAGACACCTGCATTACTGATTCTTTTACAATAAGGATGTGGGCAGATAGCCCAGAACCTATCAGTAGACAACACTTCCTCAATTTTAAATTGGAAAAGACCTGGGCTTTTGAAAGCCCAATAGAATAAAAAGTGATGGGGGCTATATCTATTTTCTAGAAGCAAGTGTGGTCCAGGTTTAACAGCAAGAGTCCTGGAATGGTGCTGTCCTAGCTAGTAGGGTTTTTGTCAATTATATCACGTGAGAAAACCAACTCAATTGAGAAAAATGCCTCTGTAGCCAATCAACAAGTCTGCCAGGCATTTTCTTGATTAATGATATATGTGGGAGGGTCTAGCCTTCTACAAGTGGTGCTAACCCTGAGCAAGTGTTCCTGGGTTGTATAAGAAACAAGCCGATTTATTTACAATAGCCAGAAGCTGGAAACAACCCAGATGTCCCTCAACAGAGGAATGGATACAGAAAATGTGGTTCATTTACACAATGGAGTACTACTCAGCTATTAAAAACAATGACTTCATGAAATTCTTAGGCAAATGTATGGAACTAGAAAATGTCATCCTCAGTGAGGAATCCCAGTCACAAAAGAACACACATGGTATGCACTCAATGGTGAGTGGATATTAGCCCAAAAGCTCAGAATACTCAAGATTCAATTCACAAACCACATGAAGCTCAAGAAGAAGGAAGACCAGAGTGTGGATGCTTCAGTCCTTCTTAGAAGGGGGAACAAAATACTCAAGGGAGGAAATATGGAGACTAAGTGTGGAGCAGGGACTGAAGGAAAGGCCCTCCAGAGACTGCCCCACCTGGGGATCCATCCCATATACAGACACCAAGCCCAGACACTATTCCAAATGCCAAGAAGTACTTGCTGACAGGAGCCTGATTCTGAGAAGCTCGGCCAGAGCCTAACAAATACAGAGATGGATGCTCACAGCCAGCCATGGGACTGAACACGGGGTCCCCAGTGGAGGAGTTAGATAAAGGACTAAAGGAGCTGAAGGGGTTTGCAACCCCACAGGAAGAACAACAATATCAACCAACCAGACCCAGAACTCCTAGGGACTAAACCACCAACCAAAGAGTATACATGGAGGAACCCATGGCTCCAGCTGCATATGTAGCAGAGGATGGCCTTATTGGGCATCAATGGGAGGAAAGGACCTTGGTCCTGTGAAGGCTCAATGCCCCAGTGTAGGGGAATGCCAGGACGGGGAGGTAGGAGTGGGTAGGTGGGTGGGGAAGCACCCTCATAGAAGCAGGGGGAGGGGGAATTGGATAAGGAGTTTCCAGAGGGGAAATCAGGAAAGGGGATAACATTTGAAATGTAAATAAATAAAATAAGAAATAAAAGAAAGAAAGGAAGGAAGAAAGAAAGAAAGGAAAAAGCAAGCAAGCAGGCTGAGCAAGCCATGAGCAAGCCAGTAAGTAGCACCCTTCCATGGCATCTGTTTCAGTTCCTGCCTCCAGGTTAGCCTTGAGCTTCTCCCTGACTTTCCTTGTTGATAGAGTATTATCTTGAGAATTGTAAGTTCTGATGACCCCTTTCCTCTCCAGGTTTATCACAACAATAGAAACTCTAATATGCTATGGAGCAAACTGAACTGGGGGGAGCAAGGGAAGCAGTGACAGTGACAGAGGGGTTATTGTATTATACACAGAGAAGAGACATGGTTTCTGAAGCTTTGGGGAGACACACATGACACACACCTACTCTGAATCAAGCCAACCAGTGCTTTTTGCTGTCAAGCCTGGTGGCTGCTGTAAAATCCTTATTTCATTCCCACCTAGGCTGAAATGTGGAGCACTCATTTCTCCTAAGTGAACTGACAGAAGAATCAGAAGGATCCTGCAAGAGACGTCTTTGTTCTCTCTGTTCTGTCATTGATGCTTTTCATCATCATTCATTTAAATAAATTTGCTCTGCTTTGCCCTGTATTGAAGGGCCATGACAAGTCTTGCAAGGACATCTGTTGAGAGTATTGACTTGCTATGGCTACTGACTAAGATCTTCCAGTATTCAGAAGCTTAAACTTTGGTCTTACGAACAGGTAGAGAGGCTATGGGAACAGATGAAAGATCTTTGGAAGATGTGCCATTCATATTTTATGTACCTGCCTATAGTCTCTGCTTGTCTTAGTTTCATCTCTACTGCTGTGATAAAACACCATGACAAAGGCAACTTAGAAAATAAAACATTTAATTTGGCTTAAATTTTCAGAGGGCTAGAGTCCATGCTGGTAGAACAAAAGCATGGCAGCAGGAGCATCTGAGAGCTCACATATGATCCACGAACAGGAAACAGAGAGAGAAAGAGAATAGTGGAAATAGTGCTGAGCTTTTGAAACCTCAAAGACTCCTCCAAGTGACATACCCTCTCCAATAAGGCCACACCTCCTAATCCCTCCCAAACAGTTCCTTCCAGTTCTACCAACTGGCAACCAAGTATTTAAACATGAGCTTATGGGCACCATTCTCACGTAAACAACCACATTACTATAAAACAGCCCAGTGCCAACCACACAAGGTTGAGCTCCTCTGCTCCCACAGGTCAACACCATACACCAACAGGGAGCTAATCTGTGTTCTCATCATATACCCACACCTGTTAAAATTAAGTTGCTACAAAATAGAAGAAACCGGTCCAAATGCACTTTTCAATTTATGGTGGAATCAAATATAAGCAGAAAGGAAAGGTCATGTTTCTAAGATAAGACTTGGGGCCAGTTGAGCCATGAAGAAGCCAGCTTATGAGGAGGTTGTTACCTTGGATTCCCAGATCAAAAAGACATAAGACATGTGAGGAAGACACCTTGAAGGTTTAGAAAAGACCTGGCTCTTACAGGATGGCTTAGTCCCATCAACAGAAGAAAAGTAGGTAAGAACCCAAAAAATTAACATGAAGCTATAGCCACTTTGGTTGGTTCTGAAAGGCTACCTGGACCTTCTACTTCTCTGCCATACTACTTGACTTTGCAGTTCTCCATGTGTATGTCTTTTGACCACAGGGTACCCAGGACTTGAAGATACTGAAGAACAGTGATGATGTTGATGATGGTGATGGTGGTGGTGGTGGTGATAGTGATGGTGATTGATTATGGTGATGGTTGCAGTGATGGTGATGGTGGTGGTGATGGTGGTGGTAGTAGTGATGGTGGTTGGGATGGTGGTAATGGTGGTGGTAGTGAGGATGGTGGTGGTAGTGATGATGATGATGGTGATGGTGGTGGTGGTGGTGGTGGTGGTGGTGGCAGCAATGACAATGGTGGTCTTTTATTAAACAAGATGATGTAGACATAGGGACACATTTTTCTACCAAAACAATATTGTACTTCCCAGGTACTACAAATACAGGGATGGCCTCCTCCTCCCAAAGGCACAGAAAAAACCATTGGTCAATTACTGCAAATGAGACTCGGGTACATGAAAGCATAACTGTGGCAGTGTAAAATAAATAGTTGCTCCTTTCTAGAAAAACAATATCAATAAGACAAAAATTGGCAGAGCTAAAACAATCCATAACACCACATTCTCCTCTATGATTTCATTTTGTTTTAAAATCACTTTTAAAACTTCCTTTACATTGGTCTGTGCAACTGTCTAGTGAATTTGCCCTCAGCCTGTGAAATGAATATTGCACATTGAATATGCAAAAGCTTGTGGCTGACAGAAGGCTTGCCCATGCCTTTTGAACGGTTGCTGGTCCCTGGCATCCTGACCAAGCTAGCCTGAACTCTACAGCTTTTCAAAGTCCTCCCTTACCTGGCTGTATCCTCCCTACCCCAGTGTTATTTCCCTGGCCAATAATAACCCACTTGGGCCCAGACCCCAGCTTCCTGAAAGGGTTCATGTAGATTTGCCACAAGCATTTAATTTGTCATAACTTTTAAGCACATTATATCCCTGGGACAAGGCTGGGAAAATAACGTCTGGATTCTTGAAGATATGTCTTCGCCCCGCTGTTGTCACAGCTAAATGGAGTGATTCATTAGCCCTTGTGAGAAATGTCTGGCTGTCATTATTAGAAGATATTACAGTTATTATGCAGCAGCAAGTCAATATTCAAAGAAAATTGAAATCTCTCCCTTCCCTGAACTCCCACAGCACTTCGGATTTACAGTTCACACAGCCCTTCTAGTCAGAGAGCTTTGAACTGCCATGATTCAGCCTTTGCACAGCTCAGCTCGCTGCTGGTCTCTACTGTGAGACCGGGAGAGATTTCTGGTATGAAGAAGAAAACCCTTAGTTGTCTGGTTTTTATTAAAATGTCACCAATCCTGAAACTGAATGGTTCTTTTTGGTTCTTAAAGAAGCCACGTTATTGAGTGCTTTCTCTGCTTGTCTTCTGCTGCCATAAAAGGATGCCACTGACAGGGTAACCACCTGAAGTTTTGATGTCTGAGGGTTCATGTCAGAAGAAACTTGTTGACAGAGGGAACTTCAGAAGTTAGGAGGAAAACCAGAGGTGGGAATGATTACCAGTAGTCCAGCTAAGGCAAGCTAGCCACTAAACCTCTCAAGCAATGCATCCCTGAAGAAAACTTTCTCTTCCTCTCTCAGCAGCCATCAGTGGCCACTTGCTCTTCAGAGTGGAGCCTCATGACTTCTCTCCCTGTCTTTGATGGTATTTTTTCTTGGTTGAGAGATATACTAATCTATGAGTGTAAAGATAAGAATTTAGAAAATGCTTTAAACCTATGTTCATTTAGCAGATATGTAATAATAGATTCTCCCCTAGGGCTTATGATCTAACAAGCCCTGGGTTCTTAGTCCCATTAACTGCTGCTGTCTTGTAGAATGGACCTCAGAATCCCAGCAGAAAACAATCAGTTGCTGTCATAACACTCACACTGCCACTGCGTTAGTGAGCTTATATTGCCAGCACAACCTTTATTCCAGCTTGAAGGACTCCACAGCTGGGTACAACTGCTAGCTACTCCCCTGGTAGTATGCATAGCATCTTTCCACACCAAGAAAGCCAGCCAGAAGTACTGAAGCTTCCCAGTCAGAGTAACTTGATTTTCCTATCTCTTCTGACTCTATAAGTAAATAGTGTCTTGATGAATAGGGTCTTACTACCAAGTTATAAAGAATAAGCAAGAATAATGGCAATAGCATGTAATATTTGAGGGTCCATGGCACCCCACTGACAGACAGCTCAAGAAGAGGTAATCCATACCCGGCACTTTGCTTTTTATTTGATAACCAATGATATCTGGGAGAGACATTGTTCCTCCATTATAGGGCAATTCCCTTTGCACTTCTTTTATATGTGTATGTACTGTAGGAAAGTTAAACAGTAGTGGGTTTCCATGTGGCCTTTTCAAAGGCTTTTAATGTGAGTTATCCCTCCCCACACACTCCTCTACCCTTGAAAACCCCCATGGCCATCATTAGTTTCCTGCCTTCTATGGGTATTCCAGATTAAGCACACACTACACAACACACACACACACACACACACACACACACACCTAAAGATTTAAAGCCAGTATCCACATATGAGACAGAAAGTGTGGTATTTCTTTTTGAGTTTGAGTTACCACATTCAGAATGATTATTTCCAGATCTAGCCAGTTCCTTGAAATTTTCATAGATTAATATGGAGGTACCTCAAAAATCTAGAACTGTATTTTTCTTTGTATTCTTATACAAAGAAACTTAACTAAAGGTAGGTTTCTCCCTGGGGTATATTCATAATAAGGAGCCATATTATGTGGGTCTTCTAGATGGGGCTCTCTCCTTTAGTGTCCTTTTATGGAAGCTGGGGCTTAGCCTGGGTGTTAACTTTGCTCTGCTCCATTCTTTGGCTTGTAGTTTTCCTGCTCCTTGACTAATGATGAAATAGGAAAATCCATCACTTTTTTCCCTTCTCTCCTACTTGCCTGAATAACGTACAGCAGTCTTTTTGTCACTGATTATATAAGAAAATAAAGCTGAGTATACTAGTCCACACCTATAGGGTCAGCTACTTGGGAAGCTGTGGAAGGAGGCTCATTTGAGTCGAGGGGTTCAAAGCCAGCCTGGGCAACATTGTGAAATACAATCTCAAATAATTAAAAAAAAAGTTTTTAGAAAGAAATTTTTGACAAGGGTTAATACAATAATGAGCAAAGGGATATGAAAACTGCCTTGGGAAAGAGAGTTTATAGAAAGAGCAAAGTTAACCAGGCAACCATGTGCCCTTTGGCTAAGCAAAAGTTGGAAGGAAGAAACCAATAGCATAAAATGAGGCCTACTATGTTTCCAATTACATCTCTGGAGGAGGCCAGAGGCTCTAGAACAGTGACCACAAGAACCTTGAAAGGACCTCAGTGAGCACCATGAGCTTCTGACCAGCAGACTTCTTTTCTCCAGTGGAGAAATGTTATCCCACGCTTCTTTCTGTTTTTCTGGCATGTGTATCATCAGAAGCTGCTCTGGGGAAAGGAGGATTCTGGGAATCACTATGGCCTAGAAAGGAGACCTGGGTGAAACCTTAAGTCAGGATCAATGGCAACTACAAGGGAGTTACAGACAGACAGACAGGCGGGCAGGCAGGCAGGCAAGCAGGCAGGTAGGCAGGCGAGCAGGCAGGCAGACCAACAGAACAGTGTACTGATTCATTATATGTGAACTCGACACAACTAGAGTCATTTTGGAAGAGAGAGC
The DNA here is from genome assembly GCA_019843965.1 of Rhynchomys soricoides. Lineage (NCBI taxonomy): Eukaryota > Metazoa > Chordata > Mammalia > Rodentia > Muridae > Rhynchomys > Rhynchomys soricoides. The sequence goes on from JADRCH010000045.1 coordinate 1,048,977, forward strand.
CTCAGTTGAGAGAATAACCCTATCAGAAATGCCTGTGGTACATTTTCTTGGTTGGTGATTGACATGGGAGGGGCCTCATCATTATGGGTGTTACAACCCTCAAGATGGTGGTCCCAGGGTGCTATAAGAAAGCAGGCTGAGCAATCCATGAGGAACATACCAATAGGACCCACTTCATGGCCTCTGCACCAGATCCTGCCTCTAGGTTCTTACCGTGTTTGAGTTCCTGCCCTGACTTCTCTCAGTGATGGACTGTGGTATTAACAGTAAGCTGAAATAAATCCTCCCCCCCCCGCCAGAGTTGCTTTTGATTATGGTGTTGAGTCACAGCAACAGAAAACCTAACTATGCACCACATGTGTACTGCATAGTAGATTTCAGAAGCAGCTTGGGTCTGGCACACGTGTTGAAGGCTGGTTCCTAGACTGATGCCAGTGGCTGGAGATTGGTTAGGTTATTGGAGATGAGCCTTGATGGGCATACTTGAACCCTGCTCCCTCCCATCTCCCTCCTATATTTTCCAGCCACCAGGAGATGAGCTGCTCCTCTGCCACATGTTATTATAGACTCTGTGCCCACAGAACAAAAGCAATGGAGTCAAGTAACAAAAGGCTGAAACCTCTGAACTCTGAGCCAAAGTCAACCTTTCTTCCTTGTGTAGATTTTACATGCATTGCTGTTTATACAGCAGTGTGAAGCTAAGACGCCACCCAATGTATAAAGCGAATATAATGAATGCTACACAGTGCTTTCACCCCTCCTTGATCCATCCCTAATTTTCTTTCCGGGGAGCCTGGGTGACCTAAACCCTCTATACTCAGAGAAGTCTGTTTCCATTGAGGCAGAAAAGGACCATGGAGACTGATAACTTCCATTTACAGACAAGAAACTATGGCACAGAACCATGGTCAGAAGCTGAGACAAGAGCTGAAGAGGCGGCCACATCTGAGAGCTCTTTCCCACTAATCCAGTGCATTGCCACCCAATCATCAGAGGACTGCGGGGCTGTGGGGCAGAAAATACCTGCTGTGGCATGCAAATGGGTTCCCCTAAGTGTTCTCCCACTTAAGTGGTGTATTTCATCCTTCCTTCCTGGGAGGCAATGACAAAACCGAGTGGTGGGTAACTGGGTCGTCACATTTCAGATTCCTAACAAGACTCAGGACCCAGAGCCTGTGTGCTGGGAAGTCCTTACAGCCTCTACTGAAGCTGAGACACCTTGCCGGTGCAGCCAGGCACACATCCACTTTCTCTCCTCATCCCCAACCATCTTCCTTCAGACTTTTAAAGATTGTGTGTGCCTGATCCAGCATCCGTGTGTGGACAACGACCAAAACAGTCCCCTCTCTTTGTGGTTGCTCTTTTCAATTAAAAAAAAAAAATCCACTTAATTGTATCCCTTTAAGAAATTTACTAAATAGGAAAAATCTCCCAACTTTGAGTTTTTATGTTGCCAAGAGATGTCCGATTTATCGTTCCTACAGAGTTCCTCGAGCCACATAAGGGAAAGAAAGAGCTGTGCTACTTCATCTTTCTGTATCTAGCCTGGCAGGCATCTCGTGATGAGGAAGACCTGCTCCCGGAGCAGTGAACAGAGAATGATCTCTGAAAACATAGCCTTTGTTCAAGGAGCTCAGTCCCACTGCTTCAGACTTCCCAAGTTTTCTACTCAATTACTAGAGACCTGGGCTGTCACCCAATCAAAACTGAAGCAGGTCGGGAACCCCATGCAGCAAAGACGATTGTTTGTTTGTTTGTTTGTTTGTTCGTTCATTCGTTGGCTTTATCTCTAGAGTATTGAGTCAGCTCTTTGTCACAAGCCTGACACACCGTTCTGCTTATATAAACCCATGGCTTAATGACTATTACTGCTGTGCTTTGGCTTCTCATATGGAAGAAAACTGTTGACTAAAGACCAGGCCTGGGGTCTTTCTCTCCACAACTTCCTTGTAAGGTGACTGACTCACAACCCCTTGATGTAAGAAATTCACTACATACAAGGTATGAGGACTCTGGGACTTAGTTTCTTCATCAGCAAGCAGCAGGTAAATTTAGAACAAACTTACAAGATAATTAAATAAATATGGATGAGATTAAATGTGTATTGATAGAATGAATGAAATGATTAAATGAATTAATATATGTAAAATATTAAATAAGTTAATTAATATATGTACTCACCACAGTGCCAAAGAAAACTGCGTAGTTATTTTTTGTCTGCCCCCACACAGACCTACACATACCTGGAAAGAAGGAATCTCAATAGAAGCTTTGCGTCCATCAGGACTTGGCCACTTTGGTGGAGCATTTTCTTGAGTGGTATGAGAGGTCCTTCCTCACTGTGGGTAGTACTAGCCTGGATTGTATGAGAAAGGCAGCTAAGCAAGCCAAGGTAGCAGTGTTCCCCATGGTCTATGCTTCGGTTCCTGCCTCCAAGCTCCTAATCAGTATGTAGAAGCCAAATAAACCATTTATTCCCCTAAGTTGGTTTTGGTTGGGGTTTAGATCAACAGAGATACCAAGCAGAGCATAAGCTTAGATAACATATGACCCTGCTTTTTCCCTCAGGCAAAGTTAGTCAGACCAGTTTTGAGCATCCGGGTCCAGGATAAAAGTTTAATTCAGAGTGGGCAGCAGTTTCTGATTGAGCTATCACTAAACACCTCCTGGCCCAATCATCTTACCCTGGAATCTGAGGTCAGGCATGCTGACG